>CM040927.1:10922066-11014566 GCA_023029165.1 Gobiocypris rarus
TCTCTGATGTGTGTGTTGAGTTTTATGCTATTTGAAGCATTTAAAGAGTCTCAAAAGCATTGAAAAAGAATCTTATAGTTTGATGTGTTGCCATAGCAACAGTATTTTTAAGATATCAAGAAGTACTTCACAGGTCTACATCTCCTTTGTTTTGACATAATGCAGATGAAGTTTGAAGTAAATCGGGTAAGAATAAGATGATTTCAAAGCATTTTGAAAGTGGCACACTTCCTGCTGACAGTTGGTGGGGCTATAACTTTGACTCACAGTAGTTACATCCATGTGATTGGCTTCTTACAATGAACACACAGATGAAGTTTCATCAAAATGTATCAATGTATGCAGAAGTTATAACCCCTGCCACCCCCGGGTACCAGCTTCAGTCCAGCCCTTGACGGCCACGCATTCCATTGTGTGTGCAAAGCTTCAAGAGTTTTCGAGCATGGTAAGGGCCCCAAAAGTGCCCAAGTCTATTAATTAAAAAAAAATAATAATGATTATCCTTAGAAGAACAATAGGGCCTTCGCCCTTTCAGGAATTGGGCCCTAATAATAATCCTTAGAAGAACAATAGGGCCTTTGCCCTTTTAGGCCTTGGGCCCTAATAATAATAATAATAATAATTATTATTATTATAATAAATGGAGCAATTTCAACAGGTTCCTCACACCAACAGTGCTCGGGCCCTAATAAATGTAATTCCAATATTCCAAAAACTCTTATCTATTTTGCCTGATCAGTCTCAGGCCCTGTCCACACGAACACAGGTATTTTTAAAACCACAGCTTTTTCGACGCGGTTTGGCTGTTCGTCCACACGCAAACGCTGTATCCGGTTAGGGTGAAGATTTTTAGAAACTCCGTTCACAGCGCTGTCGTTGGTGAATGTGAGCCTCCCCTTAGAGTAGGTAAGGACAGCCGAGCCTTCCCTTCCCCAAAATGCTGTCCGCCTGCTCTAACACTGTGCCATCTTCTGTGTGTTCCTGGCAATGATGAGTTTTAATAACAACTAATAAAATGCAAATATTTTTTCATATTGTATTTTATTTCCTTTTTTTTTTTAAGAAGTGCATTCATAAATCTTTGCAACAGCAAATAACTTCCAACTTTATGCAGGCCTATTTGAGGCTACTTTTAAAAATCACAGAACATCAGTAGGCCTATCAATAAGTCAACAAAACATGCTTAACATGTGAATGTTACAAGTGTGAAACTTGTGTCTAGGTCTCAAAGGGATAGTTCACTTTAAAATGAAAATTCTGTCATCATATACTCACCCTCAATTTGTTTCAAGCCTGTATTAATTTCTTCTGCTGCACACAAAGCAAGATATTTTGAAGAATGTCAGTAACCAAACAGTTAACTGGTCCCATTGACTTCCATAGTAAGAAAAATATATATACTATGGAGGTGAGTATATGATGACAGAATTTTCATTTTAAAGTGAACTATCTCTTTAAGCGCACATTTTAATGCACATCGTCTCGAACTAAATCAGCACAATGGACAGCTCTCTGATCAATGAACGACAACGCTTTTTGTTCACGTAGCGCATAACACATAACAGTCAACTGCATTGAAGGCATGTTATCAAATCAAAAAGATTTTTTTTCAGCCACATACAAGATTTGAATGTGGCTAAAATTATTTTAAATCATACATTCAGATTTTTTTAAATTTATTTATTTATTTATTTTTTATTTTATTTTATTCAACAACCGTACAAATATACAAAAAAATTACTTTCAGGAGAACATTAGAGTTAAGACATAAAAGACATTTGAATAAAGAGTCTATTATCTAAAGAATAAAATAAAAATAAAAACAATAATTTACAGTTGTAAAACAGGGGTAGTTGGGGTTGTCAATACATGAGAAAGCTGGTTAACCTTAAACATCAGATTCATTACAAAAGAATTGTTCATATTGTTTTAGGAATCAATCACATTTTTTATTGCTAGTTAACCTAAAAGATTTAAGCAGCGAGTCTACCTCAATCAAAAAATGCGGAAGAGAAGGAAGTGAGCTCATACATTTCTGTTTATGGATGAAAAATTTGGCAAACAAAATAAAACAATTGAAAATATATTCTTTAAATTTGTTGGAGTCAGAGTAATAACAGATAACATCTTTCAAACTAAAAGATTGTGTATTAATGGGGGTTTTATTTAGATGGGAATATAAATTTGACCAAAACTTTTGAACCAAATCACAAGAAAAGAATAAATGTATCAATGTTTCATCTTCATGACCACAAAATGAGCAAGTACCAAGAATATCAACATATGTTGATATATTTGAATTAACCGGGTATGTAATATTTTAAAGTGGACTTCTTTGGTCTTATTAGGAATAAAATATTTATATGCTAACAACCATGCTTTTCTCCAGTCTATATTGTCAATTAGGGCAACCCAATGAGATCTGCCTCTAGCGCGAATTTGGTCTCTTTTCTGGAAAATTTGTCGGATATGTTTATTATTACATTTCTTATCGTAAATGCTAATGCCATCCAATAACAAAGCCGACTCCTTTATATCTTTCTGGTTGTACAATAAATGGCTCTTTACCAGTTGCACTAGACCAGAGGGAATAGCCACGCGGTCAGCCATCATCGGCACAACCCCTTAAAAAAAATAATTGTATTGCATTTTTTTCTAAGTACAAGAAACACTCTTTCTGCGTAGAGTGTTTGGGTTGAAAACAGGTGCCATTCATAAAATTCCTCAGTTTTCGAGTAGGCCTATTGTTTGAGCACCTGTGCACACGTTGAGCCAGAAGGAGCCATTGCTTAATCTGTCAGCATTACTACATGTCAGTAACAGTGTTAATTTTGACAGCCATTTCCGATTTAGTCTTAGTCTTCGTCTTCAGACAAAAAGGCTTATTAGTCTTAGTCACATTTAAGTCATTTTGTCTTTCATAGTTTTAGTCTAGTTTTAGTCGATGAAAAGTAACTGCATTTTTTGTCAAGTTTTAGTCATTATTTTTAGTCAAACTGCCTTTACCAACATTATTTTTGGTAGCTTTTTTATATCTAGTCTTTAAAAAAAATGGTCATTATAAATTTTCTCTATTTTAGACCAATTCAATTAAGCTTATGTGAAATTTAAATCAGGTTGTATTGACATTGCACTCTTAGTTAGAAGCACTTATGCAATGCTACATATCCCTTTACTACTTAAGGGTGAGTAAATGATAATAGATTTTTCATTTTGGGGTGAACTATACCTTTAAGACCTCATTAATAGTCTACCAGGATCCCACTACTACTACTACACATGTTTTATTGTAAACTGTTAACGTTTATTTAAAGACACAAATGACTAAGTGTACGAGGACACTCGCAAAGACAGAGATGTTGACACGTATTTGAACGTTCAAGCACAAGGCACGAAATGAACTCATGCGCTGTATGAGGTGCGCCGCGCGTATCAGGCTTAATTTAACACGCATATTTACCTAAATTAATTCTCCCTCGCTGCTTAATGTGTGTGAATGTTTTAAAAACAATGATTAAAAAGCATTTAAATGATAAGTTTGCAAGATGATGGCGCAACACGATTTAAATATTTCAACCGGCGCCTTAAGCTTTATATAGGCTAGAGTTTGTTCAAACATAAAAAGCAATATACATCCATCAAGTTTATAATCAAACTAACCTAAAATCAGTGGGGACGATGGCGCTGTGTTTTTACCTGCTTCATGTGCCCATCAACTGTTCCACAACTTCCACTCCATCAACAGCTTTAGTAAGATCACCTGTTGGCTGGGGATTTTACTGACTAACTCGATCTCTGCTCTATCTTTTAAGTTTTTCCTTTTTTGACATTTATTCCTATCGAAGATCGTTCTTTGCCTGACTTCAAATTAGTCTACTACACGAGAACGCTGCATTGCATCGAGCTCGCTAGTTCGAGTTTTGGTAGCCTAGACTACCCGTACTTGTGACGTCAGCTGCGGCTGTCAGATTCAGAGAGATCAGATTATGCAGACACCTTCCTTGACGGACGCACATTTTTGAAAGACAGCATATGAAGAGATCATGTGTTTTTAATGTCCGACATTCCTCAAAAAACATTATAGTCCCGTCTCGTCTTGTTAACAAAGAAACGGCATAGCCATAGTTTTTATCATCAGATATTAGTTTAGCTTGTCAACGTCTCGTTTTAGTCAGAGAAAAAGTGGGCGTTGACGAATATTTTTCGTCATCGTCTTCGTTAACGAAATTAACACTGGTCAGTAATCAGTCAACTCGTTTGTACCACAATGCGAGTATCACGCGTAGCTTTTACCCAGTATACCGCGACACGAGTATATGGTTTATTTTTATTTTTTCTTCACGTCGCGCCTCCCCTGTGGCTCTTTGGCACCCCCCAGGGGAGGCGTGCCTCACCTATTGAAAACCGCTGGTGTAGATGGTGAAACTCAAGATTTTGGCTTTTTAAGTAGAAGTGCGCGCTGTTCTCTGCTTTGTTTGACATCAGATTTTGCACATTGTCTCTTTTGATTTACATGAGTTGAGTCTATGCGGCGGACTCTGCTAACCGTGCGTATCACATGCCTATAAAGATACATGTACAGTTATTTCATTGTATTGCAGAACAAAGGCGCCAGAATGCAATAATACAAAATAGTAAAGCAAGTGTGTGAAGCTATTACAGTCCACTTCGGCCCTTCACCTGTGTACAGTTACCTGTCACAGTCCAAAGTAAAGGAACTTGTAGAAGGGTTTCTCTGAGTGCTGGCTAATGCTAAACGTAAATTCTCTAAGATTATTATTCACTTCGGCACTAATGATGTTCGACTTCGCCAGTTGGAGACCACCAAAATTAACATTAAACAGGTGTGTGAACTTGCTAGTCATTGGCAGGTACAGTTTTTTGTTCTGGTTAGCTCCCAGTTAAAAGGAGTGATGAGATAGTTAGCAGATTATCATCACTCAATCGCTGGTTGTCTAAGTGGTGTCCGCAAAATAACATAAGGTTCATAGACAATAGGAAAAAAGCATTCATCCTTCTTGGAGTGGTGCCGCTTTTTTCTCTAGTAATTTGGCTCCCAAGGAGCTAAACCTTGACTCACTAGGGCCCAGGTCAGGAAGCAGACAGACTGGTTTACAGTCTTTACAGAAGTCAGGTAAAGCCCAACACATTGACACTCTTTTACCTAGATATTATCACATAGAGACTGTGTCTGTTCCCCGAATTACTAACTACAAAAAAACATATAAAACCATTCAACAGTAATAATTTAATTGATGTCCAACAAATAAACAACAGATATAATACGGATGATCAAATGATAAAGCTCGGGTGGCTAAATATTCAATCCCTTTCCCCAAAAGCGCTTATTGTTAATGATATCATTACAGATAATCTAGATGTGCTGTTTGACAGAAACCTGGCTAAAACCTAACGACTACAGGGTTCCAGACTAACGTTTTTCACTAGGAGCACAGTGGCCCCCAACTGAATATTTTAGGGGCACAACAAGAAAATTTAGGGGCGTGCACTATAAATCAACATGCTAATTTCCGCTGTATATATATTGTATAATAATATCGTCAGTATTACTCAGAAGTCTAATTTCAAATATAATTCCTTCAAAGTTTTGGTGCTTTATGTAACGATATGTAGTGTAAATAAATCCCGTGTAACATTTGTGTTAGCTACTGTATACAGGCTACCAGGGCACTATACAGACTTTATCAAAGAATTTGCTGATTTTCTATGGAGTGAAAACAGTATCAAAACCTTCCACAAATGCACAGGAGAGATCCACATACGCACGCACCAATCCACAAATGCACGGGAAAGATCCACATGCACTCGCACCAATCCAAACATGCAAAGGAGAGATCCACATGCGCACGCACTAATCCACAAATGCACGGGAGATATCCACATGCACGCACACCAATCCACAAATGCATGGGAAAGATCCACATGCACGCACCAATCCACAAATGCACGGTTAAGATCCACATGCACGTGAACCAATCCAGAAACACACGGGAGAGATCCACATGCACACACCAATCCACAAATGCATACGAGAGATCAACACACACAAAGCAATTTACAAATGCACGCGAGAGATACACACACACACACACAAAGCAATTTACAAATGCGTGCGAGATATACACACACACACACACAGAGCAATCATACATTATTGTCCTTTTGCTCACAATCCACAAATGCTTTATCTGTATTCTGTACCTGTAGTTTAATGCACAGTAAATCACAATTCTTTTGCATTGTTGTTCTGCCTTAGAATATGCGCTTTTGTACCTGTGGAATCTTTTGAGACTGTCGTTCCGTGGCCTTGATTCACAAATGCACAGAACCCTATCTGTATCGGTTCAGCAAAGATGCGATACGGTGTCCTTCCTCCAGAGGGCGCTTACCGGCATTCGCGCTGAATCTTCCAAAGGGATAGATTCATTTCGTTTTCTGACTTGGCAAGACAACTTAAGTCTAAACATTTTTCACTAAATATCATATTCATAAATGCAAATACAAAGTAAAAACAAACCCTTTTTTTATTCTTCAACGTGAAATCTGAAAATATATAGCCATTCTGATAACAGGGAAGCATTAAAGTCTTTAACATTATTTCTGTAACTGTTAGCCATTACTAGGCTCTTTTCTTTTTTTGTTTTTTTTTAAAGGATGAATGCTTCCACATAATTTAACCAACAAAGTAAAATATTTCTTTCAAAAGAATCCACAAGTATTACCCTCATGTTAACAATTATCAAGCAAACCTTTACATGCAAAAGTTTAAACGTGTGATTTGCCTCAGTTGCTCCTTTTGTGGTGAATCAGATGAACTGGTTGTTGTTCATCTTTTTTTGATCTGTCCATTTACTAAAAAGCTTTATTAAGAGTTAAATAGTAAAAGTGGAAAAAGGGTATATTATTTAAAACAACTAAAAAATGAGGGTTAGGGTTACCCAAAATTTATTAGCAACAACATGAAAACCACTTTAAATGTAATGTATCAATTGCCAAACATGTTTTTTTTTTCATCTGTGTAAACAGATTTGGGTGAGAAAGGCATAGTTCACCCAAAAATGGACATTGACATAATTTACTCACCCTCAAGTTGTTCTAAACCTGTATGAGTTTCTTTCTTCTGATGAACACAAAGTAACACGTTTTGAAGTGTCAGAAACCAAACGGTTAACAGAACCCATTGAATTCCATAGTAGAAAAAAATAAGTCAATGGCTACTGGCAACTGTCTGGTTTCCGACATTCTTCAAAATATGTTTAACTGTGTTCAGCTGAAGAAAGAAACTCATACAGGTTTGAAACAACTTAAGCGTGAGTAAATGATGACAGAACTTTCATTTTTGGGTGAATTATACCTTTTAAAACAAGAAAAAAGTAAGTACAAGTATGTAAGTACTTTCAGATAATGCCTATACACTACAATTGTATGACAACTGCACCAAATATGTACTTTATTACATTTTCTAATGATTAATCCAACAGTGGACCTTTTTTCACCAAGTTGCTTGGCAATTTCCCGTACACTGTAACGGATTTTTGTAATTTGAACAGTATTTTACTGTAATATGTACAGTATAATACTGTAAAATGTACCAACAGTATAATACTGTTAATAGCAAAGGATTATGGGAAAATATATGTTTACTACTGTAATTATTCTCTACTGTAAATCGATTTACAGTAGCGACAATGCTCCATGAAAAACTGACCAATGACAATGAAGACTTCAAGTTTTTTTTTTTTTCGGTTGGTGGGGCTACTGAGGAAAGACTCAACAAAAGGTTAGTATTATTTCTGTCATTATTTTATGTAAAACTGAGATATTTTCAAATGCATTCACTTATTAACAACAACCTAACATGAACCAGTGCTGCAAATTGAGTGAGTTAAGCAAATTCCTGTCAAGAGCCTTTTTTTTCTGCCTGTTTGTCAAGGCGGATGGTTACGTGACTGCTGTCATCCTTGTGATTTACTTCAACAGGGTGAATAAAGTTTACATTGACTAATAGTTTGTGAAACGGGGAAAAAAAGCTATTTTAATGTTCCTATACCTCTTTAATGTAAATTAGCTAAGCAGGAGGACTTTACGTGAACAGCAAACTATCTTAAAATACCGAAAGAAAAGTGAGGCAACACTAAAGACGGAGGTTGTAATAACAGTATTTTGAAGTGAATCTTTTGTTTTGTGTTTAAGTGTGCTGTTAAATCCGCAATATGGAAGGTCGGAGGAGCTATTTTCTGGCGGTTAAATCATCTGAGGAAACTAGTAAGCAGAAGCTGGTGATTATATGACTCTTATATTCAAACGATAACCTTATCGTTAACAGACGGTTTTTAAAAAGCAAGTCAAGATGGTTGCGCAGTTTGTGTGCAAACTAGAGGTCTACACGGGTCCAAAAATTAATATCCGAACCCGAAGAGACCCGTAATGTGCTACACAGAACTGACCCGGACCCGTCTATTATTTCAAAAGCTGGACCCGGACTCGCGCAGATCCGAGAAATGCCTAAGTTAAACGCATAATAACTTTGACTGTTTGTCCTTTTGAACTAATATAACGATTGCTCGTATGGTGCCATGGCCGCTGACGTTAACATTATTTATTTGCTATAATCTCTGTGAGCCGAGTCCGACCACCAACACTTTAAGATTAAACAAGACGGTTCATTCATATTATTTTTAAAGTCATTAAAGTCACTGCGGAAGCTCGGGTTGCCATAGAAACATGCCACGCGCTCGAGACTGCACTTGTGCGTTAGCTGGAGCAACAAATTGAGTGTTAAGAAAACATTTATGTGACAGTTCACCTGAGATTTTGTTGCTGATTTGAAATATATTTGTATATATTTACATTATTACCGTGCGCTTGCATTAAATCTGCCCACTTTCTAAATTGCTGAGAGAGCGCGAGCGAGAGAGAGAGAGAGCTCATGTTTTTTTTCTTCTAAACCTTATTTCCCGGCTTCTTATCCTAATTTTACAATTTACAAGTTACACAAAACACACAATCCATGCTGACTGACTCTGATCACGGTCAGGTGTTCTCTTGGTGTAAAGTGTATTGATTGACCCTTTAAAAGGTATTTCAATAAGTAAAAAGGACTGAATGAGCTTATAACCATCATGAATGAAATCAAGTAATATTTCGGCAGAAAGAACAGTTCAATCAATAAGTGGAGGCTTTAAGTCACTTTTTGGTAAGTGTATAACTATGTTACTGGTCTAACTTGCCATTTAAAGGCATTTCAATAGGTAAAATGAGTGGATAAGATATAATCTGCCAAATATAATAACCATGATTGAAATCACGTCATTTACCACGTACAAAATGTTATGTCTATTTGCAGGTTATGGCCATTTGTTCCTGATAAAAGGAGGTAGACTTGTTGAAACGGGCGATAGCTTTAACACGCTCGCTCCTTTTGCGCTATGGCTTTTGGTTCATTCAAGCCAACAAATTTCCGGCGAAAAAGCCCATTCAACTTAAGCATGCGCTTCAGTGTCTTTCACTTAATAACATAACCATGTCTTAATGCCAGAGACTGCACTATATATGCCATTCCTTATTCAAAGTAAAATGAAGTTTCATCAGTAATCTCCATCTCCGACTGCTGCTGTTACAGTAGGCTATACTGACCGGTGTGGTTCCCTAAACATAACTTGTGGCCACGAGAAATAGATGTCTTTCTCTCAAAATATGAAGTCGAGGCCACGGCATAATGATGTTGTTAACTCAACAAAATGATCTCGTAGCCCACGATTAATTATCGCATTCCCACGACTGAAAGGGATAAATTTGATGTTTATCTGTTTACCCCAGTGCATCCAACATGAAGGTGTCTTTACTTCTTCAGAAGAACACAAATGAAGATTTTTAACTCCAACCGTTGCTGTGGGTGAATGGGTAACAATTCTATGAGATAAAAAAACATGCTTAAAGGATTAATTCACTTTTAAATATCCGCTCTGGCTCGTATATCCAGTGCGTGTATTATTGACCTTACTGGAAGTGAAGCGCGTTCAGGCTGTTGGATATAGCGTTGTATTTGAGGTAAAATGATATAAATACGACTTGATTTCTCACACAAACTGACCGTTTTGTGTCTTAAGATATCAATGTGTTGTCATGAGCAACAGGGCTCTTTGTACATGTTGTCTAAGCACGTTTTTGTTTTTGCTCTCATAGAATTGTTACCCATCCACATGATTATATGACTGGCCCACAGCAATAATTGGAGTTAAAAATCTTCATTTGTATTCTACTGAAGAAGTAAAGACACCTACATGTTGGGTGCACTGGGTGTTAGCAAATAAACATAAAATTTTCATTTTTGGGTAAACTATCCCTTTAATATGACTTTCCCACGAATTAATATCTTGTGGCAACAACATATCACGTTCCCACGAGTTTATATGTTGTGGCCACAACAAAACTAAGTGAACCTAACATGTCCTCTCTCGGTCACCGTACTGAATCACATAAGTGTTTCCTGATAAATTATCTTCATTTACAAACCACTGTTCATTTTAACAGAAAATCAAGCATAGGCTACTGGATGTTTGAGTTGGCATGGCAGAAAGCAAGCAAAGAGCTGTCCTTTATAATCACTAAAAATGTGTCCCTCGTTTTAATTGCAATCTCACAAAGTTCCATTATAATCTGTCTACAATGTACAATTAATTATTTATTTATATAGCACATATTGCTTTTATTAACATCAAAGTGCATAGAGCAGCATGTTATGACTGTTTGGAAAGCAGTGGTTTGATAAATGTGTTTTTTCTTGTGCTTTCAGGTTCATTCTGAGAATAAACCCTGATGGCACCAAATGCCAATCAAAATCACAGATCAGCCGGACATCTGGAAAAAATATGAAGGTATTTTTGGTGCAAAACAACTGAACACGTGTGCGAGTGGAATTTGTAGTTGTAGAGCATATCCACACGTGTATCAATAAATTTGAAGTCATAGAGAAAAATCTTTTAGGAGTTGTAAACTTGTAGATTTCTACAAACACAACACAACAGTTACACCTTCACACATTCTTCACTGCAGGTGCACAAATCCTATTCTACGAATCACACATCAAGAAACTCATACACACACATTTTTGCTCCAGTTGCTGCAGTGTATATGGTGCAAAACGCATTCACACACCCGTATCAAAAATGTGAAGTCACGGACAGATTTTGCACATCCGCAAATTAATACATGAATCCATGCAATGAGAGTTGCACACTTGTAGAATATTTGATCACAAATACATTACTTTTCTTGGATATTTTCCCAACACAATCACAAGTCCAATTTCTACAAGTGCTTGAATCTGCTGCTAAGAGTCTCAAACGCAGTTTTTCCGCCTTCACGTGACAGGTTCCGCGCGCTCTCACTTTTGCACCAAATACTATGCGAAATGTGGAGCAAAAGTGATTTGTGCATCTGTGAGGCAGCGGCAGGCCCTGTGACTTCAAATTTATTGATACACGTGTGGATATGCTCTACAACTACAAATTCCACTGCACACGTGTTCAGTTGTTTTGCACCAAAAATACCTTCATAAAAAGGGTCAAGAGAAAATCGCCAGCCTAAATCCCCTTGTGGCATCTTTCATCAGAGAGCTTGTTGACTTCGATTGGCACAATTATTGAAGGCTTGTTCTGCTTTTCAGCATGTTTACATTTTTAGCCATGTTAAATACACAGGATGAATTCAAACACATTTGTAAAATGTACTTTTTAAAGTAAATGTTAAACAATTAAACAGCATATTTTAATGACAACTTTTTTGGGGGGGTAAAAAACATTTTACAGTGCTGTAGTGGTTTTTCATTATTTAAATATCAGTTACACCTGTTGTTAATTTCATTAATTGGTTTGTCTTTTTAAACTGTGTTTGATTTGGTTGTTTTGTTCCTTTGTTTTCTGAGTATTTTGAGTTCTGTGTTAAATAAAACTGACTGCTGTGATTAGATCCGTTTCATCTACTTTATTGCAACCTTACCTGTGACATGTAAATTAAATTAATTTTGTTAAAGTAAATTAAGCTAAACTCAAATCGTAAAAAAAAAAATATAATTCTGTAATAGAAAATCAATTCTAATACTGTAAATAAAAATACAGTACTTGTACTGTAAATGAAAATACAGTACTCATACTGTAAATAACAACACAGTATACAGTATTATTACTGTAAATAAAAATACGGTACTTGTACTGTAAATAAAAATACAGTACTCATACTGTAAATACAATACAGTATACATTTTTATTACTGTAAATTAAATTACAGTAATGATACTGTAAACACTTTTACAGTAACTTACTGGCATCCAGCTGCCAGTAAGTTACTGTAAAATTTACAACAACCTTTTACAGTGTAGCTTTCCAGCCTTGTGGAGGTGTACAATCTTGTCTCTAGTGTCTTTGGATAGCTCTTTGGTCTTGTCCATGTTAGTAGTTGGATTCTTACTGATTGTATGGGGTGGACAGGTGTCTTGCAGCTAATGACCTCAAACAGGTGCATCTAATTTAGGATAACAAATAGAGTGGAGGTGGACATTTTAAAGGTAGACTAACAGGTCTTTGAGGGGCAGAATTCTAGCTGATAGACAGGTGTTCAAATACTTATTTGCAGCTGTATCATACATTGTGCTTTCTGGATTTTTTTTTTAGACTATGTCTCTCACAGTGGACATATATATACCTACGGTGATAATTATATATATATATATATATATATATATATATATATATATATATATATATATATATATATATATATATATATATATATATATATATATATACATTTTAACCACTAATAAACCACTATGTCCAACAACCTTGAGCGTGTCATTACTTCCGGTTAGTGAGGTCTGTACATAATCTGGCGTTGTTTACAGAACTGTCCCTTTAATTTAATTTGATGGTTATTTTGTTTTTTGCTTTTTATCACCCATTATTGTCTACAGTATAAGGCTATCCAATCATTGTACTAAAAGAGAGGATATGACTCGTTTACAAAATTTATTTTTGAATAAACTTTTTGATAGCCTAATTTAGGCTACCTTTTGCATATCATTTTTTTTAAATTATGATCCAAATGTCTTATCCCCCAAATGATAGTTATAAATATCTTAATAGCTTTACTATACTACAGAATAAAAAAGAAAGTAACATTAAACCGATTGTCCTTACCAGTAGGCTATTCCCAGTTTCACCCAAACCTTTCATTTAATACCCCCCAAAGTAGACTGTATAGTTGTAGTTAATATTTTAAGATTTGTCTAATTCTAATGCTCTTTATTGTGATCTGTTGTTTGTATTGTATTCTTGCAGTTCTGTAATAAAGTAAAGTGAATAGACAAGAGTAGCTTATTGCGCATAGCCTACACAGCAAATATGCGTCGGAATTTTATGACACCTTTTTCTTTGTTTCACAATACTCAATGAATGATTGTAAACTGTTGGTGTCTTTAGAATGAGTATGTGCTGAATTTGACATAAATCACAATAATCCCATGCTATGGGCACAGCCTTACATGCTGCAGTGGAAGTTTTTTTTTATGCTTCCATTTGAAGCTTCTGCTTTTCAAACGTGAAACTGTGATAAAGGCCATTAGTTTTCATGGCTCATTTTTACCCTAATACGTTGAATATTTTCTAATCTTATTGTGTCATTTCATGTCAAATTATTCAATTCAATCAAATCCACTTAGAATAATATAGCTTTGAGCAGCAATTCCACACACACATAACGCACACACATAACGCACACACACACACACACACACACACACACACACACACACACACACACACACACACACACACACACACACAGAAAGTGTGAGTGAAAGGATTAAATACTGAATGCATACTAATAATGCATGCACACACATTTTCTTGTAGATAGGCCTATACATATTTGAAATAAATGATGAGTAACAAAAAGATTTTTTATAAATCTATTACACCAATATAATGTCTGACCCTGGTCTACACTTATAACACTTATGATATTTAGTGAAAAATGTTTAGACTTCAGTTGTCTCGCCAAGTCAGAAAACGAAATGAATCTAGCCCTTTGGAAGATTCAGAGCGAAGGCCGGTAAGCGCACTCTGGAGAAAGGACACCGTATCGCATCTTTGCTGGACAGATACAGATAGGCTTCTGTGCATTTGTGAATCAAGGCCACAGAACAACAGTCTCAAAAGATTCCACAGGTACAAAAGCGCATATTCTAAGGCAGAACAACAATTCAAAAGACTCGTGATTTACTGTACATTAAACTACAGGTACAGAATACAGTTAAAGCATTTGTGGATTGGTGCGCGTGCATGTGGATCTCTCCCTTGCATTTGTAGATTAGTGCATGCGCATGTGGATCTCTCCTTTGCATTTGTGGATCGGTGCGCGTGCATGTGGATCTTTCCCATGCATTTGTGGATTAGTGCGTGCGCATGTGGATCTCCTTTTCGCACTCACCTCGTCCAATTGGGAGAGGTGGAGGTACTGGTTTGCTCATCACAAAGGATTGGAAATTTGAGCCCATACCATTTCTCTCTGGCAACAGCTCATTTGAATCACATTCAATCACTATCACTCACCCTGCTAAAATCCATGTTGTAGTTGTTTATCGCCCCCCAGGTCAACTGGGTAACTTCTTGGAGGAGTTGGATATGTTACTCTCCAACTTTCCTGAAGATGGCACTCCACTGGTGCTGCTCGGTGACTTCAACATCCACCTTGATAAACCCCAGGCTGCAGACTTCACCTCTCTACTGACCTCCTTTAACCTTAAGCGAGTAGCTACCACGGCTAATCACAAATCAGGTAATCATTTGGACCTTATCTACACACGCTACTGCTCTACAGACAACAACACTTTAGTGACTCCATTGCACACCTCCGACCACTTCCTCGTCACTCTTAACCTCATACTCACTCCTGATAAAACTCATACTAATCCACAGATCACCTTTCGGCGTAATCTACGCTCTCTCTCTCCCTCTCGTCTATCCACTTTGGTTTCATCCTTACTTCCTCCACCTGCTCAGTTCTCAGCTCTGGACACTAACAGTGCTACTGACACTCTTTGCTCCACTCTAACATCTTGTTTAGACAGCTTTTGTCCCCTTTCATCTAGACCAGCCCACACCACACCCTCTGCCCCCTGGCTGTCTGATGTTCTCCGCGAACATCGCTCTGGCCTCAGGGTGGAAGAGAGAAAGTGGCGCAAATCTAAGAACTCTACTGATCTTACCTTGTATCAGTCTCTTCTTGTTTCCTTCTCTGCACATGTCTCCACTGCAAAAACGACATACTATCACAACAAAATCAACAACTGCTCTGACTCTCGTGCACTTTTCAGAACATTCTCCTCTCTTCTTTGCCCCGTCATTAACTCCTACAGCTGACGACTTTGCATCTTTCTTCACAAACAAAACCTCCTCCATTAGCAGCCAATTCTCCGCACCACAAACTGACATACACATCTTATCAACCGTCACACACACACTACCCTCTTTCTCTCTGCTCTCTGAAGCAGAAGTCTCCAAACTCATCCTTTTCAAACACCCCACTACTTGTCCGCTTGATCCTATCCCCACTCACCTGCTTCAGGCCGTTGCCGCCGTCAATTACTCCTGCACTCACCCACATCGTCAACACCTCTCTTCACACCGGGACTTTCCCCACAGCATTCAAGCAGGCTCGGGTAACCCCACTGCTTAAGAAACCCTCTCTGAACCCAGCACTTTTAGAAAACTACAGACCGGTGTCCCTTCTGCCTTTTATTGCTAAGACACTTGAGAGAGTAGTGTTCAACCAACTCTCTATGTTTCTTGCACAGAACAACCTCCTGGACAACAACCAATCTGGATTCAAAAGCGCCCACTCAACTGAGACGGCCCTGCTCTCGGTTACTGAAGCACTGAGACAGGCAAAAGCAGCTTCCAAATCCTCAGTACTTATCCTGCTGGATCTGTCTGCTGCTTTTGACACAGTTAACCACCAAATCCTCCTGTCAACACTCATGAAGATGGGGATCTCAGGAACTGCTCTCCAGTGGTTCAAGTCTTACCTCTCAGGTAGGTCCTTCAGGGTGTCATGGAGAGGTGAAGTGTCTAAGTCACATCATATAGCTACTGGAGTTCCTCAGGGCTCAGTGCTTGGACCACTTCTCTTCTCCATCTACATGTCATCTCTAGGATCTGTCATCCAGAAACATGGCTTTTCCTATCACTGCTATGCTGATGACACTCAACTCTACTTCTCATTTCAACCAGATGATCCCACAGTTGGGGTTCGGATCGCTGCCTGCCTGACAGACATTTCTGCCTGGATGAAGAAACAACACCTTCAACTCAATCTGGCAAAGACAGAACTGCTTGTGGTCTCAGCCAACCCAGCACTTCAACATACTCTCTCCATTCAGCTCGGTTCATCAACCATAACTCCGTCCGGGAATGCCAGGAACCTTGGAGTTGTGATTGATGATCAGCTAAAAT
Organism: Gobiocypris rarus; assembly: GCA_023029165.1. Classification (NCBI taxonomy): domain Eukaryota; kingdom Metazoa; phylum Chordata; class Actinopteri; order Cypriniformes; family Gobionidae; genus Gobiocypris; species Gobiocypris rarus. The sequence continues at coordinate 10,938,599 of CM040927.1, forward strand.
TCACTGACCACATTACTGCTACAACCCGGTCCTGCAGATTTGCGCTATACAACATTAGGAAGATTAGACCCTTCCTATCAGAGCAGGCCACTCAACTCCTGGTCCAAGCTCTTTTACTCTCCAGACTGGACTACTGTAATTCTCTTCTAGCGGGCCTTCCAGCATCCACTGTTAAACCCTTGCAGCTGATTCAGAACGCAGCGGCGAGAGTGGTTCATCAGTCTTCACTGGCTGCCGATAGCTGCGCATCAAATTCAAGGCTCTGGTGCTCGCCTACAAAGCAACCGCAGACTCTGCACCAGTATACCTAAACTCACTTGCTCAGACTTACACACCCTCCAGAAGCTTGCTTTCTGCAAGTGAACGACGCCTAGTGGTGCCATCTCAAAGAGGCATGAAATCTCTCACTAGGACCTTTTCTTGGACCGTTCCCACCTGGTGGAATGACCTGCCGGTCTCAGTTCGAGCAGCTGAGTCTGTAGCCATTTTCAAAAAACATCTCAAGACACTTCTTTTCCAGCAGCACTTGACCAATAAAGAATAGCACTTATCACTCTATTCGTTTCTGTTTGTTATTAAAAAAAAAAAAAAAAAAAAAAAAAAGTCCTGTGTTTTGTGTTTCGTGAGACTTGTTACAGCGCTTGCATATTGTTGCCCTTGACTGGTGTTGGTTGCTTCTATTACTCTCATTTGTAAGTCGCTTTGGATAAAAGCGTCTGCTAAATGACTAAATGTAAATGTAATCTCTCCTGTGCATTTGTGGAAGGTTTTGATACTGTTTTCACTCCATAATTTTCTATCAGAGTTAGTTCTGGCTGTAGATAAATAACTAATTGTTGGTGATTTTAATATCCATGTAGACAACGAAAAAGACACATTGGGATTGGCATTTAAAGACATTCTAAACTCTATTGAAGTTAGGCAACACGTGTCAGGACCCACTCATCGCCATAATCATACTTTAGACCTAATATTGTCACATGGAATAGATGTTGATACCGTTGAAATTCTGCAGCAGAGCGACGACATCTCAGATCATTACCTAGTATCATGTATACTTAATTTAGCTAAAGCTACAAAGCCGTCCACCCGTTTCAAAAATGGCAGGACTATCACCGCTGCGATTAAAGATTGCTTTTTAAATAATCTTCCTAATCAGTATCATCTCCTCAGCATTCCAGATAGCTTAGAGGAACTCGATGTTGCAACATAAACTATTGACTCTTTTCCAGTACTTTAGACACAGTCGCTCCCCTGCGCTTAAAGAAGATTAAAGAAAATAGTCCAATGCCTTGGTACAACAAGCACACCCGGGCCCTTAAAACAGCAGCTAGAAAAATGGAACGCAGCTGGAAGAAAACAAAACTAGAGGTCTTTCGTAATTCGTGGAAAGAACGTATGATCGCATACAGAAAGGCCGTAGAAACTGCTAGATCTGCTTATTTCTCGACTCTCTTAGAAGAAAACAAAAACAAACACTATTAGGAAGAAAATTATAACAATGCAGCCATCTACTACAGTATCACATCAGACAGAGCATTGTAGTGTCACTGAGGAAACATTACACTCATTCACTGCTATAGGAGAGGAAGAATTGGCTAAACTAGTTAAATCATCTAAATCAACAACATGTATGCTTGACCCTATACCGACTAGGCTATTAAAAGAGATGCTGCCAAAGGTCATGGATCCTCTTCTTACTATCATTAATTCATCTTTGTCATTAGGATATGTACCGAAAACTTTTAATTTGGCTATTATTAAACCACTTATTAAAAAAACCGCAACCTGATCCTACAGAATTAGTCAATTACAGGTCAATCTCAAATCTACCCTTTCTGTCAAAAATACTAGAAAAGGCCATATCTTCACAATTATGTTCCTTTTTAGAAAGAAATGGTATCTGTGAGGATTTCCAGTCAGGTTTTAGACCATATCATAGTACTGAGACTGCCCTCATCAGAGTTACAAATGATTTACTCTTATCATTAGGAAGCATGGTGTTAGTTTTCATTGTTATGCTGACGATACTCAGCTCTATATTTCTTCATGGCCTGAAGAAACTTACCAATTCACAAGATTAATGGAATGTATAGCTGATATAATAAATTGGATGATCAGTAATTTCCTGTAACTTAATTCAGAAAAAAACTGAATTTTTAATCATTGGACAAAAAAGCTCCACAAGTAGTAACCTAGAACACGGTCTAACACTTGATGGCTGCTCTGTCAAGTCCTCGTTGTCAGTGAGGAACCTGGGTGTGCTCTTTGATACCAATCTTTCGTTTGAAAGCCATGTTTCTAGCATCTGTAAAACTGCATTCTACCTTCTTAAAAATATATCTAAATTACGGCACATGCTCTCAATGCAAAATGCTGAACACATGACCTCAAGGCTAGATTATTGTAATGCTCTACTGGGTGGTTGCCCTGCTCACTTAATAAACAAACTCCAGCTGATCCAAAATGCAGCAGCTCAAGTTCTTACTCGAACCAGGAAGTATGAACACATTAGCCCGGTTCTGTCAACACTGCTCTGGCTCCCTATTAAACATCGCATACATTTTAAAATCTTGCTTATTACTTACAAAGCACTAAATGGTTTAGCTCCTCAGTACTTGAGCGAGCTCTTAACACATTATACTCTATCACGTCTACTGTGGTCTCTAAACTCTGGCCAGCGGATAATACCTAGAATATCAAAATCAACTGCAGGCGGTCGATCCGTTTCCTTTTTAGCACCTAAACTCTGGAACAGTCTTCCTAGCATTGTTCGGGAAGCAGACACACTCTGTCAGTTTAAATCTAGACTAAAAACACATCTCTTTTCTATGTCATACACATACAACACTTTTTCAGTTAAATGATTATTAGGCTGCATTAACTAGGTCAGCCGGAACCGGGAACACTTTTCGTAACACCTGATGTACTCGTTACATCATCAGAAGAATGGCATCTACACTAATGTTAGTCTCTGTTTTATCCCGAGGTCTCCTGCAGTCAACCGGATCCAGGCTGTATCCAGATCAGATGATGGACCTGCACCCTGATGTGACCAACACATGACCTTGAAGTGTCTGCAGAGACCATGTCAATTAGACTCCCCTTTAAGCTGACTCCCCCTTAAGCTGCCTCATCAACACGGCATCCTCAATAAACCTGTCTCCGGCGTGATGACTCCGATTGTTTGAATAGTCCTAGTTAATAATTCTTTAAATCGATGTCATCCTCAAAACAACCCGTCTCCAGCGTGTTGCCGCCAATCTTTCGAATATTACACTTTAGTAACTGTTTAATCAATATGGCATCCTCAATAAAACCTGTCTCCAACGTGATGACTCCGATACTTCAAATTATTTATATTTAATAATTATTTAATCGATACATCATCCTCAATAAACCCGTCTCCGGCGTGTTGCCTCCAATATTTCGAATATTCCGATCTATTATGACCTCTGACCTGTAAAGTTACCATAATAATAATAATAATATGCTGTTTGTTAATTGGCCATAGGAGAACTGGCACCCCAACTGAGCCTGGTTTCTCCCAAGGTTTATTTTTCTCCATTGGGTCACCTGATGAGGTTTTGGTTTCCTTGCCACTCTGGCTTGCCTTGCTCAGTTAGGGACACTAAATTTTTCAAATACATTTCCAAATAAATCTAATTATTAAACTAAATTAACCATATAAACTAAATTACTGATCTAATTACTGATCTAAAGCCCACATTGTCACTGTATGATAATCAAAATATATTCTGTTGCATTATTTTCCTGTTTAACAGTGTGAATCTGCTTTGAAACAATCTGCATTGTTAAAAGCGCTATATAAATAAGGTTGACATGACTTGACTGAGCCCATGGCATCCCTCAGTGCATTGTGCATCAGTGCTGTGGATGGGACCCATGTGGAAATCAGGCAGCCAATTAAAGCGTGGTTTTGCTTTCTCATGTGGACAGAGATTATTTTTAAACCGTGCTTGTGTGGATACGATTGTTTTTTAAAACGGAGGAGGAAAAACTCTGGTAATAAAAAAACCCGTGTGGACTAGGCCTCAGTGGTGTAAAAGCGCTCGTCAATGTCAAAATGTTTGAGATATCCAATAAAATCAAAGCAGGCAGGATTTATTGTCAACAGAAACCGAGAAGCACGCCACTTGAATGCAAGCCGACTCAGCCGAGGTAAGATAAACAGCTGAACTTGAGAAGTCAATACAGTAATATTTCCAGACTGTTTACGATTAAAGGGTTACTTCAGTGATTAGCATTAGGCTTTGTATCAGTAGAAACCCAAGAGTATATTCAAATTATCGTACTTTCCCCCCTCATATGACCCTGAGACGAGAGAATTATGTATTTTATTTCTGGAAAAAATTCTCCGATGACGCAAATATCGTCATTTTGCGTCATCGGAGGAGTTTTTGGCCAGAGGCTGAAGACTACAGCCAGCAGAGGGTGCTATTTCCACATGTTTTCAACATCACACTCACAGCACTCACAGCACTCGGCTCGCGGAGATTCATGTAAACGGAGCGGTGGAGAGCAAAGTGAGTGTTTTAACTTTTACAATGAACTTCCTATGACAGTTAAGCTTCCAAAGACATGAACTGAACACGTGCCAGACTGATCACGCGCTGTGAATGCAGCCGCGAATCCCGTGCTTACCTAAATTCATGTGATGAATGTAATCTGATCCTGCTGCGTTTGTGCCGTGATGCTCAATCGGCTCACTCGCATTATATCGAACAGACACGTTCAGTTTTTAAATGTAGTGACTCTAACTGAACTGATTTTCTGAAAATGAATGCAGTGGGCAAGTGATCCAGTAATCCAGTAGCCGACTAGCCGTGCCTAGAGTAGGGCAGTGAAGCAAGTGCGTTCTTAGAATTGTTGTCTTTCATCCCCATGAGACAACAATACATTTTCTGTTTTCTCAGTCTAGAAGGCACCAAATTCAAAAATAATTTCACATTTCTACTACATTAATGACCCAGTTTAAATACAGATTCATCTTCCCAGCGCTGAAGTACCCCTTTAAAAAGTGAAACAATGCATATTAATTTCCAGGGATATAAACTAGGCCTACTGCTGTCCTCAGATTCTAATGCTATTTACGTTATTCGACACAATGCACAAATAAACATTAACACACCATCGGTGCTTGGGCCCTAATGAACGTAACAATTCCAAATCCTCACACCATCGGTGCTATGGCCCTAATAATAATAATAATAATAATAATAATAAAAATAAATGGAGCAATTCCAATTGGGTCCTCACACCATTGATGCTCGTGCCCTAATAAACGGAGCAATTCCAATAGGGTCCTCACACCATCGGTGCTCGGGCCTAATAAAAATAATGGTAACACTTTACAATAAGGGTGCACTAATATGCATTAATTCATGCTTAACTAATGCACAGATAATGATGAGTTAATGTGTTACTAATGGTTAACTAACCCATTTATTAATGATTACTGCATCAGCAACTACTGAAGATTCAACATGATTAATAGATTAAGTAATAATTACATTGTTATTAGTTAAATGTGTCATAATGTATTAATTCCTTGATAACATATTTTATGAATTAATAATGTAAATTAATGTGTTAATTACCACAACGGGTCAAAGACATGCATTTCAACTTGCAGTTGTCTGCTTTAATTAATCATTAGCTAATGATTTACAAAGGTGTCATTATGGTATGACTTTACTTGTTGGGGCACATGACTATTAACTAATTCAAAATTAATTCAAAACTCATAACCACAATTACATATTACTTAATCAATTAGTTAATAGTCATGTGCCCCAACAAATAAAGTCATAACATAATGACAAATTTGTAAATCATTAGCTAATGATTAATTAAAGCAGACAACTGGAAGTTGAAATGCATGGCTTTGACCTGTTGTGGTAATTAACACATTAATTTACATTATTAGTTCATAAAATATGTTATTAAGGAATTAACGCATTATTACACATTTAACTAATAACAATGTAATGATTACTTAATCTATTAATCATGTCGAATCTTCATTAGTTGCTGATGCAGTAATCATTAATAAATGGGTTAGTTCACCATTAGTAACACATTAACTCATCATTATCTGTGCATTAGTTAAGCATGAATTAATGCATATTAGTGCACCCTTATTGTAAAGTGTTACCAAAATAATAATACAAATAATAATTGGAGCAATTCCAATAGGGTCCTCACACCATTACATTTGAAAATATATTCAAATAGAAAACAGTTATATTACATTTTTATAATATTTTTTTATAACATGGTGAGCATGGCCTTGGTGAGCAGAAGACTTCTTTCAAAACTTTAAATTTAGTAACTTTTAAAAAGTTTATTTAAAACATGACAGATTAGATAATTACATGTATTTTATAGTTATGTGGCTTTTAATCTGTACATAAATTAATGCCAAAAATGTACTCGGTTACTCTTGTAACCTCGGTTCCCTGAGAAAGGGAACGAGTATTGCGTATGGGAAAACTCCTTTTCTCGAGAATATGAAGCAAAAACTTTATTCTATAAAGTGTCTTTGTAAAACGCAGTGCGGCTGCACAGCAGATAGAACAGGGCGAGCTGCGCGCTGGTTGGCTGTGCTGTGGCAACTGCAGGAACCTATGGCAAGGCGGCCGAGAGAGTGCGAACCAATAGGAGTCGCTAGAAAATCCCGCCGAACAAGGTCGCTAGAATTAGCATACTGAGGCTATAAAAGACCGTGTTCTGCCATAGGAATTCAGGTTTAAAATTGACTGAAGCGATACCCTGAGAAGCACAAGCACGGCGCGTTACGCAAAACTCGTTCCCTCTCTCAGGGAACCGAGGTTACGTGAGTAACCGAGTACGTTCCCTTTCGAGAGGTCTCTCGTATTGCGTAAGGGAACTCCATTTAAAACGCTGTGCGTGCTTAACTGACCCAAACTGTGGCCTGAGGAGAACCTGAGGCACATAAGATGGGTAACAGTGAGTCCCAGGGAGGCCAACAAAGTGGGCCTCCTATAAGGGCATAATGAATAAATAGGCCAGATAGAGCCGGGCAATATGATTATAGAAACCATGACCGGACATAGTCGGGTCTTATAGTTATGTAGTATAGCACATGCTAGTGAACACAGTTTATTTGTGTATAATAGGAAGACCGGAAGAAATCGGGTCTTAGTTAATAATAACAGGCAATACCTATTAAATGGAGAGAATCCAAGCTTGTAGAGCGAGGACTTCCAGTTTATAAAATCTGATAAAAGTGGACGGAGAGGCCCAGCCTGCCGTTGCACAGATATCTTCCAGCGGTATGCCCACGATGAGGCCATGCCTCTGATAGAATGGGCTTTAGTGCCTATAGGGCAAACGAGACCTAGACATATAAGCCAGTGAGATAGCATCTACTATCCAGTGTGACAGTCTCTGCTTCGTGACAGCACAATCTTTAGTGCGGCCACTGAAGCACACGAAGAGCTGTTTCGACTGCCTGAAAGGGGCGGAACGCTCTAGATACAGTCTCAGTGCTCTAACTGGGCAAAGCAGATTCGCATCCTTTTCGTCTTGTGACGCAGGAAGGGCCACTAAAGAAATAACTTGTGCCCTAAAGAGAGTGGAAAGCACTTTATGAACATAACCATGTCTTGGCTTGAGGACGACCCTGAAGTCGGTAGGTCAAGACAGGAAGCACTCGCGGAGAGTGTGTGTAAATCACCCGCTTGCTTGACTGAGGCCAGTATCAGCAGAAAGGCGGTTTTGAATGAAAGGTGCTTTATGCTCACAGACTGAAGCGGTTTAAAGGGGGAGCCCTTCATAGCTTCTGGCTTCTTTGAGCGTGGAGGGGGAATGACCCGTGTCCATTAGCTCCTGAAGGAAGACGAGCACTTCTGCCACCTCACACAAGTGTGCATAGAGGTTTCGTGCTGTACACCAGTTAGAGAATACCGACCATTTCAGTGCATAGAGCCGCCTAGTAGCTGATTCAGGATACCTGGCACATGAGCCGCTCTCAGGGAGCTCAGGTAGTGCTCTGCCCATAAAAGGAGGTGTTTCGCCATGGAATGTAGAGAGCCTGATTTCTGACCTCCCTGGCGATTTATGTAGGATGCCACAGACATGTTGTCCGTTCGGACCAGGACATGGTGACCCTTTATGTATGGAAGGAAAGCTCTTAGTGATAGGATGACCGCTATCATCTCTAGACAGTTTATGTGCAGCCTTTTCTCTGAATTTGCCCATTGGCCAGAGACTGGCTTGCCCTCGTGCAGGGCGCCCCAACCTAGGTTGGATTCACCTGTCGAGACCACTTTCCATTCCGTAACTATACCCATAATCACACCTGTCTGATAACAGGTGGTCGCTTTCCAAGGAGCCAGAGCTTAGACACAGCTGTGGTTCACTTAGATGCGAAACTGGCCTGATCGCCATGCGTGAGCCGGAACGCGGGAATTCAACCAGTGTTAAAGGGGGGGCTCATGTGAAATAGACCCAGCTTGATTACTGCCTATGCCGAGGCCATAAGACCTAGCATCCTTTGAAAATGTTTGAGAGGAACGTACGAGCCAGCTTTGAATGACGCCACCGTGTTCTGAATAGAGAGGGTGCGCTGTGACGTAAGCTGCACCCTCATCTGTATTAAGTCTATGACCATACCCAGAAAAGACTGTGTATTGATAAACCTGACACAGTCAGAATGGCCTGTGACGGGGTGCTATCTGAATGTGAAAAAAGGCATCTTTCAGGTTGGCTGAAAAAACAATCCCCCGGGCGAATGTGCACGAGGATTTGTTTCACTGTCAGCATCTTGAACGAGTGCATCATAAGCGCTTTGTTCGGATCTCTGAGGTTTAGGATGGGCCTGAGGCCACTAACCAAATTTTCGGTACGAGGAAGTAGCGACTGTAAAAGCCTGACTTGAGAAGTGATAGAGTGAAAAAAGTTGCAGGGCTTGGCAGCTACATTACGACGCTGTTATGCTCTAGAGACAGTGAGCGCGTGCTATGACGTAAGTCACGCCCTAGTCAGCGTACGCGCGCTGTGGAGAGGGAGCGCACGCTGTCATAACAAGGCAGCCATTTTACAACTCCCTTGGTATTAAGCACGCTGCAATGAGAACGGCTGTGATGTAAGCCACGTTCTCGACATATCCAGCAGCTTCAGTTCGCTCGTCTAACTTACTCTAGCATTCTCTGTCCGCTGCGCTTCTTCTGCGCGGCGGGACAAGAGAAGAGTGAGGAGAGCTCCGTCTGTCCACGGCGCTTCTTCTGCGTGACGGGACAAAAGAAGAGTGAGGAGAGCTCCGTCTGTCCGTGGCGCTTCTCAGCGAGGCGGGAGAGAGTGAGAGAAGAGGAGAGCTTCAGCTTGAGTTCACTCGTCTATTTTAGTATTCTCTGTCAGCGGCGCTTCTTCCTCGTGGCGGGACAAGAGAAGAGTGAGGAGAGCTCCGTCTGTCCGCAGCGCTTCTCAGAGCAGCGGGAGAGAGTGAGAGAATCAATCAATCAACTTTATTTATATAGCGCTTTTACAATGACGATTGTTTCAAAGCAGCTTCACAGTGTTAAACAGGACAACATTGCAACAAAATTTGATTTGGCTAGTTTAATTTGGATAGTTTATAGAATTATATATGACCAAATTAATAAATTCTATTTGTATATTTAGTTGAGTAACTTGGATCATAATTTGAGTGTCCCCAACTGAGCAAGCCAAGCCAAAGGCGACAGTGGCAAGGAACCAAAACTCCATCAGGGCATGATGGAGAAAAATAAACCTTAGAAACCAGACTCAGTCGGGTGCCAGTTCTCCTCTGGCCTATTATTAACAGTGTATAATTATTACTCTGGCAACCTTGCAGGTCTTAAATCATATTAGATAGGAATATTCGAAATTTTGGGTATGACGACGAGGCGGGCTCATTTAGGAAAGAAGAGGAGAGCTTCGCTTGAGTTCGGCTTGAGTTCGCTCGTCTACTCTAGTATTCTCTGTCCACGGCGCTAATTCCGCACGGCGGAACGAGAGAAGAGAAAGAGTGACAGGGTTCCCACTCTTTTCTTGAAATGATTTTCCAGGACTTTTCCAGGACAATTTCAAGACTTTTTCAGCTGCTACAGTGCGAGTCAAGTTATCACAACTAAGGCTGGGCGATATAGCGATATTATCACATCAAGATATATTTTGAAACAGATGTGATATTGTACCTATACCTTTATATCTGTATTATAGTTGTGCAAAGATTGTTGTCTTTCACAATGCCACCTGCTTTCCACTACTTGCAATGCCACACTACTAAAACAGAAGTTATTTACTACTTTAGTTCATACATTGCTGTTTTACTTGCTGATATCAGTTTAAAAGTCCAAACTCTCACAGTCAAGCTGTATTCGCAATCAGTCACTAACGTTAGAAAATATTAACTATTATCGGGACTTCTAAATGAATTGCATCTGCTCGCACCAAGGCACATTACCCATCTGGTATACATAATAGCATAAACTGATGAGTTATGTGTTTTTGACTCTTTATTTTGATTTATCAAAATCTTTGTAACCGTTTTTGTCAATTATATTGCTGAAATGAATAGACTTTTTGTATAGCTAAATGTGTTTAAATGCAAAATCCATTAAGCCAACTGGTGTATGAAATGGATCTGAAGTATGTACGCAGTAATTTTCCCATTCACTGGCTAGAAATTGGTTATAAAAAAACAATAAAAACTTTATTTTTGATTACAAAATATAGACATTTTGTACTGTACTGGCCACAATCTTTAAATGTTTTTTTTGCCCTCCACATGGCGTCGACAGTCTGCACACACACACACACACACACACACACACACACACACACACACACACACACACACACACATGTTGTGTTTCCATGTTTTATGGGGACATTCCATAGGCGTAATGCATTTTATACTGTACAAACCGTATTTTCTATCCCCCTACACTGCCCCTGCCCCTAAACCTACCCATCACAGGAGGCATGCTGCATTTTACTTTTTCAAAAACATCACTTAGTGTGATTTATAAGATGTTTTCCTCATGGGGACCAAAAAAATGTCCCCACAAGGACAAAAATTTGGATATTGCCATCTTTGTGGGGACATTTTGTCCCCATACCGTAGGGATTACCAGTCCACACACACACACACACACACACACACACACACACACACACACACACACACACACACACACACACACACACACACACACACACACACATGTTGTGTTTCCATGTTTTGTGGGGACATTCCATAGGCGTAATGCATTTTATACTGTACAAACCGTATTTTCTATCCCCCTACACTGCCCCTGCCCCTAAACCTACCCATCACAGGAGACATTCTGCATTTTTACTTTTTCAAAAAACATCACTTAGTGTGATTTATAAGATGTTTTCCTCATGGGGACCAAAAAAATGTCCCCACAAGGACAAAAATTTGGATATTGCCATCTTTGTGGGGACATTTTGTCCCCATACCGTAGGGATTACCAGTCCACACACACACACACACACACTTGTTGTATTAAATTAAAATTGCCAGTAGGTGGCTGTAAGTCACTGTCTTTATGAGTGAGTCATCGAGTCAGTCATTCATTCATTCATTCATTCATTCATTCAGTAACGAAGCAAGTGGCTGTATTTATGAACGGATCATTGAATCTCACGATTCGTTCACGAATCTCTGCTGTGTGCTGCAGTTCTGTTGTGGCTTTCGTTGCAAAATAGAGCAATGATAGGCTTCTAACAATACTGTTTTAAATGTAGTAACGTTACATCCCTTAACAAAAGTTACCCTTAGCTTGTTGAACTGTTGTATAAAATCAATGTCACATTTGAAATTGTGTGGCTATTCGGGAAACATTGCATTCTTGCTTGTATAAAATGATCAACATTAAAAACAGTGCTGTATCAGCCTGCATTTTGATTGCAGATTTAATCGCACAAACAGCGCAAGCGGCTCGTGACCAGAGTGCGAATTACCCCACCATAATTGGGGGGGGTACTGCTCCTTCACTTCTTCTATGACCATCATGGTCCACTACCATATCAATCCCCACCGTGATCGCCAAGTGCAACATGTGTTTCATTAAGATGGTATTAGGGTTCTCAGATGAAGCTACATTTATCGAACTAAAAATGTGAAATAATAGAATGTAAAAACAATACTAACCAATTAAAAACAAATTTGAATACTAGCATGTACTATTTAGCCTAGGCTACTTGGCTCTTTTTATGTTTCCACAGGTTTCACTGATGTTATGTTTGTTTTCAAATTCAGTTTAGTTTTAATTCGTTTTTTAGAGTGTTTTTTTTTTGAAAATGCTAAGTTTTAGTTCAGTTTTTATTAGAAACACAGGGGACTAATAAATTAAACCAATTAAAAACAAATTCAAATACTAGCATGTAATATTTAGCCTAGGCTACTTGGCTCTTTTAATGTTTCCACAGGTTTCACTGATGTTATGTTTGTTTTCAAATTCAGTTTAGTTTTAATTCGTTTTTAGAGTGTTTTTTTTTTTTTTTGAAGATGCTTAGTTTTAGTTAAGTTTTTATTAAATAATTAAAAATGTGGCAAACGGGTCCACTTGGGCCCTGCCAAGTTCTCCCAAAAAGGAGCTCCACAGCTCGGTGTGGAGTCTCCACTCCCCAAACGTCTGCTTCCACAAAAGGGCCCTGGGTCGAGCGACCACTCATTGGGAGACATCCATGATCAGAGACGCACGCTGACATGGTGCCCCCAGGGACGGGCCTTGGGCTGAAGGATCTTTCCACATAACCAAGGTGCGGGATCACGGCCGCATTGCCCTGACTACGTGAGAAAGGGTTCCCCTCGGGGAAATCCCTTGGTCTTAGGCCACCACTGTCTCCATTATAAAAGACGGAGAGTGACCAGTCTGGCAGGAAGTGCTTCAACCTGAAGCACCGGCAACATTCCCAGGCAATTATGTGCCACAAATGCCGACAGCCCTGCCATAAGCCCTGGGTTGAGCGACCACTCATGGTCGCCCCCTCAGCCTGTCAGGAGGCATCCGTGATCAGAGGCGCTGACACGGTGCCCCCAGGGACAGGCCTTGGCTAGACCAAAGGGAAGCACCCGATATTGGCACGCTTCTCCCCGGCGAACCTCAGGTACTTCCTGTGCTGAGGAAGGATGGAGACATGAAACTATGCATCTTTAGATCTATTGAGACAAACCAGTCCTCGGACCTGATCTGAGACAAGATGTGTTTGAGCGTAAGCATCCTGAGGATGTGCAGATCTAAAAATAGGGCGCAGCTCCCCATCCTTCTTCGGCATACTGAAGTACTGGCTATGAAAGCCTGACTCCTGTCTGGTAGAGGACCCACTCAAAGCCTCTTTCGCAGCAGAGTCTGCACTTCCTGAGTCACCACCAGAGCCTGCTCGGGGTCCCCCACAGTGGAGAAGACCCTGTACAACCGAGAGGACGACATTCGAACTGGATGACGTACCCAAATTTAATACATTGCAGGACCCACCAAGATAATGCGGCAGATTCTCACTCCGACACAAAATCTGCTAAGGGTACCAGCCCCTCAGGACTGGCCTCTGATGTACTCTGCACTTTGAGTGCAGCGCCCTGAAGCGGCGAACCGGCGAACCGGCAGGGAACAACTGACTCAACAGCGCGGTTTCCCTCCGAGTAGGGCGCAAGCCATCCTATGGATGACCCGAGAGGGCCCTCCACGCCCCGGCACTCGGACGGGGTTGGTGGATCGACCCTCTAAGGGAACCAGCCCCTCAGGACTGGCCCCTGATGTGCTCTGCACTGTGAGTGCAGCGCCCTGAAGCGGCGAACCGGCAGGGAACAACTGACTCAACAGCACGGTGTCCCTCTGAGGAGGGCGCAAGCCATCCTATGGATGACCCGCGAAGGCCCTCCACGCCCCGGCACTCGGGCGGGGTTGGTGGATTGACCCTCTAAGGGTACCAGCCCCTCAGGACTGGCCTCTGATGTGCTCTGCACTGCGAGTGCAGCGCCCTGAAGCGGCAAACCGGCAGGAAACAACTGACTCAACAGTGCGATTTACCTCCGAGGAGGGCGCAAGCCATCCTAGGATGACCCGCGAGGGCCCTCCACGCCCCGGCACTCGGGCAGGGTTGGTGGATTGACCCTCTAAGGGTACCAGCCCCTCAGGACTGGCCCCCGATATGCTCTGTACTGCGAGTGCAGTGCCCTGAAGCGGCGAACCGGCAGGGAACAACTGACTCAACAGCGTGGTTTCCCTCCGAGGAGGGAGCAAGCCATCCTAGGATGACCCGCGAGGGCCCTCCACGCCCCGGCACTTGGGCGGGGTTGGTGGATTGCCCCTCTAAGGGTACCAGCCCCTCAGGACTGGCCCCTGACATGCTCTGCACTGCGAGTGCAGCGCCCTGTAGCGGCGAACCGGCAGGGAACAACTGACTCAGCAGCGCGGTTTCCCTCCAAGGGGGGCGAGGGCCCTCCACACCCCGGCCCTCGGGCAGGGGTTGGTGGATTGACTCTGTGAGGGTGCCGAGGACAGACGGGCACCATATGAAGAGGTGAACACCGCCTGACCCCGGGGGGGGAAACCCTCACAGCCCTGGGCACTAAGGCGTCAGGGCTCTTAGACGCAGCCCTCCTCAACGCTAGAGGGCGCCGCCCACCACCCCACTCTTACTGAGGAGGAGTGCAGTGGCGGCACTCTGATTCGCTGCGCCCGGTGTGAGGAGCTCGTACTCGGTGTGCTTTTACTGTTCCAGAGCTTACATCGGGCAGCTTAAAATGCCGCACGAAAGCCATAGTTTACACTGAGCCACTGAGTACACTTTGTAGCATTATTTATATAGTATGTATATCCTTATATAATATATATACAATATTAATGCAGCTCTAAATGACTAAGAGCAAAGGTGGGGCTTTACATCTCGAAGTGTGCTTTTGGAATTAAACACAGTGAAAATATGGCTGTTTCCACGATCTCAACACCTCAGTGTGGGGATCTGTGAAAAACAGCAAGCCCCGTGGAGGCTGATCAGGGCACTGACAGAAAGCACTCATAAGCCTGCTTTTAACTGAGGCGTGCTTCTGATCTGGCCTTAAATATTCTTCTTTTTCTTTAAGGTATATATATATTTTTGTTTTGTTTTTTTGGCCACATCTCTGCTCAGACCTCCATGAGCTCCTCACTAGCAGGTGTTAGAAGTGGCGAGTCTTCAACCCCTGCAACAATGCTACAGACATTCACCTCCTCAGAGCTGAACAGCTGCAACACAGAGGCTGCGCCCCCCGGACGGGAGAAACCACAGCGCGGGCTCCCGAACCCAGAGAAGCAGCACTGGACTTGCCAGGTGAAGGCAGAGAAAGGGCTGGCCCGTCTCTAACCCCTCTGACAAGTCCGTTTGCGAACCCGCGACAAAAACTACCGCGCCTCAGCAACAGCAGAGTCTAAGCCGCGAAGAACGCGCCACAGAGAACGCGAGCCGCGCCGCCCTCCTCGAAGAGCGTTCGCGGGATCGCAGCACTCTCAGAGGCAAAACCTCACAATGCTCGCAGCCGACCCCCTAGAGAGCCGACTGCGCGTGCTGTTCTCCTATCAAACACCGCACATCAAATGTGTATCCCCACTCGAGAAGCAAACGAGCAGGAAAACACACTTTCAGTAACGCTGTTTCTCGCCACAGTGTCTCTCTTTTAGTGTGTCAGTAAGTGTTGCAAACTTGTTATAAGAAAACAAACAAAAAAAGTCTGAACTCAGACACAAACACAGAGCTGACAATGACAATGTTACACAGAGCGCTTGCTGAAGGCAACAGAAGCTAGGGGCGTGTGTTTGCCGGTATGCTTTATACCTTCCGGGTCTATGACGTCACCCGCCTACGTTCTGTCTCTATTGGACTGATTACACATGTGCTTCACGACGCAATCACGCAGAGGCGTTCCCAAAGCGGTGACGCAGCGCGAGTTCCCTTGAAAGGGAACAGACATTCATGCGTAAAATAACCCGTTTGCGTTCATCCACAAGGAGGGAAAATTATTTTCCAGGACAACGCAAGCGTTTCCAGGACATTTTACTTTTTTCCCCATTTTCCATGTGTTTTCCAGGACTGGAAAATTGGTCTTTCATTTTCCAGGTTTTCCAGGACGCGTGGGAACCCTGAGTGAGCTGGTCCTGAAAACTGGCAGGACGAGAGGAATGAGCAAAGCCTTGTATGCTCTTTTGAAGAGGCGTTGCAGCGGCAACACACACACATAGAAAGACAACAGAATAAAGGCTATTTAACGCCGGATGGCGCAGCTTGGAACAGCAGGCGGCTGAAGGCGGGGACCAGGCGGGAATCCGGCATCCTCAGGACTGCAGAGAAGTTCCTCTGAGTGCTTTTTGACGGCGGGGCTTTAAATCCGAAGGTCAACGATGGTATCACTGAAGGAGATTAAATCTTAATTCCTATGGCAGAACACGTTCTTTTATAGCCTCAGTATGCTAATTCTAATGACCTTGTTCGGCAGGATTTTCTAGCGACTCCTATTGGTTCGCGCTCTCAGGCGTCTCGCCATATGTTCCTGCAGTTGACGCAGCTCGCGCTGTTCTACCTGCTGTGCAGCCGCACTGCGTTTTACAAAGACACTTTATAAAATAAAATGTTTGCTTCATATTCTCGAGAAAAGGAGTTTTCCTATACGCAATACGAGAGACCTCTCGAAAGGGAACTACCCTTTTCTTGCTTTTTTTAAATGACCTTTTTTTTGTTGGTATTTTGTTAAATAATTAAATATACGCTGTCCTCTTTATTGTTGCTTAGTGATTTGTGTGTTCTTTGCCTATAGTAGTTAACAGTTTACTTCCGGTCACCGTTCCATCAGCAGCCATTGCTTAAAGTCCCTATTTCTAATGGGATAAAATTATGGTGTAACAATTAACTTGTTACAACACTCTCACTCTCCCCTAGAAGTAGAAGTAAACTTGTTGCAACAATAGAGGATGTTTGCGATATGCAAGGAAGTGTGTATCGTGTTAAATGCTGAAGCAGTTATTTTAGAGTAACAGCAGTTTCATAAACTAGTAGAAGTTAAAAGTACTGTTGCATGAGCACCTACAACTTAATTCACTTAATTCTACACCAAAGTGATCATGTAGTTTTAACCTTTAAAATGATGATTATACAGTTCTTTTAACATTTAAAAAATAAAAACATTTGGGACCAACTTCTGAGCAAATATTGTTTTGAGTAGTTTTCTGATTCAGACTGAGATGTAAGCAGAGAGTGTAAATAAAGTTGTCTCAGCTCAAGTTCAATGTTCTCATTTAAGGGGAATGACCGGCCAGAACTTGTCTTAAAGCCAGCTTCCCATAGTGACAGATGAAAGATGAAAGTCTTTCTTTCTTTCTTTTGTTAAATTGTTTAACAATATACAATTATGTCTTGCTGACAGTGCTTAAGCAGCAATATTTTAACTAACAGCAATTACTCAAGCTAGCAAACAATTTCAAGCTAATTATGAAATTGCAAAACAGCCAAAAATCCTGTTCATGTTTTTTCATGTATCATGTTTTTTCATGATACATGCAGCTGCAGGAAACAGCAATCATTTGTTTCCATTGTGAAAAATAATGACAGATCACACTCTCCCATTAGATCACGTCTTCCATTAGATGTAACGATAGTCCTGCTCCCAAACTCATGGCATTGGTTGAGCCATTATTGCTTTGTTGGGACTTTTTTGTATCCCACTTATTTTTTTTATTTATGACAACAAATTCAAAAGTTTGAGATTAGTTTGAGCAATAGTGAACAATATTTTTTCCCCCTTATATCATGCTCTTACTAATGAAAGTGAATTCATGTTGTGTGAGTCATGAGTGTTGTTTCTACATCTATCATTATAAAAGAGCAGATTTTACTCTTAAAGTCTTAAAGGGTTAGTTCACCCAAAAATGTAATTAATTACTCACCCTCATGTCGTTCCAAACCCCTAAGACCTTCGTTCATCTTTGGAACACAACTTAAGATATTTTTGTTGTGTTCCGAAGATGAACAAAGGCCTTAGGGGTTTGATATGAGGGTGAGTAATTAATTACAGATTTTTGGGTAAACTAACCCCTCACTATTTTTGAAAATAAGCTAATTTTCCAACTCCTCTAGAGTTAAACAGTTACCCATTAAAATAGGCTAACTTCCATCAACATGCTTGCACAGGGAGCATGCTGAGGACCATTTTCAAGAGCTGTGCGTAATATCATTGCGCCTGCTGCACCCATGGTACGGCAGCAAAGTTTCCTTGATTATTACGCAGGAATGAGTGTTGTTTCTACTTCGATCATTATAATAGAGCAGATAGAAAATCACAACTTTTCATTTTCCGTCGGCCTTAGTACACGATGTAACTACATCTATGCTAAGCTATGGTAAAATTTCTACTGCCAGACCCAGAGATCGGCTGAATAGATTTGAAAACGATAAAACTCAACTGTTGGAGATTTGGAAAATTACCCTAATTTCAAAATTAGTGGTGTGTTCATTTAAGACTTTACATTCACGTTATCGTGACCTACAGTCTGGGGTTCTTAAATTGAGTAAAATACTAAATGATTTACTAGATTAGACAACTGACCAGTATGCTGATTCTATGAGATGTTAGCAGGGATTGTGAAAACAACTGCTAAGAAGTTGCTTCAAAGCAAGCTTCCTCTGTCTCAAGTCATAATGATAATAATGCAATTTGCATAATGCAAGGGAATATACATGCATTAAAGTCTTACCCAATCCTAACACATTCTGAGATATCCTCACATTGTCCAGTTTTAACAAGTTTTCTTTCTTTCAGCAGTTTAAAGTATAAGGAAGTGCTCTTGCTGCGAATGGAAATTGGTTCAGCAGCATTGTTAGACAAACTACAGCAACAGCTTCACAAACTATAGTTGCATGAGATTTTGCAACTTGGCATCTATTCTAACAGGCATTTTAAAGTTATCTTTATCCACTTAGGTGTTCTGTTATTGTATGTCCTAAGAATAAAAACCATCTGTTTAAGTCCAACTAGCATTTCTGAGCAAACTGTGTGAAGCCAAACTCTTGAAAAGAATACTTCCCTCCCTAAAAAAAACCCCAAAACAAAACTAAAACCCTGTAGAGCATTGATCAAATACTTATAAAACACACTTCATAGTGTTCACAGAGCGTATCAGGTTTCCAAGCCCTATTTTAAACATAGTAAACATAGTAACTTAACACTTAAACAAACCATTGAATCCAACTTCTGTAGATATTGTTTTGACTTACCAGAGTTCACTACTGCTGATTCAGACTCACAGAGATGCAAGTAGAGTGTGAACATGAGCTGAGACAACTTTATTTACAATGTTGTCATTTGAGGGCAACGCCCATAGCTTGTCTTAAAGCAAGCTTCCTCTTTTATGAGAGGAAGAGTGATGTCTAACTGTCTAATTCTAATATTTTTAATGTAATGTGTGGCTGCTGCAGTAAACACACACACAATGATGGAGTTTTACAAACAAACTGTCTTTAATGAATAAATACAAACTGGAACACCCAAGAGATCACAAGGATAAATACAGCATAGTATATTCTTTCTTTAAACCTTAAAATTATGAAATGCTAAACTCCTTTTCCTGCAATTACAAAACAACTGTTATAAAATATCCATATCCATCATGTTTATTTTTTTGTTAGTTTTTTTGTCCTATCATGATACATGCAGGAAACCGCAAAAATTTGTTTCCATGAAAAAAATATTAGTTTTCAAACAGATTTCATGAACTCTCCCCCTGTCATCCATTGTATGCATAAACAGATAGTCCCACCCCCAAACTTAAGGCATTGGTTGCTCAAACAGAGATGTTTTTAACTGTGGTTACATTCCATTTATTTACAGTGCATCCGGAAAGTATTCACAGCGCTTCACTTTTTCCAAATTTTATGTTACAGCCTTATTCCAAAATGGATTAAATGCATTATTTTCCTCAAAATTCTACAAACAATTCCCCATAATGACAATGTGAAAGAAGTTTGTTTGAAATATTTGCAAATTTATTACAAATAAAACACAAAACCCCCTGAAAATGCCTTGTTGAAGCTAGAGGTCAGAGGAGAATAGGCAGACTGATTCAAGCTGATAGAAGAGCAACTTTGACTGAAATAACCACTCGTTACAACCGGGGTATGCAGCAAAGCATTTTTGAAGCCACAACACGCACAACCTTGAGGCGGATGGGCTACAACAGCAGAAGACCCCACCGGGTACCACTCATCTACACTACAAATAGGAAAAAGAGGCTACAATTTGCACGAGCTCCCCAAAATTGGACAGTTGAAGAATGGTAAAATGTTGCCTCGTCTGATGAGTCTCGATTTTTCCACACACAAATCTGGTTTATCAAAGGCGATTTAATGTCAGTACCTGTGTGATAAAACACACAAACAGACAGGCACTTATCAGCAACTGTTCTCTTAGCCGTGCCTCTCCTCTCCAGTGTCATTGCAGGAAAGAGCGCAACATACAAACTTTACAACATACATACTCATATTATTACTATTACTAAATAATGTGTAATATAATAATTATAAAAATAAAATCACAATTTACAACCCTCCCATTCTTATACTAATAATAAAAAACAGCATTGCTGTGTTTCTGGAATTCACATTAAAATACCTGTGTGATAAAACACACAAACAAAATAGGCACTTATCAGCAATTTCTCTTAGCCGTGCCTGTTAACCACAAAATACAACGTAAGCCTATTTTTTACAAAAACCGGCTTCTCCCAAGGCAAACAGGTCCCTGGTGACGGGCCAGACTAAAAACAGTTCACAAAAACCCTTTATGAGCACATGCACACCAAGAACCGAGACGTCGCCCGGCATGGCGCAGCCAGGGCCCCTACCTGGAGCCAAGCCCGGGGTTAGGGCTCGTATGCGAGCGCCTGGTGGCCAGGCCTCCCCCCATGGGGCTCGGCCGGGCTTAGCCCGAAAGAATGACGTGGGGCCGCCCTCCTGTGGGCTCACCACCTGCAGGAGGGAGCGTAAGGGGCCGGTGCATAGTGGATCGGGCGACAGTCGAAGGCGAGGCCCCCGACGACCCGATCTCTGGACACAGAATCTGGCTTTAGGGACGTGGAATGTCACCTTGTTGGCGTGGAAGGAGCCAGAGCTTGTGCGGGAGGTCGAGAGGTACCGACTAGAGATAGTCAGGCTCACCTCCACGCACAGCTTGGGCTCTGGAACCACACTTCTTGAGAGAGGCTGGACTCTCTACCACTCTGGAGTTGCCCATGGTGAGAGGCGGAGAGCTGGAGTGGGTTTGCTTATAGCCCCCCATCTCAGCCGCCATGTGTTAGAGTTCACCCCGGTGACCAAGAGGGTTGCTTCCCTGCGCGTTCGAATCAGGGATAGGTCTCTCACTGTCGTGTGTGCCTACAGGCCGAACGGCAGTGCTGAGTACCCAGCCCTCTTGGAGTCTCTGGGAGGGGTGCTGGAAAGTGCTCCGACTGGAGACTCCATCGTTCCACTGGGGGACTTCAACACCCACGTGAGTAGTGACAGTGACACCTGGAGGGGCGTGATTGGGAGGAATGGCCCCCCTGATCTGAACCTGAGTGGTGTTGTGTTATTGGATTTCTGTGCTAGCCACGGTTTGTCCATAACGAACACCATGTTCAAGCATAAGGGTGTCCTTCAGTGCACGTGGCACCAGGACACCCTAGACCGGAGGTCGACGATCGACTTTGTGGTTGTGTCATCAGACCTTTGGCCATATGTCATGGACACTCGGGTGAAGAGAGGGGCGGAGCTGTCAACTGATCACCACCTGGTGGTGAGTTGGATCCGATGGCGGGGGAGGAGGCAGGACAGACTCGACAGACCCAAACGTACTGTGAGGGTCTGTTGGGAATGTTTGGCCGAGCCCCCTGTCAGAGAGATCTTCAACTCCCACCTCCAGCAGAACTTCGACCAGGATCCCGAGGGAGTCTGGAGATATTGAGTCCGTGTGGACCATGTTCTCCACCTCCATTGTAGATGCGGCTGTTCGGAGCTGTGGCCGTAAGGTCTCCGGTGCCTGTCAAGGCGGCAATCCCCGAACCCGGTGGTGGACACCGGAAGTAAGGGATGCCGTCAAGCTGAAGAAGGAGTCCTATCGGGCCTGGCTGGCTTGTGGGACTCCTGAGACAGCTTATGGATACCGGCAGGCCAAGCGGACTGGGGTTGTCTTGGCTGACACGCCTCTGCAACATCGCATGGCGGTTGGGGACAGTACCTCTGGACTGGCAGGCCGGGGTGGTGGTCCCTCTTTTCAAGAAGGGGGAACGGAGAGTGTGTTCCAACTATAGGGGGATCACACTTCTCAGCCTCCCCGGGAAAGTCTATGCCAGGGTACTGGAGAGGAGAATTCGGCTGATAGTGGAACCTCGGATTCAGGAGGAACAGTGTGGTTTTCGTCCCGGTCGTGGAACACTGGACCAGCTCTATACCCTTTTCAGGGTGCTGGAGGGTTAATGGGAGTTTGCCCAACCAGTCCACATGTGTTTTGTGGATTTGGAGAAGGCATTCGACCGTGTTCCTCGTGGCATCCTGTGGAGGGTGCTCTGGGAGTATGGGGTCGGCGGCCCACTGCTTAGGGCTGTTCGTTCCCTGTATGACTGGAGCAAGAGCTTGGTTCGCATTGCCGGCAGTAAGTCAGACCTGTTCCTGGTGCATGTTGGACTCCGGCAGGGGTGCCCTTTGTCACCGGTTCTGTTCATAATTTTTATGGACAGAATTTCTAGGCGCAGCCAAGGGCCAGAGAGTGTCTGGTTTGGGGACCATACGATTTCGTCGCTGCTTTTTGCGGATGATGTTGTCGTGTTGGCCTCCTCAGACCAGGACCTTCAGCGTGCACTGGGGCGGTTTGCAGGCGAGTGTGAAGCGGCTGGGATGAGAATCAGCACCTCCAAGTCTGAGGCCATGGTTCTCAGTCGGAAAAGGGTGGATTGCCCACTTCAGGTTGGTGGAGAGGTTGGTACCCCGAGCCAAGACCGAAACCATCCTGGAGCTGGTGCACTCCCATCCCATGGCTGGGCACCTCGGGGCAGCCAACACCACTCAGCGCATCCGAGACCGCTTCCTCTGGCCGGGCCTGGAGGCCGAAGTGAAGCGGTTCTGCCAAGCCTGCCCGACCTGCCAGGTCACGTCGCCCAGGACCCCTCCCCCAGCCCACTCATCCCGCTGCCTATCATCGAAGTGCCCTTCGAGCGGATTGGAATGGACATAGTGGGGCCGTTGCCAAAGTCTGCCCGAGGACATGAACACATCCTGGTGATCGTCGACTACGCCACCCGGTACCCGGAAGCAGTCCCCTTGCGGAAGGCCACCGCAAAGTCCATCGCCCAGGAACTGTTTCTGTTGGCCAGCCGAGTCGGCCTCCCCTCGGAGATCCTGACTGACCAGGGGACCCCGTTCATGTCCCGGCTAATGGCGGATCTCTGCAGGCTGCTGCGGGTGAAGCAGTTGAGGACCACCGTCTACCACCCTCAGACGGATGGACTCGTAGAGAGATTCAACCAGACCCTCAAGCAGATGCTTAGACGAGTGGCAGCGGAGGATAAGCGGGATTGGGACCTCATGATTCCCTATGTGCTCTTTGGGATCCGCGATGTTCCCCAGGCCTCAACTGGCTTCACCCCCTTTGAGCTCCTGTTCGGCCGTCAACCATGGGGGCTTCTGGACGTCGCCAGGGAAGCTTGGGAGCAGCAGCCTGCCCCGCATCGCACCGTCATTGAACACGTCCGACAGATGAGGGAACAGATCGACCGACTGATGCCATTAGTCCTGGACCACCTCAGTAAGGCCCAGCAAGCGCAGCAACGCCAGTACGATCGGGCAGCCCAACCACGGGAGTTCCAGCCGGGAGACCGCGTCATGGTCCTGGTCCCCAGCTCTGCCTGCAAGTTCCTGGCGTCCTGGAAAGGACCCTATACGGTGCTAGAACGGATTGGATCGGTCACGTACCGACTGAGGCAGCCGGAGCAACTCTACCATATTAACCTCCTGAAGAAGTGGGTGGGGACCCGGGACCAGCTGGCGGCGTTGAGTCTCACCGATCCTGTGGTTGTGGACGTCAACCCTCATCTCTCGGCTGCCCAGAAGGCGGAGCTGCAGCACCTGGTCAGTCAGTTCCAGGATGTGTTCTCGTCCCAGCCCGGGCAGACCAACGTGGTCCAGCACGACATCAAGACGCACCCCGGCGTCATCGTCAGGCAACGGCCCTACCCCATCCCAGAAGCTCGTCGGCAGGCTATTGAGGAGGAAATCCAACAAATGCTGAAGTTGGGGGTAATTGAACCATCCCGGAGTCCGTGGTCCAGCCCCATTGTGATGGTCCCAAAGCCGGATGGCACCCTCCGCTTTTTTAACGACTTCCGCCGCCTGAACGAAGTCTCCGACCGTGGGTACCCCATGCCTCGGGTCGACGAGCTGCTGGACCGCCTCGGAAGGGCCCGGTACATCAGCACCCTAGACCTCACCAAGGGCTATTGGCAGGTACCACTCTCCGAGGGGGCTAAACCGAAGACCGCCTTCTCGACGCTCAGCGGCCACTGGCAGTACCGGACCCTTCCCTTTGGCCTACACGGGGCCCCGCGACGTTCCAGAGGATGATGGACATCATCCTGCGGCCCCACCAGGCGTACGCAGCCGCCTATCTGGACGACGTGGTGATCCACTCCGAGGCATGGGGGGAACATCTGGAGCGTCTGCGGAGGCCACAAATGCCACCTAGCCTTCTCAGAAGCCAAGTACCTGGGTTTCCAAGTCGGCCGAGGCCTCATCCGGCCCCAGGACAAGAAAGTAGAGACCATCCACTCTGCCCCGCGGCCCCGGACTAAGACCCAGGTACGAGCTTTCTTGGGGTTGGCGGGTTATTACCGATGTTTTATCCCCAACTTCTCCTCTTTAGCCGCCCCTCTGACAGACCTGACCAGGAAGGGGCAGCCGGAGAAAGTGTGTTGGACCCCATCGGTGGAGGAGGCCTTTGCCCAGGTCATCTGGAGCGTCTGCGGAGGCCACAAATGCCACCTAGCCTTCTCAGAAGCCAAGTACCTGGGTTTCCAAGTCGGCCGAGGCCTCATCCGGCCCCAGGACAAGAAAGTAGAGACCATCCACTCTGCCCCGCGGCCCCGGACTAAGACCCAGGTACGAGCTTTCTTGGGGTTGGCGGGTTATTACCGATGTTTTATCCCCAACTTCTCCTCTTTAGCCGCCCCTCTGACAGACCTGACCAGGAAGGGGCAGCCGGAGAAAGTGTGTTGGACCCCATCAGTGGAGGAGGCCTTTGCCCAGGTCAAAGCAGCGCTGACGTCTTCGCCCGTTCTCCACGCTCCTGACTTTAGCTGCCCCTTCCTGCTGCAGACGGATGCCTCCGACACAGGACTGGGAGCCGTCCTGTCCCAAATCCAGGAAGGTGAGGAGCATCCGATCATTTACATCAGCAGGAAGCTGTCCCGGCCGAGAGGAAGTACGCCGCCGTGGAGAAGGAGGCCCTGGCCATCAAAGGGGCAGTCCTGGAGCTCCGGTACTACCTACTAGGCCGCAAGTTCACCCTGGTCACGGACCACACCCCCTTACAGTGGATGGCCCGCGCCAAGAACACCAACGCCAGGGTGACTCGCTGGTTCCTCGCGCTCCAGGACTTCCACTTTGAGGTGCGACATCAGGCAGGGGCCGCCAACGCGAACGACGACGGCCTCTCACGGATCTGGACAGCTTATGCAGGTCTGTCAGGGGTCATTCCCCACCCTCCCGTTACATCACCCTTGCTGTCTCCATTTGTTCACAGGACCAGAACGACGCTTAGGGGGGGGGGGATGTGACGAGCGTTCTCGGAGGAATCAGCGTCGCCCTGGCAACCAACACAAACCACCTGCACACCCTCACCGCCGGCTGATCGGTCACAGCTGCTCCCAATCAGCCCGCAGCCACATAAGCGGCACATGCTGAACAAACAGGGAGACTCTGGTCTCGAGCCGATTGAAGCACTGGACTAACCTCTTTCTTTGTTCTCCCCAGAAAGCAGCGAGTGACCGACAGCCCATCACCTGGAGCACGTTTGGACACCCACTTTCCCTTTGGACTGAGCACGGAAAAGCACTTAGAGCACCAGCCATCACGCACCGGTTTCACGTGTTGTACCACTTTCACTGCACTGTAAATAAAATCCACCCTCCTGGGCCTTTTCACCAAGCCTGCCTTGTCGAGTGATTTCTCTCCCCGTGACAACTGTCACATGGACTAAATGTTGATACCATTAAAATTCTGCAGCAGAGCGATGACATCTCAGATCATTACCTAATATCATGTATACTTAATTTAGCTAAAGCTGCAAAGCCATCCCCTCGCTTCAAATATGGCAGGACTATAACCGCTGCGACTAAAGATTGCTTTATACATAATCTTCCTCATCAGTTCCATCTCCTCAGAATTACAGATAGCCAAGAGGAACTTGATGTTGCAACAGAAACTACTGACTCTCTCTTTACTAGCACTTTAGACATAGTTGCTCCTCTGCGCTTAAAGAAGATTAAAGCAAATAATCCAACGCCGTGGTACAACGAGCACACTCGGGCCCTTAAAACAGCAGCCAGAAAAATGGAGCGCAGCTGGAAGAAAACAAAACTGGAGGTTTTTCGCAATTTGTGGAAAGAGAGCATGATTGCATACAGAAAGGCCATAAAAACTGCTAGATCTGCTTATTTCTCAACTCTTTTAGAAGAAAACAAACACAACCCTAGGAATTTATTCGATACAGTGGCTAAATTAACAAAGGATAAAGCTTCAACTTCTGACGTTTGTAAACAACACAGCAGTAATACTTTATGAACTTCTTTACTAGTAAGATTGATAACATTAGGAATAAAATTATAACCATGCAGCCGTCTACTACAGTATCACTTCAGACAGAACATTGTAGTGTCGCTGAGGAAAAATTACACTCATTCACTGCTATAGGAGGAGAATAATTGGCTAAACTTGTTAAATCATCAAAATCAACAACATGTATGCTTGACCCTATACCGACTAGGCTATTAAAAGAGATGCTTCCAGAGGTCATAGATCCTCTGCTTAATATTATTAATTCATCCTTGACATTAGGATATGTACCAAAAACTTTTAAGTTGGCTGTAATTAAACCACTTATTAAAAACCGCAACTTGATCCTAAAGAATTAGTCAATTACAGACCAATCTCGAATCTACCGCGTTTCTATCAAAAATATTAGAAAAGGCTGTGTCTTCACAATTATGTTCCTTTTTAGAAAGAAATGGTATATGTGAGGATTTCAGTCAGGATTTAGACCGTATCATAGTACTGAGACTGCTCTAATTAGAGTTACAAATGATTTACTCTTATCATCTGATCGTGGTTGTATCTCTCTATTAGTGTTACTTGATCTTAGCGCTGCATTCGATACTATCGATCACAATATTCTTTTGAATAGACTCGAAAATTATGTTGGCATTAGTGGAACTGCATTGGCATGGTTTAAATCTTACTTATCTGACCGTTATCAGTTTGTAGCAGTAAATGAAGAGATGTCACACCGATCACAAGTTCAGTATGGAGTACCGCAAGGCTCAGTGTTAGGACCGTTGCTTTTCACCCTGTATATGCTACCACTGGGAGATATCATTAGGAAGCATGGTGTTAGTTTTCATTGTTATGCTGATGATACTCAGCTCTATATTTCTTCACACCCTGACGAAACTTACCAATTCACAAGATTAACGGAATGCATAGCTGATATTAAAAATTGGATGAATAGTAATTTCCTGCAACTTAATTCAGATAAAACTGAATTTTTAATTATTGGACAGAAAAGCTCCACAAGTAGTACCCTAGAATACTGTCTAACCCTCGATGGCTGCTCTGTCAAGTCCTCGTCGTCAGTGAGGAACCTGGGTGTGCTCTTTGATACCAATCTTTCGTTTGAAAGCCACGTTTCTAGCATCTGTAAAACTGCATTCTACCATCTTAAAAATATATCTAAATTACGTCACATGCTTTCAATGCAAAATGCTGAACAATTAGTACATGCGTTCATGAGCTCAAGGCTAGATTATTGTAATGCTCTACTGGGTGGTTGCCCTGCTCGCCTAATAAATAAACTCCAGCTGGTCCAAAACGCAGCAGCTCTTACTAGAACCAGGAAGTACGATCATATTAGTCCAGTTCTGTCAACACTGCACTGGCTCCCTATTAAACATCGCATACATTTTAAAATCTTGCTTATTACTTATAAAGCAATAAATGGTTTAGCTCCCCAGTACTTAAGCGAGCTCTTAACGCATTATACTCCATCACGTTTATTGCGGTCTCTAAACTCTGGCCAGTTGAAAATACCTAGAATATCTAAATCAACTGCAGGCGGTCGATCCTTTTCCTATTTAGCACCTAAACTCTGGAACAGTCTTCCTAGCATTGTTCGGGAAGCAGACACACTCTGTCAGTTTAAATCTAGACTAAAAACACATCTCTTTACTATGGCATACACATAGAACATTTTTAACTTTCTTTATTCAAATCAAATGACTGATTGTTAGGCTGCATTAACTAGGTCAGCCGGAACCGGAACACTTCCCATAACACCTGATGTACTCGTTACATCATAAAAGAGTGGCATCCACACTAATGTTAGTCTCTCTGTTTATCCCGAGGTTTACTGCAGTCGGCCGGATCCAGGCCGTGTCCGGATCGGATGGTGGACCTGCATCTGGACATGACCAGCTCATCCTGGAGTGTCTGCTGAGACCGTGTCCATTAGTGTCTCCTCTGAATTTGCCTCACCGGAACGTCATCCTCAATTAACCCGTCTCCGGCGCAATAACTCCGATCTTTCAAGTATTCATATTCTTGTGTAATCGACGCGTCATCCTAAATGAACCCGTCTCGTGCGTCATACCCAAAATTTCGAATATTCCTATCTAATATGATTTATGACCTGCAAGGTTGCCAGAGTAATAATTATACACTGTTAATAATAGGCCAGAGGAGAACTGGCACCCCGACTGAGTCTGGTTTCTCCCAAGGTTTATTTTTCTCCATCATGCCCTAATGGAGTTTTGGTTCCTTGCCACTGTCGCCTTTGGCTTGGCTTGCTCAGTTGGGGACACTCAAATTATGATCCAAGTTACTCAACTAAATATACAAATAGAATTTATTAATTCTATAAACTATCCAAATTAAACTAGCCAAATCAAATTTTGTTGCAATGTTGTCCTGTTTAACACTGTGACGCTGCTTTGAAACAATCGTCATTGTAAAAGCGCTAAATAAATAAAGTTGATTGATTGATTGATTGACCTATGGTCATGAGCTGTGGGTCATGACCGAAAGGACAAGATCCCGGATACAGGCGGCCGAAATGAGCTTTCTCCGTAGGGTGGCTTGGCGCTCCCTTAGAGATAGGGTGAGAACCTCGGTCACTCGGGAGGAGCTCAGAGTAGAGCCGTTGCTCCTCCACATCGAGAGGAGCCAGCTTAGGTGGCTAGGGCATCTATTTCGGATGCCTCCTGGACGCCTTCCCATCTTTGTTAATGTGAATTCATAAAAATACAGCTGTTCATGGTTTGTTCATATTAGTTCACAGTGCATTAACTATTGGGTAACACTTTATAATAACTACACGCTATGAAGCATTAGTAAAGCATTAGTAAATAGTCAATTCATAATTTATAAAGCATTAGTAGACATTAGTAAGCGGTTTATAACTACAGTTGTAAATGCTTTGTTCTTGATTTATAAGCATTTCTATGTAGCATTAGTAAATAATTAATTCATCATTTATAAAGCATTAGTAAGAAGTTTATAAATACTGTTGTAAATGCTTTGTTCTTGATTTATAAGCATATCTATAATGCGTTTAATAATTGTATTTTCATACTTTATTAATGATCAATTTATAATTTCTAAATGAAGTATTTGATTATTTACAAACCAGTTATTTAGGAGTTGTCAGCGGTTCATAAGATCGTTTAGAAAGTGTAAGTAAATGATTAATAAACTATCTAAATGTACATTTGTACATCTTATTATTTAGACATATAGTTATAGTTACTCAGTGTGTTAATAAATGCTTTATTAACATGTATTCCTATTGTAGTTTATGATTAATTCAGGTAGTTATAAAACATTTAGTAGTTGTCAGTTAACTATTTTTGTGAGCTTATCTAAAGTGAGGACTATGTATGCCTTGTAAAGCATTTACAAAGGAGATTTAAAGGCTCAGTTCTCTTCTAAACAGAAAAAGGAAATGAACAAGGGTTAGGGTTGCAGAGGGTTAGGGTTGCAAGGGTTGCAGAGGGTTAGAACATAGATATAGGCTATTTATTTCAGGAGGTCAAAAAAGCATACTTTATTTGTATTACTTTATTAGTGTTATATTATACTTTATTTGTGTTGTAAGAACATTACAAATTAATTACCAGTATCTTCAGAACACACAAGCAATATATATATATATATATAATCTAACAAACATAACTAATGAAGAGACATTTCATTAACAAGCCCAACGGTTTTTATTAATGGTTTCACATGGTTTCAGCAAAGCTAAACAAAATTAACTTATGTTTTTCATTAAATGAACACTGGAAGATGTTGGAAAATATATTATTGAACTAATTCCACCTACCGTCTCTATACATAAATATAAATTACACATTATATGCCATTTTCTGATGAGCTGCTGATTGTCACTTGCGTCTGAAGGCGCTTAATAGTGATGGGAAGTTCGGTTCTTTTCGCGAACAGGAACTTTCGGACAGTTCGTTTCAAAGAACCGGATCAAAAAAACGGTTCACCAGTTCTTTTACGCTCAAACGTAATGACGTCATTTCGCTATGATGTAATGACGTCAAGTCTATCGCGGGCTGGATAAACAAACACTTTACACATTAAAATATATAAAGTCAGTAATCATAATATCAATCAGATAAAATATCATCATAATCTGTTAAGTTTATTACAATTACGTTTTACATCTAAAGCATCCAAACAGGCAGTGATGTGCAAAGGAGGATGTTTTACAGTTCTAAAATCAATAAATTAGTCTTCATCAGTGCAGAAACCATGATCCACTTACTATGTTTTGTAATTAAATAAATACGGTTCGCCAGATTTTACTCTCTTGAAAAAGTACACGCATGCTCAGTCAGTATCAGCTCATCGGTTCTCAAATCGGACATGTCCGAAATAAACAGTTCTCGGTTCAGTGTACTGGTGATCCGATAACCGTTGCAACCGAGTCTTGACTCGAGAACGAGAACTGTGACAGGCTGTGCACGTTCGTTCGTGTACGCTGCACGCATGCTCAGTATCATCAGCTTCTGCTCGCTGACGTGCTCATCATAATCAGTTCTCTCTTACAGTAGTTAAGTCAGTGTATTGTTGGAGTAACTGAATAACTCTGGGATGTTGGTTTGTTTCAAGTCAGAGGGACAGTCAGACAGGTCAAAAAGTGAGTAACTTTATAAATTTGTGGATTAGTGCTGCAAACTGTTTCGAACGATTCAGTCCGATTTGGTGAACTGGTTCGACCGGTTCACTAAAAAGAACCGGTTCAAAAGAGCGATTCGTTCGCGAACCGGAAATCACTAGCGCTTAACGTTACACATCATCAGAGACAGCAAACGGGGTGTTGGTGGTTGACTGGACCCGGCCAGGATTTTGGTAGTCGAGCAGGACAACTTCGTGAACGCGCTAGTGTTGGTCAGGGAAGTGGACCAGACAAGCGGTAGCGTTGCCACTTGGTTTTTGTCCGTCTCTCGGAGTCTACGGCGGTTGACATAAACTGGTATGTGACTGGATCAAAATGACATCTGAGGGAGTAAATGAGGATGATATGGAGTTTGATAATCGGAATTTAGTAAGTAGTGGGAAAGGACGAGAAAAGAAGAATAGTGGACGAAATGAAGGGAATATGGCAGCAAGCCAATCCAGTAAACGAGGATTAGAAGGAAACAGCTCTGATGAAGAAAATAGGGTTGTCCAAAAGATTGTGAGAGGAATTTAAAATAATTCTCAAATTCAGAAAGGAAGATGAGCATGTTAATCTAAGTCCAATAGTGTTGTCTAGAGAATTGAAGAAAAAGTTAGGAGAAGTGGATATGGCTAAGATTTTGAGAGATGGAAGTCTATTAGTAATATGTAAAACAGAAGATCAAAAAAACAAAGCTGTTCAAATCGACAGTATATGCAAGAAAAAAGTGTATGAAAGAAAGATTCTAGGTGAAAGAAGAATGAAACAGGGAGTGATAACAGGTATTCCAATCGACGAGGATCTAGAAAAACTTAAACGAAGTATAGCTGGAGGTGAAGTTAGTAGAATAAAAAGGTTGCAAAAGACAGTGAATGGGGAAAGGATTGATAGTTTTTCAGTTCTCTTGGAGTTTCAGGAATCAGAGCTTCCAGAAAGAGTCAAAATTGGATATATGAGTTTCTCAGTGAGGCCATATATTCCTCCACCACGCTGTTATAAATGTCAGAGGTATGGACATATAGCAGCGGTGTGCAAAGGAAAACAGAGATGCCCCAAGTGTGGAGGTGATCATAGAATTGAAAACTGTGGAGAGGATGCACAAGATAAGTGTTGTAATTGTGGTGGACATCATAGAGTAACATTTAGTGGATGTGATGTAAGAAAGAGGGCTGTGGAAATTGAGCAAGTGAAAGCTGTAAACAACATCAGTTATGCAGAGGCAGTGAAGAAGGTACAAGAGCAAAGGAGAAATAATGACACTGACAAAGACATACACATCTCGAGAAAAGAAGTTGGGCAAGTAGAAGAAACCAAGACAGCGCTGGAAGTAGACAAGCTGATTTTGTTCATTGCTTACGTAATTAATTGTTCAGAACAAGTCAAACACAAAACAGAGAAAATTAAAATAATCGTGAAAGGAGCTGAAAGGTTTTTGGGAATTAAAAATATATCTTGGGAAAATATTAATAAAAGACTGGAAGTGGAGGGGAAGCTGGGAAGTGCAGGTGATAAGGCATCTTGAATATTGTACAATGGAATGCAAGAAGTTTGCTAGCGAATGCTCAGGAGTTTAAAGGATTTATAAAAGGGCTTAGAAAGAAACCAGAAATCATATGTGTTCAGGAGACCTGGCTCAAGCCAGTATTAGATTTTAGTATTAAAGGTTATAATGATATACGCAGAGATAGAGAGGAGGGTATAGGGGGAGGGTGTGTAATATTTGTAAAACAAGGAATACAATATAGGATTATTGGAAAAGGGAAGGAGTTGGAGTTTAAGTAAAAGTGAAGTTTTGGTAAAAGAAGGAAATGTTAAAATTATACATTTTTATAATCCTTGTAAAAGATTATCAATAGAGTCAATGGATGAACTTATTCTACATGTAGAAGGGAAAAATATATGTTGTGGAGATTTTAATGCCCATAGCTCATTATGGGATAATTGTAATGATGGGAATGGGAAAGTGATTGAAGAATTAATGGAGATAAAAGATCTGGTATGTTTAAATGATGGAAGGGGTACGAGGATTAATGTTAGAACAGGTACAGAGTCAGCCAGGGACGTCGTTAGGCCTATTTTAGGGGGGCTGAAGCTACCCCAAAATGTTCCTAAGCCCCCCTAAATGATAATAAGAACAACATAATTCGATTTATCAATAACCGTATCCTCATTCATATTTAGACGCAACAATATCCAAGTACAAAAAATAGCCGAGAAGTCGGAAATTTAAATGAAGATTAAATGTCCTTAGTTTTCGTCTTTGTCAATGTATTTCATAGAGCAAATAACGTTCAGCTGCATTTCCTTTCCTGTCTCTCACTCACGAGTCTCTCTCACATACACGCGCCTCACACACACACACACACACACACACACACACACACACACACACACACACACACACACACGTTTGTTTTTGTGAAATGTGGGGACATTCCATAGGCGTAATGCATTTTATACTGTACAAACCGTATTTTCTATCCCCCTACACTGCCCCTGCCCCTAAACCTTCCCATCACAGGAGACTGCGCAGTTTACTTTCTGTGAAAAAACTCATCTTGTGTGATTTATAAGCATTTTGAAAAGTGAGGACATGGGAACGTCCTCATATTTCACCCTCTTTTGTAATACCTATGTCATACCCATGTCATTATACACATTTGTGTCCTGATATTTCACAAAAACATGCCCACACACACACACACACACACACACACACACACACACACACACACACACACAGCCCCTCCTCCCTGCACACTGCCCGCCGTCTCCATGAGAACGAGTGTTCGGCGTTCGACGTAGAAAGCAAGTTCGCGAAAGGTTGGTATCTCGTGAACACCTTTACACAATCACACATTAAAAAGTGGTATAAAAATATTTTTAATTCTGAATATAGTTTTGTCAGTGTGTTAATGTCGACCAGCGAGAAGCGATGGCCACTTTAGAAAGTTAATTAGTCGCAAATTTGAGGTAAAATGCACTTGGGTTGTCGATGTCAAAACACGATATAAGCTGTGATTCAAATATTAAATAATGTAATGTCATTAGTTTACTCTTACACTGAATGTTTGCTGCTTCAGTCTAGATGAGTGGGCTATTGTATAGGTAAATTTAGTATAGGGTGTTAAAATTGTACAGCTGTGGTATTTGTATAGGTTTAGCTCAATTTAGGTTTAGGTTAAGCTATTTGTATTTTAGCTCAAAGATGGGTTGAATACATGCGGTTCATGTATGTCTTCTTTAGTCTGTTGGCTCTTTAGGTTTTTTACTGCCACACTTACACATTTTGCACTTACAAGTGTGACTGTTTACATATTTGTGCCCATGTACATTTTATGTAAGTTACTGGTTTTATTTTTTAATGAATATTTTCTAAAATTGTATGATTTTTTTGTTGAGTTATTATTACAGAATACTTTTTCTGACCTTTGTGAATCTTGCCCCTGACAAATAACCCAAATTACAAAAAAAAGACTAAAACTAATAAAAACTAAACTAAAACTAAGCATTAAAAAAAAACTAAACTAGCAAACCCACTTTAAAAGCGAATTAAAACTAAACTGAATTTGAAAACAAAAAACGAAATAAAAATAAAAAATTATGAAAAATGCAAAACTATAATAACCTGTAGTCTAGCTAGAGTGAACAAGCAAAATACAAGAAATGGTTAACTTAGCAAGCTAATCCAAACTCTGTATTCTCATCGACCTATCTCTATAATAGGCATATTCTAAAACAATATCAATCCCCATAGAATGTTGTTGTCACTGAAAACGAAATGTCAGAGGGTCCCTGTTAATGCTATTACTGTTGTATTCTTCAATTCATTGAGCAGATGAGATGGGTATTCGAAGATATTTTAGCAGAGAGAAAGCAGCCGCAGGAGATTATATAGAGAGGAATTAGATATTACTTTATCATACATTTACATGAGCAGACAGATAGCATTTAAGTCATTGCTTATAGTAACTCATCAGGAGCAAAGTCTGGCCTCAGTAAATTCCCCCATGCAGCTTTGATGTGTCTAAAAGCTAACATTACTGTAACTTTTCTTTAACAGAGTAGAAATGGAAGGAGAGGATATGTCTGTCACGTTTTACTTGTTAACATCTTGGTTTCTTGACTGGTTGTTGACATAATTGTAGCTCTAGGTGTGAGTGCAAAGATTTTGCAAACACAAGTTACAAATACCCTGGGGGCTAAGCCCCCCCCTGTCTTCCAATCCTAGTGACGTCCCTGGAGTCAGCCATTGATCTTACAATGGTTTCAAATTCACTTGCAGGGGTATGTGTGTGGGAAGTAATAAGAGGAACTACTGTAGGAAGTGATCATTACCCTATAATAGTTGAAGTAAATTTAAGTATAGAAGAATGCAATACAGGAGGAGTGGATAGATGGCTATTTGAAAAAGCAGACTGGGAGAAATTTAAGTATATAAGTGAACAAGAAATGGAAAAAAATTGAGATTAAAGAAGATATTGATAATGTTAATAATGCTGTTTGTAATGCAATAATATTGGCAGCAAATCAGGCTATCCCAAAGAAAGGAGAGAGAAAAAAAGAAAAGATTGTACCATGGTGGACAAAGGAATGTGATAATGCAATTAAATCTCGAAATAAAGCATTTAAAATTTTAAAAAATAATCACAGTTTTCAGAATTTTATTGAATATAAAAAGAAGCAAGCAAATGTAAGGAGAATTATTAAAAATACAAAGAAGGTTTTTTGGAGGAAGTTTTGTAACACTGTGGGAAGGGAAACTGAAATTGATAAAATATGGGGAATGATAAAAAGAATGAATGGGATAAAAAGAGAATATGGGTATCCAATTTTAAGTGATGGAGAAAAAATAGCTGTAAGAGATGAGGAGAAAGCAGAAATGCTTGCAAAAAATGTTGTTAACATTCATAACGCAAACAATATTAGTGAAGAAGGGAAAAGAGGACGGGAAAGTACGTTAGAGCAGTATAGAGAGATAATGCAGAATGAGGAATATAGTAATGACCAATTAAACATGGCATTTACCAAGACAGAGTTAAATCGATCTCTCAGAAAAACCAAGAAATCCGCACCAGGCATGGATCAGATTTGCTATATAATGATAACTCATCTTAGTGAATCATCCAAGGATATATTATTAAAAATGTATAATAAAATTTGGGAGGAAGGGAAGTTACCACAAAGTTGGAAGAATGCAGTGATAGTTCCAATACGTAAACCAGGAAAAGATTGCACACTGTCAGAAAAAAAGGTACAGTGCTGTCACTGGGGCGGTACCCTAAGGTACAAAAGTGAAAAGGTACATCTTTGTACTTTACTCACCCCTAAATGGTACATATTAGTACCTTAAAGGTACATATCAGTACTTTAAGAGTGCATATTAGTACCTTAAAGGTGCATATTAATACCTTAAAGGTACATATTAGTACCTTTTCGGTTTTGTACCTTAGGGTACCGCCCCAGTGACAGCACTGTACCTTTTTTTCTGAGAGTGCACAAATTAAGGGAATTATAGACCAATTGCTTTGACATCTAACATCTGTAAAATAATGGAAAAAATGATAAATGAAAGGTTGATGTATTTTGTGGAAAATAAAAAATATCTTTCTAGATATCAGAGTGGTTTTAGAAGAGGAAGAAATACTATGGATCCAGCAGTGTGTTTAGAACATGAAATAAGAAAAGCACAAATAAACAGAGGGAGTGTAGTGGCTGTCTTTTTTGACATAGAGAAAGCATACGATATGATGTGGCGAGATGGGCTGTTAATTAAATTATGCAAGATAGGTATCAAAGGTCATATGTATAGATGGATCAAGAATTTTTTATTAGGGAGAGCAATTAAAATTAGAATAGGAAATTGTTATTCAGAAAGGTTTGTGATTGAAAATGGAACCCCACAAGGAAGTATAGTAAGCCCTTTATTATTTTCTATAATGATAAATGATGTATTTGAGGATTTGGATAATGAGTTGGGCTTTTCACTTTTTGCTGATGATGGGGCTATTTGGAAAAGAGGAAGGAACATAGATTTTATAGTTAAAAAATTACAGAAGGCTATTATAATATTTGAAGAATGGTCTTAGATGGGGTTTTAAATTTTCTGTTGATAAGTCAAAGGTAATGTTTTTTACAAGGAAAAAAATTGAAGGTAAGGTAAAATTAAAAATATATAATCAAGAACTAGAAAGAGTTAAGCATTTTAAATTTTTAGGGTTGTGGTTTGATGAAAGAGTTACATGGGCGATACATATTCAGAAAATAGTGGATAATTGTAAGAAAGTAATAAATATAATGAGGTGTTTAGTTGGCAGTGAATGGGGGGCAGATAGGATGGCGTTAAAGGCAATATATATTGGGTTGATTAGATCTCGATTTGATTATGGTTGTGTGGTGTATGGATCAGCAGCAGAAACATCCCTTAGAAAGTTAGATTGTATACAGCATCAGGTTTTGAGATTATGTACAGGAGCTATAAAAACTACACCGATTGCAGCGTTACAGGTAGAAATGGGAGAAATGTTATTAGAAATGAGACGGGTACAGTTATCAGTGAGTTATTGGGCTAATTTACAAGGTCATAGTGAAGAGCATCCTACATTAGAAGTGTTAAAGCCATGTTGGGAAAAGAGAGGAGGAAAAAGCTTTGGATGGACAGTGATACAGAGAGCAACAGAACTTAAAGTTGACCAGTTAAATGTTAGTCCAACTGTACCGCTACCAGTAATAAAACCTTGGTTACTTACAGATGCTACTGTAGATTTTACTTTGTTAGAAAAGAAAAATAAGGATAAGGAAAGTAATTCATATAATGTGCAGACATATATTAATGAGTATTATAATTATGTTCAGATATACACGGATGCATCAAGGAGTTTAGATAATAAAATAGGAGTAGCATTTATTGTTCCAGAATTTAATGTATTTGTAGGGAAAAGGATCAGTGATGAATTATCTGTTTATACAGGGGAAATGA
Source organism: Gobiocypris rarus (assembly GCA_023029165.1). Classification (NCBI taxonomy): domain Eukaryota; kingdom Metazoa; phylum Chordata; class Actinopteri; order Cypriniformes; family Gobionidae; genus Gobiocypris; species Gobiocypris rarus. The sequence goes on from CM040927.1 coordinate 10,977,106, forward strand.
TTGCAATATTATTAGCAATGCAGTGGATAGAAGAGATTAGACCTATGAAATCAATAATTTGTTCAGACTCAAGTTCATCATTGGCTAGCTTATATTATAGTCACTCAGAGAGTAGACCAGACATTTTAATAGAAATACAGCAAACGTTATACATAATTCATATGATGGGTCTCACAGTGGTTTTTTTATGGGTTCCGGCTCATATTGGGGTCCAAGGAAATGAAATGGCAGACAAGAAAGCAAAGGAAGCTGTTAAAAACCAAGGCATTAGTTTTTCAGTTAATTTGAGTAAGAACGAAATCAAGAGTATTATTAAGAAAAGGTTGAAGGAAAGGTGGCAAAAACAGTGGGATCAGGAGAAGAAAGGTCGATGGTTTTACAGGATTCAAAGGAAAGTAGGAGAGATGAGAAGTGCAGGAAAAAAACAGGAGAGATGAGATAATAATATCAAGGATGAGATTTGGACACACAAGTCTAAATAGTACACTTTATAAAATGAATAAACATGATACAGGGATGTGTGAATTTTGTGGGCAAGAAGAAACAGTGGAACATGTTATGTTATACTGTCAGAAATATGAGACTGAAAGAAGGGTTTGAATACAAAATCTAGAAAAAATAAAAATGAGGTTTATATTAGGAGATATTCTACAGAATGAGTCAGGAAATGAATGTTATAATTTTATTTTTCAGTATTTAAAAGAGGCTAATTTATGGGAAAGAATGTAAAAAGGGAGGAAATTTGTAATTTTGATCCACACTCCATACCAGTCGGTGGCCGTAATACACCATTTAGTTGTTTGTCAACCGCCAATAAAAATCGAAGAAGAAGAAGAAGAGACAGCAAACACTCGTGAAGAACAGCATCTGTTAACAGAACATACAAGAGATAAGGTCGGCTGCATACAACTTTTTATTCACGTTTAGTTACATTAGTCTAACAGTAACTTATTATTTACCTCCAAACAGCAGGACTTTTTCTCTGGTTCTCGTTAGGCCGTTTTATTCCAAAACAGTTTATCATCACCATCAAGGTAAGGCTGCGATGTGACGTAATTGAACTGGTCAAAGAATAAGCCATGTACTTTACGCTCTCAATGTTTTATTTAATAAATAATGTAAACCAACATTGTACTTCACCTGCAAGGCTGCAAACCTCCCTGAGTGAGCCAGCGTCAGCCAGACGAGTAACGTCAGCAGCTCTGTCTCTGATTGGCTGCAGGCATTGAGCAACACAATCTGATTGGTCACAGACCAATTGAACAGACATTTGAATTCCGATAAGACTACTCAACTCATATTTTCTTGCGTTGTATTTTAAGTGTGCTGTTTAATATAGATGTGTGTATGATTGTAACACGATTCTTCTCTGCCACTGTAAACTTATTAAATATATTTGCACTTAAATCACTATATAGCTATTGTAACCAAAGTAGGGCTTATAGCATACACTGAATATAAATGGCCTTTTAGTGCATTAGTCATAACTTAACACTTATTTATTCATGCTTAATTTGAACACTTAAGCATGAATAAATAACCTTAAACGTTATTTACCTTTAAATATACTACAGCTTAATGATATTAATTATGTATTTTTTAAATATGCTTTGGTGCATTGTTAATTTGTTACAATGGCAATTTTGAGCATACAGTTTAAAATATACAAAAAAATATATTTTAAAGTAATGTTCAAATAAGTACACTTTACAAAAGTACACAGAACTTTCATTTTAAGTATATTTTTAGAAAATATATTTTTAGAAAATATACTAAAATACAATTATTTTAAAGTGTGTTAAAAGTTGTATCGTGAAAATATGATGCTAATATACTTTGTATATATTTAGAGATGGTACACTTTTTTTTAGTATATTTCCAATATACTATTGGAAAAGAGAATATATTTTAAATACAATAAAGTATACTTTTTTTTCACGAGGGTTCAAGCCCAAAAAAGAGATATTCAAAAATGTAAATTACCATTTAAACCAAGTCAGTTTGCTATTATTCTTGACATGATTCCAAAGAGTGTGATGTTACTTTTAAAGAACTTTAATTCTGTTGAAATCAATATGGACAATCTTTGTGGTAACATTTTCATTGAAAATGTAAATGTTTTAAAACAAAAGGCTAGTTAGTGAGTGGTGAGGCTAGTTGAGCTGGTCTGTTTTAATGATTTTTAGAAGAGTTTGGACATTTTTTGCTGTCAAATTATAATTTTTTATTAAAAATCCTAAAATTACAACAACAACAACAACAACAACAACAACAACAACAACAACAACAAACATTTAGCCAGGCTGAAATATCAGCTTCAATTAGATCAACAAACCACCTCCAAGTCTGGTTTAAAAACAAATTACTCTAGTTCTTTGAAGAAGTAGTTGACTTTGACACATGAAAAAGAAATGTCCCTTAAGCAATTCTTTTGTTTGTTTGGTTTTTTTTCAGCAGGGAGCTCAATCTAACACATTTTGTGACATGACAAAAACAAACATCAGAAGCAAATTAACACATAAACTAATTTGTCAAAATGCTCTCACGCAACATACTCAGAATGAAAGCTAAAAGATTCTTATCTATGCCTTGTGTGTCATTTTGGTGAGAAGATGTGTTTATATAGCTCAAAGTGTGACCCATTTGTGTGCATCTTACAGTTATTATCTCCACTATGGTTTAACACTTTTTTATATATATCAGAAAGGCTTTCCTCTTAACAAGCATTTTACACCTCAACTACAGTTTGCAGTTAATCTTAGAGTTTAGTTTAAAAAAATTGGCCCCACTTTATATTAGGTGGCCTTAACTACTATGTACTTACATAAAAAAATAAGTACAATGTACTTACTGTGTTCATATTGTGTTGCAAAACACCTTTGCTGATATTGAGGTGGGATACGCGTAGGGTTAGGGACAGGTGTGGTGGGATGGGTAAGTTTAAGGGTAGGGTTAGGTGTAAGGGAAGTGTCAACAGTGTAATTACAAATGTAACTACAGAAATTAATTACAGATGTAATTACATGCAGGTATTTTTTAAAATGTAAGTACAATGTAAAAACATGTATGTACACAATAAGTGCAATGTATCAAATTATTAATTAAAATGTTAGTACATAGTAGTTAAGGCCACCTAATATAAAGTGGGTCCAAAAAATTAAAGGGGTACTTCACCACTGGGAAGATGAATGTGTTTTTAAATTGCTTCGCTGTGCATTCTTGGTGATAACTACTGGTTATCACTTGTCCACCGTGTCACCGAGAGTTTCATTCATAACGATTTCATTCATCAGCAGTCATGCACGGTGCGTGTCCAGTCTGATGTGTTTTCAGATCATGCCTATGAAGCTTAACTTTCATAGGAATTCATTGAAAAGTTGAAAGGCTTGGCTCCGCACCGCTACATTATGAATGCCCAAGTGGCCGTGCATATTTACATTGGCCAGAGGACAGAGGCTTTATTCCAGCCTCTGGAAAAAACACATCTCTTTTCTATGGCATACACATAGACATTATCAATTTCTATTATTCAAATCAGTTAAATCTGCACTTCTCAAAGTCTGGACTCCGGTCTGGATCCGAACCCAGAGGGAATTCAATCCGGACCCACTTCCATTTGGTATTTCAACAGCAGTAATTGTGTGTTTAAAAAGGGATTAAAAGTCTGGATTTCCTACTTTGATAAACGCATGTCAAAATCATTTGTTTAGTGTTTTATGTGTTTTTGGAGATGGTCTAAAATTAAAGCAAAGGCAAGATATTTAAAGTTTTCCTCTGTGATTCAGTTGCCATGACATCCAGTAAGTGTATACTTTTGACGTAATTGGGCGCGAGTTGCGCGACGCAACACTTCCCTGCAGTAGAATGGGTGTGGACTGGAGGATGTCATTGTCCAGGAAAGAGTTCAAAAGTTGATGAAGAAAATAGAGTTTTCAAAGATGATTGGACAGAGAGGTATGCGTTAATTTTGCCCCAATCCAGCACAAAGCCATTCTGTTTAATTTGTAACGAGACGGTTGTGAAGAGTAGAAATTTCAAACGGCATTATGAAACAAAACACGGCCAGCTGATGGGAGACAGACAGTGCCATTCCTCACATTAGACTGCTCTGTATTTTGCACCATGATACTTTTGTGGTGTTTTGTTAAGAAAAATCCAGACACTTAAATTAATGGTTTTGCCACTTTTGCACTTACTATTCATGTATTTTGAATGCAAAAGGCACCTTAATTTTTCATAAAATGAATGTTGATTTGTTATACATGTTTATTAAAAACAAGTTTTGTAATTACCATTTGTTCCGGACCTTTGTCATTGATGAAAATTCAGATTTGGACCACCTCCCAAGTTTTTTTTTCTCCATTCTGGCCCTGATGGAGTTTTGGTTCCTTGCCACCGTTGCCTTTGGCTTTTGGCTTGCTCAGTTGGGGACACTTAAATTTCAACTATATTACCAATCTGCCAGCATTGACACTATATGATAATTTAAATTAGCTGGATAACATCACCGTTTTCACCAGAGCCGAATCAAATTCTGTTGCATTATTTTCCTATTAACACTGTGAAGCTGCTTTCTGCTTTGAAACAATTGGACTTGTTAAAAGCACTATATGAATGAAGGTGACTTGACTTGACCAGGTGCAGGGAATCTGGGAAGAGCAGGAGAGACGACGAGGAAGTGAGTTCAGGTGTGAGACAGAGAGGATCCTGGGAAATGGAGTCAGTGACAGGTGTGGATTGTAACATTATCGTGTCCTCGCGCCTTATATGTAACACCGGGAGGGGGTGGGCACCCTGGAGACCTACACATAGGTGCGGGGGAGGTGAAGACAGGTACAGAGGTCTCCAGAGTGGGACTAGGACATTGGGAGGCCATGGTGGGTCAGGAGACTCGGGTGGCCATGACTCGTCAGGAGCCTCGGGATGCCATGACGGACCTGGAGCCGTGGGAAACCATGGTGGAATAGGAGCCGTGGGAAGCCATGTTGGAACATTAGCCCCACCTGCATGTTCCCCACCCACGGGTACACCCCCAACACCCCCTCCCCAAAAAATTTCTTTGGGGAGCTTTGGGGGTGGTAAGAAGGACCCATGGAATAGGGCAAGTTTGTGTAGCGGCTACTAGAGGGGGTGAGCAGGGATGATGTATTTTTTTGTTGATCACACAACAATATACCAACAAGAAATATCGGTTTCACTTTATTTTGATGGTCCCTTTAACACATTCTGTTGACTATAAGTAGCGTTGCACCTACATGTCCACTAAATATCATTAGAGTGTTAGTAGAGTTTCAGTATACTGGTAGGGTTAGGGTTAGAATAAGTTGACATGTAGTTGCAAAGTTACTAATAGTCAGTAGGATGTCTGGTGAAAGATCATTGGAATAAAGTGTTAGCAGATATTAAGCAGACAGTCTACTAATACTCTAATGAGAGTTAGTTGACATGTAGGTGCAACGTTACTTATAGTCAACAGAATGTTCAAAAGGGACCATCAAAATAAAGTGTTACCAAAATATCAGTCTGTGCAATAAATGAAAACCATCTAAAGTAACTTTGCCCTCACGATATTTTATGTATGCGTGCATCACAAATGCAACAGTCCCTGTCTTAGTCTCTCAGCGGCGTTGATAAAGGATAGAGTAGCCGCTATATTATGTCAACAAAGACTATTCACAGCAGACGCGCCAAACGGATTAAGCCCACATCGCACACGGAGAACAGGACTCTGCTCAACTGGAAAAGAAGAGAATTCTACAGACAGAAGTTGAAACGCCAATTAAACTTTATCAGCAAAGCTCTGAATAGAAGCAAGCAAGCAAACAACCGCCGAAGAGGTTAACCTGCTGGGCTTTGTTCTAATCAGCTGTGCAGGTCTGGATTGCGCGCAGTTTTGAATTGTGAACATTGTTTATCCATTGGGGGATGATCACACGGTTGTGATTGTTTGTTGTTTGGCTTCCGTTAATGTTGATCAGAGCTCTGTGGCCTGTTGCACAAAACAAGTTGGGCAAACTCTGGGTTATAGAGTAAGTTTTGGGTTAAAAAATCCAAACAAATCCAACCTGGGTTAATTAGGGTTAATATGTTTCATGACGCTGGTTATCAACTTTCTCTCTCAACCCAGGTTTAAACCCTGAGTCACCGATTGATCATAATGCGCGTCCACATAAAAGCCACACCTTTTCCGCTATCAGCCAATAGCATTCAACATGGAAAAAAGCAGGTGTGGCTATTTCACAGTGGAAGAGCAAGAATTAATAATGATGAAATATGATGACTTTAAGTCCATTTTAACAGCAAAAAGCAACACAGTTGCAACGGCCAAAGCTCGGGAGAATTGCTGGCAGAAAATAGCTGATAGCATAAACGCATTGATTTTTATAGCTTCACAACGAGGATAAAACCGATTGAAAACTCATAGCATAAACATATTGCATAGAATTTAATGTGAAATTAGTGTACTTAAATAATTACTTAAAAGTGAATTAAAGATATGTAAAACATGTTTTTACTATTTAATAGTGATTTTAACTATTTATTTTATACTTAGATGCAACCCGAACTGCAAAAGGTCTTGGCAGCAGATAAAAATGAAATACAAAAACATTGTTCAAAGTGGTGAGTAATTGCAATGTGTTTTTTATATTTCTTGTGTTCATGTTATAATAGTGTATTCTATGTAGCCAAGAAGAAAAAGTGTGAAAGTAAGAAAACGGGGGGAGGGCCACCTCCTCAAAAATACACTGCTGCAGAGAAACTGGCCCTGTCCAGTAACCAGGGTCGACCCATCATGGATGGCATTGATGGGAGTGCATCCTTGGATCCAGGTGCTGGCTCTTCCAAACGGGATACATTCAAAGTAGGTGTACATACATTTTGGTATAAGGGTTAGGTTTTTTTTTAATTATTATTAGCTGTAAATTGCAAGCACTTGATGTGTTTTTCAGCTGGGGGAAGTTCAGTTACCTTGTTGGAGCCAGCACACCCACCTACAGGGTCTCATACAGAGGTAGTACCCAGCACAGAACATTCCATGAGAACATGCTATTGCCATGCTAAATATGTATTTATTGTATTGCCTTATTTGGTTAACAGGGTGAAGCTTGTGAGGACACCATATCTGTGTGCTCTGAGACCGCTGCGGAGGTAAATGTGCTTTGTTTAAACATCTTTTAATGAGGAAAAAGTTTCTCATGTCTATTGTATTATAGGATTACACTAAACTGCATCCTCTTAATGAGGCCTCTTCTTCACACTTCCCTGGCCAGAGAAAAAGGGTAATACATCTTTCCATATAAAGTTTCAACTGTATACAATAAAGTCGTGACCAGTATGTTACTTTAGCAGGAAACAGACACTGTCAGAGCCCTCTATAAGAGAAATTTGGAGCTGGACTATGACTGGACAAATTACTGGAAAAAAAAGAAGCTGAAACTACAGATTGAGGAGTTGGAATACCAGAACATGGTATGTGAAGCAATAGTTGTGAATTAATAGACTTTAAGAATGCACTAACTTTTTTTTCTTCTTTTCTTTCTTTTTTAAGCAACATGAATATCAATAAAAAGATTTGACTAACAAATTTGTACTGTACTTTTGTTAGAAATCAATTGAAATAGTATTGATGATAATAGTGCTGTTATTGCATATCTCAGTGCTCTGCCAGATGGAAAGTCCAATGTAATGGGGTCAGTTTCATCAGGGGGGAGTTGGTGGTTTGGTGGTGGCACTTTCTCTTTTCTTATAGTGGCTATATTGTGCAGTATTGCACATGCAGCCACTATCTGGGATGCTCTCTGTGGTGTTCTTCTCAGGCCACGTAGACAATTAAATTGTCCGTTCAGAATACCAAAGGTATTCTCAATTCTGACCCTGGTTTTGCTGTGGGCCACATTGAATTGCTGCTGGGGCCTTGTGTCAGGGTCAGGGTAGGGTGTCATTAAATATCGCTGACAAGCATAACCTCGGTCTCCAACCAACAAGCCGTCAAACATCCCTGTCAAGAAGCATAAAATAAATGATATAAGTAAATGCAATAGTTCAATTTTAAGTATTTGTGAATCTCCCCCCTCCCATCTTCCTGCAATGCAAATACCACTTTCCGTATTGCTCTGCAGGCGGTATGTTTGCTTATGTTTTCAGCATCACAAACTGCATGCAAATATGTACCACTAGCAAAGAACCGCAAAGCAATACATATAAGTTGGGGTACATTAAGCACGTGGCTTCGGCGTGTCATATTTTTAATGTGCGGCTCGAGAAGCCGGCATAGATAAACTATACTATCTGCCGAAAACCGATACCTTTCGTACAGATACTCATCGGGAAAAGCTAGGGGATTATGCCTATCCCTAAAAGTTCTTTCCCGAAGAAGTGCCCTTCTTATTATCTGCGCTCCGATCTCCTCAGGGTTTTTCAAAAACGGTGAATTCCATGGTAATTCCCACATATTGCAATTTCATCGCTACAAACTCTAAAGATTTGACTGTGATGTGTCAGATTTGTGTCACTTTACTCACTGCTGATTGGTCCAGTTTGGGTTTGTGATCTCTAACCCAGAACAAAACTTGCTCTCGAACTGGTTAGCCGTGTACTGTAAGTTACCATGGCAATGAACACCGCTAAAATACACCTTCATAAGCCCCAAAAACCAGAGTTTGCTCAAACTAACCGCAAACTTACCTGGGTTAAAACCGAAACCGGATTTGTGCAACAGGCCACTGATGTTTAAAGTGTTGGTGTTGTTTTATTGTTGGTGAGCTGTTTGGAGTGAAAAATATGTAGCAATGTTTATGGAGTTGACGGTGTTAGTTCACGTGTTGCTGTGATGTTGTTGGAGGATTTGATGGAATACGAACGCTTACTAGAAACCAAACATGAGTGAAGTGAGTGTTGATGATGACATCACTGGCCTTGAAATGGATTGCGGTAAAAGAGAAACTAAACTCACTACAAAGGCCATGGCGAACAAAGTTGAAAGCCTGCAAAAGGAACGAAAAACCAATGTTTGCAAATCATGTTTAAAACTCTTGTTCAGCTTTGTGAAAAAGCCAATAAGCTACATGACATGGTAATTCCCTTATTTCCTGAAGATGAACAGGAGAAACAAAATGAATGGTTCTCGAGCATTATGAAATACAGCAACACATTTAAAGATGCAGTTCAACATTGGTTGAGTGAACCAGAGGGATCATTGAAGAATGTTATGACTGTTCAGCATGGTGCTGGTGCAATGCATTCAGAGGTTTCCAATTCTCAAGTGCCAGTTCATGATTCATCCATCGTTTCAACAGATAACCTACAGGATGATATCAAACCAAGTGACAGTGTATCGAATGTGGGGAGTAGAACATCCAAAAATCAAAGTTCAACTGTTGAAAAAAGATCTATGATATCATCTACTTCATCTGTACATCTAATAGCAGAGACTGAGTTGGCTGCATTAAAAGCACAACAACAATTGTTGAAAGATAAACATGAACTGGAGGACCAAGAGGAACAGCTAAGAAAAAGAAAGGAACAACTTAATTTGCAAGGAGAAAATCGCAATTCAAATGGCCAAACTGAATGTTTTAAAATCTCAGAGTGTGTCAAGCAATAGATCTGACCGTTCAGGTGGGAAACATTCCAATCCAGTGAAGGTACAAAAGAGAACTCAAAATCTTAATGCCACAGCTAAACCATTTGTTTCTCAAACGTTCTCTGCAAAAGTTTCAGAGCACGACCATTTGGAATCAGGAGCAAGGGCAACAGCGGGTACTCTCACAGCCTCATCCAATAGAACCACATCCATCTAGAAGCCGAACTGTGGAACAGAGATTGCAAAGAAGTGAATTCAATTTGCATGTTTAATCCAATGATGGATAGCAAAATAACATATTGGGAATAATGAGAAAGCAAAATGAAATAACAGCAATGTTTTAATGTTTTCATCCTTGCCCAAAAAAGATCTGAACGTGTTTTATGGTGACCTTTTACAGTATGCATTCATGAGAGCTTTCAAGAACAGCGTTGAAAATAAAACTGATAACTACAGTGATTGCCTGTAGTACCTTGAACAGTATACTGTTGGTCTTCCAAGGGATTTGATTCAGAGTTGTCAGCATATCTATCCAAAAAAGGGGTACATCAGAGCCAAAGCTTTGTTGCAGGAACATTTTGGCAATGAACAGAAAGTTGCATCTGCTTATATGAATAAAGCTCTTTCATGGCCTCAAATTAAAACTGAAGATGTTAATGCGTTGCAAGAATATAGTCTTTTTCTTAGAGGCTGTGGTAACATCATGGAGGAAGTGCAAAATATGTACGATTTGGACATGCCTGCCAATATGATGACAATTATACACTGCAAAAAATGCTCTTCTTACTTAGTAATTTCTTGTTTCCAGTCCAAATATGTAAACATTCTTAAATCAAGATGCATTTACTAGATAAATAAAATGACATGAGATATTTTTTCTTGTTTTGTTGAAAATAAAATCAAAATGAAGTGAGTTTTTGCTTAAAACAAGCAAAATGTTCTGCCAATGGGGTGAGAAAAATAATCTTATTTCTGTTTGGGATAGAAACAAGATTTCAATCAGAAATCAGCTATCTGGAATGGAGGTAGCTGGCTTGAATGGAAATGACTTTTGTGAACTACATCGAGTCTATACACAGGAAAGTATGCCTGTTCATGAAGGGAATATTCCCAGAAAGAGAGATCTTCAAAGATGGCCCCATTTAAAGAGTGTTCATTTATCTGAGATTGAGGCGTGGATTGAGCTGCTGATAGGGACAAATGTTCCCAAAGCATTGGAACCATTGGAGGTAATCTGCAGCAGGAATGATGCTATCAGAACAATGTTGGGATTGTTTGTAGATGGTGAGAACAAAATGTACTGTGCTGAGCCAGAAATCACTGTCAATAGAATTTCAGTTGTGAATTTGGAAGACATGTGGCAACAGCAGTTTCAAATGGACTTCCCAGAATGTAGTCAAGAGGAACAAACTGGCTACTCAAAAGAAGATAAATTCATGGAAATGGTGACAAATTCTGCCAAACTTGTTGATGGGCATTATGAGATTGGATTACCTCTGCGAAAGAATGTTTAGATGCCAAACAATAGGAAAATTGTGAAGCAACGTGCTTTGCATCTAAAGACTTCAAAAGGATTCAAGTTCTTGCTGACTATAAAGCCTTTATGAAAGATATGGTCTCCAAAGGCTATGCAGAACGAGTACCTGCAGAGGATATGACACGCAGTGATGGAAAGATCTGGTATATTCCGAATCATGGTGTCTACCAACCCACAAAGAAGAAAATACATGTGGACTTTGATTGTGGAGCAAGTTTTCAGTGAACATCACTCAATGCTCAACTCTTGCAAGGACCAGACCTTACCAACTCACTCATTGGAGTGATGACAAGATTCAGAAAAGAACCAGTGGTGATCATGGCAGATGTTGAATCAATGTTTCATCAGGTAAGGGTACCAACTGATGATGTTGATTTGTTAAGGTTTCTTTGGTGGCCTGATGGGAACTTAGGTCAGGATCCAGATGATTTTAGGATGCCGATACACCTCTTTGGAGCAACAACATCTCCTAGCTGCGCAATTTTTGCTCTTAGGAAATGTGCTCAAGATCATAAAGCGCAGTTCAACAAGGAAACGGTGGATAAAATCCTACATTCCTTCTATGTTGATGGTTGTTTGGTTTAATTGGCCTCAGTTGAACAAGCAATAACCTTGTACCAGGAGCTTGTATCCATATGTGCCAAAGGTGGATTTAGGCTCACAAAATGGATGAGCAACAGCCGTCAAAAGCTGGATGCAATACCTGATGATCAAAGAGCAAGGACGGTGAAAGACTTGAGCATGGATTGGGATTCTCCATTAGTTGAGAGTGTTGGGAGTGCAATGGTGCATTCAGTCTGATGTATTTAAGTTCACGATCGTAATCAAAGACAGACCACTGACCAGAAGAGGAATCCTATCCATGATTAGTTCTATCTACGATCCATTGGGGATTGTGAGTCCTGTAGTGTGTTGTCTGCAAAAAAAATCATGCAATATATCTGCAAAAGAGATTTGGGATGAGATGATGTCTTACCTGAATTGGTTGTTCAGAAATGGACCAGATGGTTGCAAGAACTTCACCTTCTGGAAAGCTTTGAGCTTGCAAGATGTTTTAAACTTCCAAACTTTGGTGACATCAGGGTTGCACAATTGCATCATTTTTCTGATGCAAGCATGGATGGATATGGGACTGTGACATACTTGCTTTTAAACAACATGCATTCTCAAGTACATTGTGCTTTTATCATGGGAAAATCAAGAGTAGCCCCAATAAAGTCAATTATCATCCCTCGTATGGAGCTCATTGCTGCTACAATGGCAAGCCGCATGGATGCATTAACGAAGAAAGAAATGCATCTACAGCTTCACAAATCCGTCTTTTAAATGGACAGTGCTTCTGTTCTTAAGTACATCAAAAATGAGACCTCGCGATTACGAATATTTGTAGCCAATCGGGTGACAGAAATCCTCAAGGCCTCTGATGCTTCACAGTGGAGATATGTAGATTCAGCAAACAATCCAGCTGATGTTGCTTCCAGAGGCTCAACTGTTAATGCATTCCTTAAGAACAAGACATGGACATCAAGTCCCGCCTTTCTTCTTTATCCCGAAAGTGAGTGGCCTGCTGATATCAGTGAACATGAAAAGATTGAAGTGGATGACCCTGAGGTCAAGAAAGGAGTTGAGATTAACTCTATATAGCTCAAAGAAGAGGATGTGCTTCCACGTTTAATTCATCATTTTTATTCTTGGTTTGGTTTGAAGAAAGCAGTGGCTTGGATTTTAAGATTTAAGAAACTGCTCTTGTCTTTTAGTTAGAAGAGGAAACAACTGAGACTTGCTTTTGAACTTGCGACTGCTGAGTTGGAGATAATTCGACTCTCACAAGAAAGGATGTTTCCTGATGAGCTTGCTAGCTCAAAAAGAGGTTTAAGTTTAAAGAAAAGTAGTCACATTCATGGACTTTGTCCAGTTCTTGAAGATGTTTTGAGGGTTAGTGGACGATTAAGTAGGGCATCAATGCCTGAAGAATCCAAACATCCAGTCATTTTAGCCAAAACTCTCACATCTCAGACATTATTTTGAGACACATACACCAGGAGGTAGGACATGGTGATCGCAATCAAATGCTGTCCAAATTACGACAGAAGTATTGGATTACAGGTGCAAGTACAGCAAAAAGAAGTGTACTGTCTAAATGCGTCACCTGTCGAAAATTTAATTCAGTTCCAGGATGCCAACAGATGGTATATTTGCCATCAGAAAGAGTCGTTCCGAACGAACCTCCATTTACCTGTTTCGGGTAGATTATTTTGGACCTTTTGAGGTGAAGAGCAGAAGAAGCATTGTGAAACAGTATGGTGTAATTTTCACCTGTTTAGCAATACGAGCCATACATATTGAAGTGGCACCTTCATTGGACACCGATTCTTTCATAAATGCACTCAGACATTTTACAGCAAGACGTGGACAAGACAAGGAACTTCGATCTGATAATGGAAATAAATGAAAGCTCTAGCGTTGTCATGATAACGGTCGGCTCCTGTCAGTGTCTGGACTACACTTCCCACAATCCTCTCTACCAATCACACGCACTCACTCCAACAATCACCTGTTGCCACATACAACCATGCACACTCCACACTAATCACCACAGCCAGCTGATACGCATTACCTGGACTATAAAGGACTGTCACACATACCACTTCGGGGCAAAGTCTTCTATAATGACGCAGAACTCATGGTAAGATCCATATGCAAGCTTTTAATACAAAAGGAAGCATGGTCGTACAGGCAGGGGCAAACAGGAACAGCAAGGGCTAGGCAGAATCGTAGTCAGGGTACAGGCAGTAGATCGAGACAGGCGGATGTCATTCACAGAACAGGCAAGGATCAGGACAGGCAGCAACGGGTCAAAAACAAGAACAGGCAAGATCAATCACAGGCAGACAGGATACAAGGAACCGCTCAGAATAGTCACAAGGAATCAAGACTTCGCCCCGAGGTGGTATGTGACAGTCCTTTATAGTCCAGGTAATGCGTATCAGCTGGCTGTGGTGATTAGTGTGGAGTGTGCATGGTTGTATGTGGCAACAGGTGATTGGTGGAGTGAGTGCATGTGATTGGTAGAGAGGATTGTGGGAAGTGTAGTCCAGACACTGACAGGAGCCGACCGTGATCATGACAAGCGTAAAGTTCTGCCAGGAAGACTTAATTGTCACGTCACTTCTACTCTCTTATCTAGCAAATCACATTCTAATTCTTGAGTATAAAAGAACGGTACTTACCCATTTCTGAGTTCGCAGATGCTAACGCGCCAATGCCGATCCGTAGTGATCGATCGATGGTTCTACTAAGTAACACTTTGCATTAGTGGCGTTTGGCCAGGTCAGCTATTATTTTGTTCCTTGGGCTGTCGCTGCAAAAGACGCAAGTTCCTTCGGAGAGCAAATCTCGCGTTCAGATTCAGACAATCACTTTCACGGAGGATTATCTGGGCATGTTATCAAAAGGGGCTGGATCTTCATCACCATTCTGGCGTCCTAACTACATCAGTATTCATCACAGTGATATAAGGATATGCATTCCAATAACGATTGGGTGTAGTATTTTCTCTTTATCAACTCGTTGCAAGCATGTATCGAGCACACGCACGCATACATTGATGAGACGCAGCACCTGCTCGTGCAAAGCGATCGGTCGTCGTCATGGTCGTTCGTGTCTTAACTAAACATAACGTTTGTGCCTCGGAAATGATACGCACGAACTTGTACCATTAATAAGAGTTTCGCTGAACCAAACATGGCACAGCATATTACTTATATCATTCCCCCCACGCACGGAACCTCACAGGGATTTAAAGTAACATGCACCCATTCAACTGGGGCTACACGATTAACTGAAGTAAGCTGAATCGCGATTTGGCTCAGTACTATGAGATCACTGAAGCAAATTAAACATGCTAATATGCTTTGAGTAGTCTTAAAGGGGTGATGAATTGAGAAACCAACTTTCCTTTGAGCCTTTGATATATCAAAGTTCATTATGATGTAGTAATGTTCTGTTAGTTTCAGAGCTGAAAACATCCTTGCTGGTCAAAGAGGGGTTTTTGTAGACACCAGGCCCAGAGATCGAGAGCTGGATTCCAGTGAAGTCATGGGAGGAAGAAGCGCAGCTCAGCTGATGAATATGTTTGTGTGCTCTAAGGCCCCGCCCACAGAGTCGAGGAGCTACAGGTTTACAGAGCAGTGATCATGGCGAGCAGGGTAATGTGTTGCTCTGTGCCAGGTTGTGGAAGAACACAGTCACTGCATAAGCTTCCTTCGGATATTAGAATGTGTGATATTTCCTTTATTTTAATGAAGTTCCAGCTCATGTGGGGAAGACATGTACGTGTGTTCGCTTCATTCACTGCGGAATTGTTGTAAACGGGTCTCGGATGCTGGATTTGCAGACAGCGTTGTGCCTTCTATATTGGATTCGACAGGAATGGTGCAACAAACTTATGTGAGTAAAACGTTTTTTTTTTAAATTTATATGTAGTCCCGGGGCTTTGTGTTTTCCAGACAGGCTAACAAAACGATGAATCTCAAATAGAGAAATAATATTCCAATCAATCTCAGGTGGATGAGAACTAAAATCATTGTGCTTGTGATGAAGCCGTTTACGAGCCCTGTGATAGAGAGAATCATTCAGTTGCCGCTTTAAAAGTACAGCACTGACATCAGTGCTTTGATGTACCATTAAATGCTGATTCTCGTAAGCAATGAGTTATCATGCAAAATGTAATTAAAACTGACAAAACATAGACAAGCTTATAGCGTTTTGGGCCTGCAGGACGCAGGCTACTAAATGAATAAAACACAAATATGTATTCTCGTCGTACTTGCGGCACCAAAAGTTGGCTAAGGTCTGCATTGAAAATAAGGTTAGACTAGATATCTGATAGCAGCACTACTTTTATTCTGTGCTCAATTAACTGCCTTCAAAAAGTTTGCATCCTGTATAGCAACTAAAATTGCGGCACAAGGAACATAATTTAAATTCATGATCATGTGATTCCTTGCTTTCAGATGTGTGAAGAAGAAAAGAATGTCATACTGCGGGTTCTCCACTGCATTAACGTCAGGATGTATGATAATCGGACGCATGAGAACCTGTCCAGAGTTTTATATCAATCATTCACATTTAGTGAAATTCTTCACATCTATCGATGAGAACATGGAAACAACTATCAAAATCATATTAGCCTGGGGTCAAAGGAATTCCAGGATTGTGATATTTGTCTCAGACTGCCAAGCATGGAAAAAATCACAGTACGAACCTGGCTTAGGGTATCAAAGACGACTCTTGCATTGATTATCTTTTACATAAGTTTACAGGGTCCAGTAGCTATGTTATTAACTAGTAAAGTGTCATCATATAATACATTAATACTTCTGCAAGGGCATAGTCTGAGGTTCTCAATAGTATGCTTCAATGTTTTGGATTCATTTTTATTTATTTTTACTCATCTGTCATGCTGTTTAGGTTATTCTCTTTAGGTGTTCTCTCAACAGGTCTGATGGTTAGTTTTATCAAGCTGTGAGCTGGAGTCATGCCCAATGGTTACGATTCCTCCAACTGCTGATGCAAAGAATTCCGGTCTCAAATCAAACGCATAGAACATTCTCTTGGCTCTGGTTGCTACAAATGCAGCTCAATGTGCAGAGTCTGCATCCTCTATGTGTACATAGTCATCCTCAGTGTTATAGCGCAAGCAAGTTCTGACTCAAGAGCTCACGCCCCAACTTCAAGTATGTTTTTGAATTTACTACCGCTAAATGATCTTGTTCCATTAGTAGCTATAGGCTTCACAAACTTGTCTGTGTTGGTCTATTGTAGCCTTCATCTCTATTTTTGCCTTCTCTCCACGTGGCCTACTGCTGCTTGGCTGGTAGGCTTTGTCTCTGTAAAAGGAAATGTATCCAAGCATATCATCCCTAATCTTCTGCACTCACACTCTCTGTCTCCCATATAAAGAAGGTGGTTAAAATTACCTAACGACAGACCTACAGAACTGCAGACCATCTCTTCTTTTACCAAACATTCTTCAGGGTCATGTTCTGCTACGACAGCTACTAGACGCAGGATTTTATGATGGTCAAGATGGTCTTCTTCAGCACTCTAAGCCTATAGGATGCTAAAACCTTCAGGTAATGCTAAGATTACCAATGCGTTTAATAAGCATCAGATAAGTTACAGTTTACCAATTAACTCCTCTTAATTCAATCTTATAGGGTTCAGAACCACTTCTCATACGTCCTTAAAGCTGCAGTCTTTCCCCTTCCCTCTATACAGGACATTGCATTAGGATCGGGGCAGCACCACAGCTGCAGAATGTGGTATTCCTTCGCCAACAATCAAGTTACCAGGGAGATGGTTATCTTCGGTATGTGAGTCTTGTATAAGACCCGATGCAAAAATCATCCTTGAAGCCCAGCAAACTCTCCTGTAATGGTTCATGTAAATCCCTATGCAACTACTGGTGGTGGTTTATCAAAATAAAATAAAAAAAGGATAAATGATGAATATAAACGTATGTGGGATAAATGTATGTGGTCTAGCAGACCTCGTGGCCCTGCGGCCTTGTCTCTGTGGTCTAGCAGAACGTATGGCCCTGCGGCCTCGTCTCTGTGGTCTAGCAGACCGTGCAGCCCTGCGATCTTATCTCTGTGGTCTAGCAGACCGTGTGGCCCTGCGGCCGTGTCTCTGTGGTCTAGCAGACCGTGTGGCCCTGCGGCCTCGTCTCTGTGGTCTAGCAGACCGTGCAGCCCTGCGACCTTATCTCCGTGGTCTAGCAGACCGTGTGGCCCAGTGGCCTTGTCTGTGGTCTAGCAGCCCTGCGACCTTATCTCTCTGGTCTAGCAGACTGTGTGGCCCTGCGGCCTTGTCTCTGTGGTCTAGCAGACCGTGCGGCCTTGTCTGTGGTCTAGCAGACCGTGCAGCCCTGCGACCTTATCTCTGTGGTCTAGCAGACCGTGCGGTCCTGCGGCCTTGTCTCTGTGGTCTAGCAGACTGTGCGGCCGTGTCTCCGTGGTCTAGCAGACAGAGTGGCCCTGCGGCCTCGGCTCCGTGGTTTATATAATGGTGGAACCTTCAGCAACGGCCAAATGTTTACAACTTGCTGCAGCAGATATTAATCGCTCATGCATAGTACTCCTCTACAACTATAACTTCAGGTTCTGTTAGTCATCAGCAGGCGGTGTTCCACGTCCATGTTTACCATGTTAACTCTTGTTCTTCTTCTCTTCAGGAACTCCTGGACACAAAACCGGCGGGTCTACTTTATTTACCGTTTTGGGGGATAGGTTCCGTCTGGGTGGAAGCATTCTTCCACCTAATTTTTGGGGGTCGGCTGCGCCTCTGCCTTCATCTTCAGGCAGGATATGCAGAGTCAGGACCCTCCGACTACGAGCTACGGACGGGACCTATGCCAAAATACTTGATTGCTTGCTGGGTTGTTAATAAATGGATAATTGTCACACTGTTCATTCTCCTGAGTCTTTCTGGTAGAAATGAAAGCTCTAGCGTAAAGTTCTGCCAGGAAGACTTAATTGTCACGTCACTTCTACTCTCTTATCTAGCCAATCACATTCTAATACTTGAGTATAAAAATCGGTACTTACCCATTTCTGAGTTCGCAGATGCTGACGCTCCAATTCACCGCCATCCTCCCCTCCACCTCCAAGTCAATATCCTTTCTACATCTAACCTACCACCACCAGGATGGTCCCTTCCAGACTCCACGGGGGGGTCGGCTGCGCCTCGCCCTTCATCTTCAGGCAGGATATGCAGAGACCCTCCGGACCCTCCGACTGCGAGCTACCGACGGGACCTATGCCAAAATACTTGATTGCTTGCTGGGTTGTTAATAAATGGATAATTGTCACACTGTTCATTCTCCCGAGTCTTTCTGGTAGAACTTTGTTGGAGCAGAGCATGAACTAAGAGTTGCCATAAAGGAATGGAATCAATGTAAAATCAATAATGTTCTTCTTCAGAAAGGAATCAAATGGACATTTAATCCCCGACCGGACCACATTTTGGAGGGGCTTGGAAGAGGTTAATTAGATCTGTGCGGAAAGTTCTAAATTCTACTTTACAGGTGCAGAATTTGGATGTAGAGAGCTTACACACAGTTCTTTGCGAAGTGGAAGCTATTATCAATGGTCGTCCAATCACCAAAGCATCCACTGACCCAAACGACCTGGAAGCATTAACACCAAACCACTTGTTGCTTCTGAAGACTTCACCATCATTACCACCAGGAGAATTCACGAAGGATGATGTTTATGCTCGTAAACGTTGGAGACAAGTTCAGTATATGTCAGATTTATTCTGGAAGAGATGGGATCGTGAGTACTTGCCACAGCTTCAAGAACGTCAAAAGTGGTCAAGTGTCAAACGTAACTTTAAACCAGGTGATATAGTGCTTATTGTGGATAACACAGCACATCGAAACTCTTGGCTTATGGGATGCATAATTCAAACCTTTCCAGACAGAATAGGATTTGTGTGTCATGTGCAAGTTAAGACAAAAAGAAGCTGTCTGGACAGACCGATAACCAAGGACTGTCTTCTACAAGAAGCAGATGATGGTTAACTTGACTTGTTACTTGACATTTTTTGAGTTTGACATTGACCTATGAGCTTGACAGAAAACTGGAAAGGATACTTTGACGGATGAACACTTTTTAAAAAAAACTTTCCCTCAAGATTTTTTCCTTTTTTGAGAATGTCCTGTCTCTAATAAAATGGTAATTATTATATGATAAAAATTAGGGGCTGGAATGTAGTAGAAATGAAAGGGTTGTTGGATTTTTGCTGTCACATGATCACCATGAAAACATCAGCAAAAATCTAACAGACATGATATGTGTTGATATGTGTTTAACCTGTTATTTTGGTGGCTTGTATGGGAACTAGGCCAGTTAAATAGAGAATGTTATTCCGCCAGATGAAATTATCACAAGAGAAGCACTGTCATCCATTCATCCAAATATGCATCCCCCCAGTGAGCCTCCTCGCACAACTTTTGTGCAAGATCAGGGAGGACAGGGAGCAGGTCCTTGGGGTTGCCCTGTACTGGCCCGGCCGGACCTGGTTCTCCGAACTCATACTCCTTGCGACAGCACCTCCCTGGCCAATTCCTCTGAGGAAGGACCTCCTCCAAACTTTGCTGAAAGGGGGAATAAAAAAGTTGCTGATCGTCAGGAATAGAGTGTTAGTAACTTATAGAATTCATTGTTAATTCATGTTCTAATCGTGAATGTTTTTTCTTCTTTTTCTTTACAAAGGTTACAAGAAAATGTTAACACTTGTATTGTATCATTTATGAGACAGGGCAGTGGGTTGTAAAATGGGCATCCTGCAGCCAGTTGTTGGGTTGAGACGTTGACACCAGTTTCTTCCCATTCCATCCTTATGGGATACTTTGATAGTTGGCAGTTCTTTTCAGGAACCTGTCTTAGGCTTGGTAAATCTTTGTGTGTATTTTGTTTTTGAAATATATACAATTTTGGTGAAATTAATTTGGTATTGACTTTGAAGTGCTACCTATTGCAATACAATGTCATCACACTATAGCAACGCTCTCCCACATATTTAGATATTGTAACTGCGCTTATTTCCGTCATTGGTATAAGTAGCAGTGGGTGGTTATAGACAAGAAAAATACAGTTTTGTACAAAGTGCTGATAACATTTCTTTAGTCTTTCGGCAACCCTTCAGCCTGAACCACTGTAGGCGACCCACCCTTACACACTGCAGGGGTCACGGAGGAGCTCGACAGGGTTCGCCATTCCTAGGGAACACAACTGGAGAGTAATAGACACACTGTTTTTCTCTGACCCTATTGGCATATAATTAGCAAAATAAGAAAAATGAACTTAAAATAACTTTTTTCTTTTGTCCCCAGGACCATGCATTTGTAACTGTAGTCACTGTGCAAGTAAACCTCACTCCTCTGTGCTCAAGAGACGCTCAAGGGACTGACTCAAGAAGTTGCAGCCTTTAGCCTCCATGTTAGTGTGTCTGACTCTCATGCCGGTGGAACCGAGTTTGAGTCCCGCTTGGAGAGGGGCGGTTCGGACAGGAGGGGTTACACACTTCTTATGTGGAAATGCACATTGATTTAAAAATCTTGAGATATTTTGACTGGAAATTACAAGACAAAAGAAAAGCATTTTTTTTTTGCAGTGGGTACATTCATTTACTGTGAATATTTTTTAATCAAGAGGACACTGTCAAAATGATGAGGAGGCTGCAGTAATTTGTTGGGAGTTACATTCATGTCAGGTATTCAAAAAATTCTTAAATCAAGATGCATTTACTAAAATTACATTTTTCTTGTTTTGTTGAAAATAAAATCAAAATTAAGTGAGTTTTTGCTTAAAATAAGCAAAATTATCTGCCAATGAGGTAAGAAAAATGATCTGGTTTCTGATTGAAATCTTGTTTCTGTCCCAAACAGAAATAAGATACATTTTCTTACCCCATTGGCAGATAATCTTCATTTAGATCCCAGAAAACAAGAGCAAATATCTTATGTAATTTTACTTATCTAGTAAATTAATCTTGATTTAAGAATTTTTTGATATTTGGACTGGAAACAAGAAAAAAATAAAAATAAGAAGAGCATTTTTTTGCCGTGTGTAGTTTCCTGGGCACAAACCATTGAGAGCATCAAAGAGGAGTTTCACAGGATTGCATGTCAGTGGTATAGAAATCAGGTTAAATGACGTTCACTTGATATGTCCTACCCATCCTACCCGGGCTGGTGCTGCTCTTCTCTCTAGTAATTTGGCACATAGTCTTAGAGCTAAACCTTGACTCACTGGGGCCCAGGTCAGGAAGCAGACAAACTGGCTAAACCAACCGTCTGCTAGCTGTCTCACGTCACCAGAGTCAGCTAAATCCCAGCACATAGAGACGCTTTCACCTAGATATTATCACATAGAGACTGTGTCTGTTCCCCGAATCAGTAAATACAAAAACCATCAAAACCATTCAACAGTAAAAATTTAATTGATGTCCAACAAATAAACAACAGATATAATACGGATGAACAATTGATAAATCTCGGGTTGCTGAATATTCGATCCCTTTCGCCAAAAACGCTTATTGTTAATGATATGATTATAGATCATAACCTAGATGTGCTGTGTTTGACAGAAACCTGGCTAAAACCTGACGACTACATTACTTTAAATGAGTCCACTCCCCAAGATTATTGTTATAAACACGAGCGCGTCTGAAAGGAAAAGGGGAGGTGTTGCTGTAATTTATAATGATAACTTCAGTATTACTCAGAAGTCTAGTTTCAAATATAATTCCTTTGAAGTTTTGGTGCTTTATGTAACATTGTGTAGTGTAAATGATAAATCCCGTTTGACATTTGTGTTGGCTACTGTATACAGGCCACCAGGGCACAATACAGACTTTATCAAAGAATTTGCTGGTTTTCTATCAGAGTTAGTACTGGCTGCAGATAAAGTACTAATTGTTGGTGATTTCAATATCCATGTTGACAATGAAAAAGACGCATTGGGATTGGCATTTAAAGACATTATAAACTCTATTGGAGTTAGACAACACGTATCTGGACCCACTCATCGCCTTAATCATACTTTAGATCTAATACTGTCACATGGACTAAATGTTGATACCATTAAAATTCTGCAGCAGAGCGATGACATCTCAGATCATTACCTAATATCATGTATACTTAATATAGCTAAGGCTGCAAAGCCATCCCCTCTTCAAATATGGCAGGACTATAACGCTGCGACTAAAGATTGCTTTATACATAATCTTCCTCATCAGTTCCATCTCCTCAGAATTACAGATAGCCAAGAGGAACTTGATGTTGCAACAGAAACTACTGACTCTCTCTTTACTAGCACTTTAGACATAGTTGCTCCTCTGCGCTTAAAGAAGATTAAAGCAAATAATCCAACGCTGGTACAACGAGCACACTCGGGCCCTTAAAACAGCAGCCAGAAAAATGGAGCGCAGCTGGAAGAAAACAAAACTGGAGGTTTTTCGCAATTTGTGGAAAGAGAGCATGATTGCATACAGAAAGGCCATAAAACTGCTAGATCTGCTTATTTCTCAACTCTTTAGAAGAAAACAAACACAACCCTAGGTATTTATTCGATACAGTGGCTAAATTAACAAAGGATAAAGCTTCAACTTCTGACGTTTGTAAACAACACAGCAGTAATGACTTTATGAACTTCTTTACTAGTAAGATTGATAACATTAGGAATAAAATTATAACCATGCAGCCCTACTACAGTATCACTTCAGACAGAACATTGTAGTCTCACTGAGGAAAAATTACACTCATTCACTGCTATAGGAGGAGAAGAATTGGCTAAACTTGTCAAATCATCAAAATCAACAACATGTATGCTTGACCCTATACCGACTAGGCTATTAAAAGAGATGCTTCCAGAGGTCATAGATCCTCTGCTTAATATTATTAATTCATCCTTGACATTAGGATATGTTCCAAAAACTTTTAAGTTGGCTGTAATTAAACCACTTATTAAAAACCGCAACTTGATCCTAAAGAATTAGTCAATTACAGACCAATCTCGAATCTACCGTTTCTATCAAAATATTAGAAAAAGCAGTGTCTTCACAATTATGTTCCTTTTTAGAAAGAAATTGTATATGTGAGGATTTCCAGTCAGGATTTAGACCGTATCATAGTACTGAGACTGCTCTAATTAGAGTTACAAATGATTTACTCTTATCATCTGATCGTGGTTGTATCTCTCTATTAGTGTTACTCGATCTTAGCGCTGCATTCGATACTATCGATCACAATATTCTTTTGAATAGACTCGAAAATTATGTTGGCATTAGTGGAACTGCATTGGCATGGTTTAAATCTTACTTATCTGACCGTTATCAGTTTGTAGCAGTAAATGAAGAGATGTCACACCGATCACAAGTTCATTATGGAGTACCGCAAGGCTCAGTGTTAGGACCGTTGCTTTTCACCCTGTATATGCTACCACTGGGAGATATCATTAGGAAGCATGGCGTTAGTTTTCATTGTTATGCTGATGATACTCAGCTCTATATTTCTTCACACCCTGACGAAACTTACCAATTCACAAGATTAACGGAATGCATAGCTGATATTAAAAATTGGATGAATAGTAATTTCCTGCAACTTAATTCAGATAAAACTGAATTTTTAATTATTGGACAGAAAAGCTCCACAAGTAGTGCCCTAGAATACTGTCTAACCCTCGATGGCTGCTCTGTCAAGTCCTCGTCGTCAGTGAGGAACCTGGGTGTGCTCTTTGATACCAATCTTTCATTTGAAAGCCACGTTTCTAGCATCTGTAAAACTGCATTCTACCATCTTAAAAATATATCTAAATTACGTCACATGCTTTCAATGCAAAATGCTGAACAATTAGTACATGCGTTCATGAGCTCAAGGCTAGATTATTGTAATGCTCTACTGGGTGGTTGCCCTGCTCGCCTAATAAATAAACTCCAGCTGGTCCAAAACGCAGCAGCTCGAGTTCTTACTAGAACCAGGAAGTACGATCATATTAGTCCAGTTCTGTCAACACTGCACTGGCTCCTATTAAACATCGCATAAATTTTAAAATCTTGCTTATTACTTATAAAGCAATAAATGGTTTAGCTCCCCAGTACTTAAGCGAGCTCTTAACGCAATATACTCCATCACGTCAATTGCGGTCTCTAAACTCTGGCCAGTTGAAAATACCTAGAATATCTAAATCAACTGCAGGCGGTCGATCCTTTTCCTATTTAGCACCTAAACTCTGGAACAGTCTTCCTAGCATTGTTCGGGAAGCAGACACACTCTGTCAGTTTAAATCTAGACTAAAAACACATCTCTTTACTATGGCATACACATAGAACATTTTTAACTTTCTTTATTCAAATCAAATGACTGATTGTTAGGCTGCATTAACTAGGTCAGCCGGAACCGGGAACACTTCCCATAACACCTGACGTACTCGTTACATCATAAAAAGAGTGGCATCCACACTAATGTTAGTCTCTCTGTTTATCCCGAGGTTTACTGCAGTCGGCCGGATCCAGGCCGTGTCCGGATCGGATGGTGGACCTGCATCTGGACATGACCAGCTCATCCTGGAGTGTCTGCTGAGACCGTGTCCATTAGTGTCTCCTCTGAATTCGCCTCACTGGAACGTGATCCTCAATTAACCCGTCTCCGCGCAATAACTCCGATCTTTCAAGTATTCATATTCTTGTGTAATCGACGCCATCCTAAATGAGCCCGTCGCGTCATACCCAAAATTTCGAATATTCCTATCTAATATGATTTATGACCTGCAAGGTTGCCAGAGTAATAATTATACACTGTTAATAATAGGCCAGAGGAGAACTGGCACCCCGACTGAGTCTGGTTTCTCCCAAGGTTTATTTTTCTCCATCATGCCCTGATGGAGTTTTGGTTCCTTGCCACTGTCGCCTTTGGCCTGGCTTGCTCAGTTGGGGACACTCAAATTATGATCCAAGTTACTCAACTAAATATACAAATAGAATTTATTAATTTGGTCATATATAATTCTATAAACTATCCAAATTAAACTAGCCAAATCAAATTTTGTTGCAATGTTGTCCTGTTTAACACTGTGAAGCTGCTTTGAAACAATCGTCATTGTAAAAGCGCTATATAAATAAAGTTGATTGATTGATATGTGGTTGTGTAGCAGAGATATGTTGTTACACCAGATTATAAATGTTATTTTTATATATATATTATTTGTTTTGGGGGAATTTTATTTTGAAAACTGCGTGCTGCATAGCAATATGTATGGAATTACCTTTGTCTCAAAAAAACTGAACGTAACTTTATAAAACTGAACATAACTTTTTCAGAGACTTTCAAAAATAAGCCATTATAAGAAGAAAAAAAATTGAACAGCCTCTTCAAATATACTTCATTCTTTTTTTTAATGTTTTTTAAAGATTAGTTTTCGCAAATCGTGGATTCTGAATGCATTGCCACAGATTTTGCTTACCTTCCGTTTGCTGTTTTGACACAAACCTCTCGTGGGGACGGGCTTAACAGTGATCTACTCTGATTGGATAGTGAGCTTTTGATGGACAGGTGCTCTCTGGCCTGGAACTACAGACGTCACTCAGTGGCCCGCATACTGGAAAGCTCTCGCTGATATTTGTCAATATTTGTGTGCCATACGTCGTGCTTTGTATTAAGTATGTAAATAATATTTGACCTTCGATCATCTCAGGCTGTAAAGATGAGGTCTCAGGAGAGACACAGAGCGGCATCATCTTCCTCCACTTGTCCTTCAAGCTTGAAGGACAGTTTGTGTTACTGAAGTAACCAATAACATCGATACAATTTTTATTTATGTAAGTTACAGTGTGCAACAGTTCGTTGCGGGTTATTATTGTCATTCACAAATTTGCAATGTCATGTCATTTTGTTATGTAGTTTGATTGTTTGCTCTTTTGTACAGTTACTATATTCAAGGACTGGTGTAACCCAGAGTGATTACAAATAAGAATTAAGAAAGGAAAAATATAGTAAGCTGGAGGTGTTACTAAAAAGAAGAGAAAAGTAAAATGATAAGTAAAATAATAACTGCAGAGTTAAACCGTTTATTTTATATAAATCATCTACAAGTGTTTTTTTGCTATTCTTTTTCTTATATTGTGAATGTAACACATGTATATACTGAATTTGAGTGTTGTGTTGCCTTTAAGAGAGGGTGAGGTAGAGTTCACTGTCGACCTATCAGGCAAAGGGAACATGAAGGAAGCAGATGACGTCAGCAGCGCGCGGAGAGTGAGAGACGGAGATGCAAGTGTAGCCCTGAGTGTTTATTGCCCCTTTAAGTGAGACAGATAAATATTGCCCTTTTAAATTTTGCACTTGGTAATGGAGTTCTGATAATAAGCACTACTGTGACGCATGTTGATACTGTTAAGATGTATTTTCTAGAAAAAAATATTGTTGTGATACTTAGCTCCACCAATAGAGGGCACCCTAAGCGTAACACTAGGCTGAGGATTGGTAGGGATGGCTGTCGCGAAACTGACGTTTCGACGCTGTGTCGATACCCGAAGCGCAGATGTTTCGAAACACTGCTCGAACTGTGATTCAACACGCCCATGTCACGTGACTACCGCTAAATGAAGCGCCGAAGTGTTTCATCAGGTGCGCCTGTCGAAACTGTTTTGATTGAAAGGGGCGGAACAAACCACACAGTCACACATCTGTATGAACCTCATTCCCCTCGGTTTAAAAGTAAAGTTAATCTTCACCTCATGGGTTTGTGAGAGGAGATACATTTTGTGATATAAGTGAGATTTATAGTGTGCTTTGGTAAGTTATATTTAGGCTAGATTTAAATTAGATATATTTACTGATAGGTATAGACAGTGACATATAGTTAGGATAGATATAGGCTATTGACACATTCATATAGGCAAAGTTAGATAGTGACAGACAGCACAGCATAAGATATTGTATGTACTTGCTAAAAAATATTTGTGCATGCCAGCAACATGTGTCTCCTGTGAGAGGATTTTTTCAAAGGCTGGAGAAATTATATGTAAAAAAAAGAAGTCGGTTAAGTCCTTCAACAGCAGAGAAATGTATATATATTTTTTAATAAACATGTAATGTAGCAACTGTGACACATTGTGGCTGTATTTATTTTATTAATCTTCATTTTTCATGACAAAAAACAACAAGGAGGCTACAGGTTACAAAAGTATTTGTCAGACAGATGTTAAAAACTATTTTATTAACATAGATCACTGTCAAGGTTATTTCAGATCAATACATGCAAGTGACCACTAGATGGCGTAATGGAAACGGGTGTCGGGTGTTGTTTCGAAGCTCCGGCACATTTGCTTCAACTGTTTCAGTGCTTCACGAAGCCTCGGTCTGCCCATCACTAAGGATTGGTCACTGATGCTAGTAGAAGAAAAGAGCGCTCAGTATGTAATGAGTGAGTTTGAGTGTACACGCTACGGAAAGTGCTCCTGATCTAACCTGTTGTTTCATATGTTTATACAGGTAAGCTAATGAAAATGAACCCTCTAGTAGTACAAAACAGTATTATGTGCATATAAAACGGTAGTTTGTGCAAGAAATATAGAGATGTTCAACGTTACTGTGGTTGAGTTTTGGCACCTAAAATGGCGGACGATCGTATTAACAATGCTGATAAAAGCTCGTAACTTTTAGAATGAGTAAAAATTAGGAGTAAGAGTTTAAAAATATCATGATTCACACTAAAATCTGAGACAAGTGATAGGTGATGTACTGGATCGATGTGTAAGGACCTGAAATAGTCGTGTGTAGTGTTAGAGAAGTGAAGCTAAAACGCGCACGTGTGAATAGGCCTATAATCACCCCGCTCACGTGTTAACTTCATTTAGTGTCATCCCGTCAGCCATTAATTGTAAAAAGAGCATTTCATGGTGCACTATTAATAGAAAAATCAGACTCAGGAATCAGACTTAGTGTTAAAATGACTTTATTATCAATTTGCTGCTGATATAGAAATTGATATTCGGTTAAAACTGATTAAATTAATTCATACAATAAGAAAAAGCAATAAGAAAAGGTTTATAAATGTTGGGGTGATGTAGCTTTATATTGAATTGTGATTTTCAGTGTTTACGAGAATAGAGTTTGTACATTACTTGCCTGTATTTATGTTAACAGTGTAATGTGAGACTTTATTGCTATCTAATATATTTACCTCTGCATAGTGTAAAAGTGAGTATTGAACATGTTTAGATGTGTTACAGTGTTCATGGGTTTAGAGAAGGTAACTTTTTAAGGATCTTGAATAGTGTGTCCAGTCAGTGTCGTGAATATGCATAAATGCTTGCACTTTGAGACATTATTTTTGATACTGGGTAAGAAAATTGATGCTAGTAGAAGAAGAGCGCTCAGTATGTAATGAGTGAGTTTGAGTGTACACGCTACGGAAAGTGCTCCTGATCTAACCTGTTGTTTCATATGTTTATACAGAAAATAAATGTGTTGCAGCAAGGAAGAGCACCGCCTCATTCTTAAGAAGTGTAACATAAGCACAGAGAGATCGGCAGAGATATTTTTAGAGTGAAAACAACAGCGATTGTGAGTTAAACTAGACAGCGCGTCTGGAAAGATCTTTATTTTGTTTAAACTGAACTATATTTTGTTGACACAAGTGATTTTGAGTTATTTTTGAGTGTTTTCATCGTGAACACGACGATGACACGGACTGAGCACATCACCGCGTTGATCAAAATGGCGAGCCTCCCAGCAAACCTTGACTTAAATGAAACCATCAACGGATTTCAGCGAATTCACTGGCCATTTTCCCCGGATGGAGGAAAATAACTGTGCTGGATGACAGAGTGAACTGACGTCGGACTCTGTTATCTTCTCACTCTACAGTTTTCTTTTTTTTTTTTCGTTCAACACAACGGTAGGCCTGGACTGTTCCATCTAACGTCTCACTGGGGTATGGACGATTGTTTTCCCCCTTGACTTCAGAAACATAGACTGGTTTTTGAAAATACACTCCTGAATCTTTTAATCCTTGAACTGTTTACCTATATTTATTTTGAATTGTTTCTCTATTACTTATTCATTGTTTATTGCCCTTTACTGGTTTATTTTGAATATAAGGGGTTATTGTGTGGAATAATTGAAATGTAATTTTATTTTTGTTTTGTTTGATTTCTGTGAGTTGGATTCTGAATTTGAAGATCATATTCAAATTACTGAGTATAATAGTTATTAAACCAGTGTAGATTTCAATAAGAAACCTAATTCCTGAAATTAGTTAAAATAATTAGAAAAGTAAAAGAAAAATAGGAGAAAAAGGGAATTAAACTAGGTGTCAAACTTGAGGTAATACTATACATCTAGATTTTAAAAAAAGAAAGTAAAAAGGAATAAATAACTCTAAGAAAGAAAAGGAGAAAAACCCAGAAACCAGTTCAATAGTTTTTTTTCTGCATTTATTGACAGTCAGTAATTTCATTGTATTCCATTGATTATCTTTACCTTTTCTACTGTTTCACTTTTCCCTGGAAGAGACATAATTTGTTATTAACTTAATCATTTATCGCTCTCTTTAATATAAATCTTTCAACATAATTTGAATTTACCTTTGTTGTCTGTTTGTTCCTTTAATCTCTCGTTACTGCTCCCTACGAACCTAGAGTACTGGTCCACGTTTCCTTTTGTAAGACTCACCTGGGTGCCCATTAAGCCGTAGTATCCTGGTGACCTGAAGGGGGCGCTACACTTGGCATAATATTTAACTTTTTTCACATTTTGTTTAAGGATTTTGTTACAAAAAAAGCTCTTCAGGAGCATGGTAGCAGACCCTTTTGTAAAATGTACCTTACTGGACCACTTGTTATTTGAAAATTTAAAACACATCTTAATAATAGATTTGAACATGAACAAAGTTATATGAATTTATAACAACGTTGATACAAGTCATTGACAATATTTCAAAACAGTTGGCATTTTGACCTACTTAATATTTATTTGATTTTGCAGCAAAGTTCTGATACTGACCCAGAAGATGGTTCAAGAGATCCAGTGCCCTTTATCTGAACAGAGATTGAATTGTTCCCCTGACATCACTGAACTACCCGAGAGCTCTATATGTCCAGTCACTTGATAATATAAGACTGTGCATTTTACTTCTTACATAAAAAAAAAAAACTTACAAAACATATGTAGTTACAACAGAAATGTAACATCACATGTAACTTTGTGAGCCACTCTTTTGAAAATAAATAAAACTGTAGTGTTTTCTTTTTTTTTTTTGAAGAGGTCAAATTAAACAATTAAAAGGACATAAAAGTGTATTAAAAAATCTGTTCTAAACGCTGTAAAACTAAGCTCTCTGTTGCACAGCAAATTCATGTTTTCTTTAAATTTCATATTCATTTAAAAGTGTTAAATGTGCAGTGGGAAGTGTGATTGTCTGTATGCATGCACAGAGTGGCATGTTCTGTGGTTTGGCAGATCTCGGTGTGCTTTACCAGACTGTTTATACAATATAAAGTACTTTTTTGGTAACACTTTACAATAAGGCTCGTTAGTAACATTAGTTAACTACATAAGTTAACATTAACTAATAATGAACTGTACTTATAAAGCATTTATTTATCTTTGTTAATGTTAATTTTGACATTTACTAATGCATTATTAAAATCTTGATAAAAATAGTTGGTAACACTTTATAATAACTACACGCTATGAAGCTTTAGTTAAGCATTAGTAAATAGTCAATTTATCATTTATAAAGCATTAGTAGACATTAGTAAGCGGTTTCATAACTACAGTTGTAAATGCTTTGTTCTTGATTTATAAGCATATCTATGTAGCATTAGTAAATAATCAATTCATCATTTATAAAGCATTAATAAGCAGTTTATAAATACAGTTGCAAATGCTTTGTTCTTGATTTATAAGCATAACTATAATGCGTTTAATAATTGTATTTTCATACTTTATTAATGATCAATTTATAATTTCTAAAAATTGCTTGCACCCCACATGAAAAAGTACTATAGTATATTATAGTAAAATTACTCTAGTAAATATAAATATAAAAATAGTGTTTTTGAGCCGTACTATAGTAAATATACTACAGTAAATTAACAAAGTGTAGTAAATACTATAATATACTACAATATACTACAATTTACTGTAGTATCTTAACTATAGTACGGTTCAAAAACACTAAATGGTAAATGGACTGCATTTATATAGCGCTTTTAACAGACCAATGGCCATCCAAAGCGCTTTACACATTGCCTCACATTCACCCATTCACTCACTCATTCATACACCGACAGCGGTGTCAGCCATGCAAGGCGCCATCCAGCTCGTCGGGAGCAGCTGGGGTTAGGTGTCTTGCTCATGGACACCTCGACACTTGGTCAGGTGGAACCGGGGATCGAACCACCAACCTTCCGGTTTGCAGACAATCTACATGAACCACTGAGCCACTGCCGCCCACAAATACTATAGTATTTACTAGAGTAATTTTACTGTAATTTTACTATAATATACTATAGTATACTATAGTATTTTTTCATGTGGGACAGAGCGCATATGAGGAAAACACTCGGTGTGTAATATGGTATTACAATAGGGCAAAAGTTCCCATAGTTACCAAATTACCATTGATAGTGTTCAAATATAGGCATCATTGTGACACTTACCCCTACATGTTTTTTCAGGTTAGAGCAGGAATTCTTTTATGCTGACTTGCTGAGATGTCAGTTCGTGTCGGTGCACACAGCATGCATCGTATTATGAAACTATTCTGTGAAGACTGAACTTGAGGCCACGGGTGATCTGCCTCCCGTAGCTCACACACATCTTCCTCTGCTTCAGCCATCATCTTCCGACTAAATGCGCGCTGATTATAAGCGGGTGATGCGTAGCCACCTCTCACGAAGCAGCCTCTCCAACGTTTCGCGAGACTTACAAACAAGTCATTATTTGACAGTAGCGGAGGAACACCACCGGATGTAACGAAGTAAAAGTAGTTTTTACACAAGAAATGTACTTGAGTAAGAGTAAAAGTACCCAACTTTAAATATACTCTAAAAGTACTAGTTAACCAAAAAAATTTACTCAAGTAAATGTAACGAAGTAAATGAAATTCGTTACTACCCACCTCTGTTCATAACATAGCTGTCTATGGAGGGGTCAGAGAGCTCTAGGATTTCATCAGAATTATCTTAATTTGTGTCTGAATATGAATGAAGGTTTTACGGGTTTGAAACATCACGAGGGAGAGTAATTAATAACAGAAACTCAGTAACTTTACATTTTAAAAATCACTATCTGCTGTATTGATATATACAGGTCCTTCTCAAAAAATTAGCATATTGTGATAAAAGTTCATTATTTTCCATAATGTAATGATAAAATTAAAATTTCATATATTTTAGATTCATTGCACACCAACTGAAATATTTCAGGTATTTTATTGTTTTAATACCGATGATTTTGGCATACAGCTCATGAAAACCCAAAATTCCTATCTAAAAAAAATAGCATATTTCATCTGACCAATAAAAGAAAAGTGTTTTTAATTAAAAAAAGTCAACCTTCAATTAATTATGTTCAGTTATGCACTCAATACTTGGTCGGGAATCCTTTTGCAGAAATGCTGCTTCAATGCGGTGTGGCATGGAGGCAATCAGCCTGTGGCACTGCTGAGGTGTTATGGAGGCCCAGGATGCTTCGATAGCGGCCTTAATCCAGAGTGTTGGGTCTTGCGTCTCTCAACTTTCTCTTCACAATATCCCACAGATTCTCTATGGGGTTCAGGTCAGGAGAGTTGGCAGGCCAAATGAGCACAGTAATACCATGGTCAGTAAACCATTTACCAGTGGTTTTGGCACTGTGAGCAGTTGCCAGGTCATGCTGAAAAACAAAATCTTCATCTCCATAAAGCTTTTCAGCAGATGAAGTGCTCCAAAATCTCCTGACTGCATTGACCCTGCCCTTGATAAAACACCAACACCAGCAGCTGACATGGCACCCGAGACCATCACTGACTGTGGGTACTTGACTCTGGACTTCAGGCATTTTGGCATTTCCTTCTCCCAAGTCTTCCTCCAGACTCTGGCACCTTGATTTCCGAATGACATGCAAAATTTGAGCGACAGTCCAGTGCTGCTTCTCTGTAGCCCAGGTCAGGTGCTTCTGCCGCTGTTTCTGGTTCAAAAGTGGCTTGACCTGGGGAATGCGGCACCTGTAGCCCATTTCCTGCACACGCCTGTGCAAGGTGGCTCTGGATGTTTCTACTCCAGACTCAGTCCACTGCTTCCAGGTCCCCAAGGTCTGGAATCGGTCCTTCTCCACAATCTTCCTCAGGGTCCGGTCACCTCTTCTCGTTGTGCAGCGTTTTTTGCCACACTTTTTCCTTCCCACAGACTTCCCACTGAGGTGCCTTGATACAGCACTCTGGGAACAGCCTATTCATTCAGAAATTTCTTTCTGTGTCTCACCCTCTCGCTTGAGGGTGTCAGTAAGCGCGTTTCCATTACCCTTCAAAATGCGCAAATTGAAAGTGCGAATTGAAAATACGCTCAATGGAAACATGCCAAATTCGCAAAAACACCCATATATCGCAAAAAAGTTTTTACGCTCGCATGAGGTGGTTTTTCAGGCAATTCGAAAAAGGTCAATTTCGCAAAACTGCAATGGAAACAGTTTTTGCGCATTTACAGATCACTTGGCACACGTAAAATGTCACATGATCATTATTTAAAGATGGCGCGCTATGTCTGGACGGAAGATGAGACAGAGTTCTTTCTAAATCTAATTAAAGATAAAGAAATTACGGCAATATTAGATTCAAAACAACAGAGGAATGCCACAATTTATAAGGACTTGGAAGGAGACATGAAGGACAGGGGCTTTGACAAGCCGTGGCAAATTTTACGGTCCAAGTGGAAAGCTCTGAAACAGAAATATCTTTCTGTGAAGAGAAATCTTTGCAAAAGTGGGGCTGGTGGGAAAAGTAAAGTTAAATTTAAGTATTTTGACTTAATGGATGAAATACTTGGCCAGAGACCTATTGTGTCTCGATGAACACCGTTCTAAACAGCATAGGTAAGGCAAACATCCCCCCCCTACTTTTTTTTTGCCATGATCTGATATAACATGTATTAGCCTAGTGTATTTTACTTTTAAAAGATGAGTTGATTTCGGACTTTAACTAACTTTTATTGTTCCAATCGTAATTCATAAATGTTATTGCCTATGTTAATTTATAAAACCTAGCTGTACATAATTTCTATTATAATCTTGTAAATAATCGATTCTTTCTTCTAACATGTAAACAAATTAACATTAGATGACGAAAATGCAGATTCAGAGATGGCTACCTGTTCCAAGTATCCATCGTCGGATTCACCTTGTAAGTCACCAATTTTCATTCATGTATACACGATGCACACGCGCATATGTATAGGCCGATGTATCTAAAATACTCATCAAAACACGTATGCAAACTAAATATGTATTAAACTGTATGTAGTTTGTTTTTAATTTAGTATATCATACATAAGGCTTTTATGGGTCATACAGGCTTTGCAATATTTTCACAGACCTCTTTTAACATGAGAAAAATATGAAATACACATTATATACGTTAAAAAATAACTATCATTCAAAAGGGAAAAGACATGAAGATGATCATGTAGATATTTCATAATGTGTCGATAATTTACAGGCTGTTGAAATTTAGTATAAACATTGAAATATAAACACTAAAATATATTAAAAAAAAATAAAAAATGTTTAAGAAATCACTTTGTGTCCTAATAAGATTTTCTGATTTTTTTTTTGGGGGTTAACAGCAGCATCCTTAAATGATGGGCCCATGACCCCAGATGAAGAACGCCCTGATACTCCAAATGTTCCAGAGGAAACGGAGAGTGAATCATCTACACCTTTAGCTCAGGAGAACTGGAGGCAGCCAAGAAGGCGAAGATCATCTCTCCAGATTAATATATTTAAGGAGCAGATGCGGCAGGAGCAAGCCTTTCTCAGCACAATCACCAAGGTGCTCAACCGCGCTGTCCAGTGTTTTGAGAGGGCAACAGAGGCAGCTGAGCGCCATGCGCGTGCACTTGAGGCTATAGCTGGAGCTCAGCACCCATTCGCCCACCAGCAACCCCCTTACCTTCTACAACATCCCCCTACATACCGGCAACAGCAACCTCCATACTACCATTGCCCACAACAACCTCCTCCCAGCTCCCAACCTCAGTCACCTTGGTACCACATCCAAAATCAGTCATCTGCCTCTTCCCCTGGCCACTCTCCATCATATGAGAATTTGTAGGCCAATTATTACATGCACAAATCACAAGAAATATGCCTTTGTTTACACACACACACACACACACACACACACACACACACACACACACACACACACACACACACACACACACACACACACACACACCCTATTCCATTCACCAATATTTATGAGTAATGACAAGTTACTGGTGATTTTTGTTTAATTACTCATTTTTATTTATTTACGAATGTTATTCTGAGTGTTGTTAACATGCTTGGAGCAAACAGCAATTTTATAGATGCCATGTGTCATTGTTTTATGTTAATTTAAAGCCATGGCATGTTCTAGTATGATACAGAAATTGAACATCTGTACTGTTTTTTTCTTTTCTTCATTTGACACAGTGGCAGCAGACTTAATGCCATTTTTTTGTTCTAATTAAAAATAACTGACAATTCGTAAATAAAAGAATTATTTCAAAGAACATAAATGGCTTACTGTATTCTTCAAATTGCAATAACAGAAATAAAGATAAAGACAGTTGTTCTTAAGCATGTTTTACACAGGTTGGTAACCTAATGAGACCTGAGCAGGTGATTCACCAGAGCCTGCCTGATTTGTAGAGCCGAGCATCAGGTTCATCCCGGTGTGTCCCTGAGGCTGTTGAGCAGCTGGATGGAACGCTGCAGGTGGTAGCTGCTGTTTTTTCCCCTCACATATATTATGGAGAATGCAGCATGCAGCCACTACTGTAGGCATGAAATCATGGTCTATGTCACACATTTTGGCCAGGACACGCCATCTGGTTTTTAGGTGTCCAAATGTATGTTCCACCTTCACACGAATAGTGCTGAGCTGCTCATTAAATAATGTTTGTGCTTCTGTCAAATTTGGACCTGAGAAGCCCTTCATGACCCAGGGTAGTAGCGGATACGCAGGGTCACCAGCTAGGAGTAAAGGCACTTGGATTCCTTCAATTTCCAAGCTTGCTTGGGGCTGTTTTGCTGGATATCTGAAAAGGGCATACATATGCTGTAACCTGGTAATGTCTATTGTGGGGGAATGGGGTATATTGACTGGACAGCACAGTGCACCTACAGGCTACCGGTTAAACGGTCTATTATTTATATATTAATATATACAGTGTCAGTCAAATTTTTTTGGACTAAAATTTTTGGAATGTTTTAGAAGAAAACACTTATGCTCACCAAGGCTGCATTTATTTAATTTTATTGTTTAAAAAAATACTATTGTAAAATATTACAAATGTAAAATAACTTTTCTATTTGAATATATTTTAAAATGCTATTTATTTCTTAGTTGGCAATTCATCATTACTCCAGTGTTTTGTGACATGATCCTTTACAAATGCTCGAGAAACATGTAGCTGTGTAAAACATTTTTTTTTTTGAGGATTCTTTGATAAATATTAAGTTCAAAAGAACAGTATTTATGAGAAAAACAAAGCTTTTGCATTACCTTTTAAAAGTTTTGGGTCA
>CM040927.1:11019566-11249566 GCA_023029165.1 Gobiocypris rarus
GCTTTACAGAGTTTTGCATGCATTTCTAATGCATTTTGCCAAAAGTGTTGCACTTTCTTTCACACTATTTAAACATGTGAATTTGAAACCCTTTTTTTTTACAAAATAAATGAAAACGTCAATGGCAAAATAATTTAGGCTCATGTTTTCTCTTAAAGCGACTTTGGGTATCTAGAAAAGTGCTATACAAGTGTTAATTATTTTTTTATTATTTTGTCTAAATACTTGGTGATATAAATCGCAATATAAGGGGGCGCCATAAAAAATCTTGCCTAGGGTGCCAAAGAGGCTAGGGCCGGCACTGCTTCCTTTTATGCGCAAACTTTGACTCATCAATGGAAACAAACTTGCATCTTGAGTTTCCACCAACTGTAAGACCAGTTCTTCTTCTCAGTCTCTGTAGTGCAGCTATGCATATCTAAACAACCTAATATAAATATTAATAAATGCATGCAATGTTTAATTGCATTGTTTTGGCTTGCTCAGTTGGGGACATAAAATTTTTCAAAATAAATTTCCAAATAAATCTAATTATTGAACTAAATTAACCACATAGACTAAATTACTGATCTAATTACTGAAGGCCACATTGTTACTGTATGATAATCGAAATATATTCTGTTGCATTATTTTTCTGTTTAACACTGTGAAGCTGCTTTAAAACAATCTGCATTGTTAAAAGCGCTATATCAATAAAGTTGACTTGACTTGGTTGTTTTGTATTCATTATAAAAAAAAGTACCTCACCTTCCTAAGTGCAAATGTCATTCGTGACAGAGTTCTTGAACTTCTGGCTATCTGATCCTCTAACAGGTCAATTTAGCTGAGTTGGAGACCTTGTGCAAATCTGTGGACAATGAGAACATCACAAGTACTTGCTCTGTCTACTCTACAGGCTATATAAACATTATAGTGGTAAATCATTATGAGAAAAGCACTGTACAGATAAATAAGCCTTTATCTTATTAATAATCACTCACCGGTAAATAAATTCCAACCATTTCACGAGTTGTACTCTACTTTGGCTGAAAAGTGAACCTTTTCTTACTGATGATGAAACTTTGCGATGATTCTTTCTTCTGCACATCCTGAAATAAAACAAATTAAAATAAAATAAAGTGAAGCATAAACATTCTAACTGCCAATACAATATTTTATGTTATATATATATATATATATATATGTTACTAATTTAATAAAATTAATACAATTATTATTGATTATGTGATGTAACGTGTGTGTGTGTGAGTATATATATATATATATATATATATATATATATATATATATATATATATATATATATATATATATATATGCAAACACGGCACTGTGAAGCAGTC
This sequence comes from Gobiocypris rarus, assembly GCA_023029165.1. Taxonomy (NCBI): domain Eukaryota; kingdom Metazoa; phylum Chordata; class Actinopteri; order Cypriniformes; family Gobionidae; genus Gobiocypris; species Gobiocypris rarus. The sequence goes on from CM040927.1 coordinate 11,020,910, forward strand.
TCTTCTTGATTAACCATTTTATTAAACTTTTCCGATGAGATCCTCTTCTACAGTGATGCAAAAAATGACGTAGTTGCTCGGATAGATTCATTTCAAACGCATTAACGCATCACTAAATTACCCTTCATGAGGTCATACTACCATGTGTTATATTTCTTTCCTGTAACGTTATTTATTTTAATAATTTTGAAATGCTGGAGGGAAACACCCAATCAGGTGTCTGCATTTGGCCCGCCGAGATGCGTCACGCACATGTGCAGTCAGAGCTGTCTCTGGTGGCGTCTTTTCTTGAGTATGAGGTCTCTGCGGAACAAGAGTGGGTGTTTCTAAATTAGTGAGTGTTTTCAAATTGATGGGTGTTTATAAATCGCGCAATGAAAATGATCCCCTTCACCCGACCCCACCCCTAAACCCTACCCACACTGTGACGTGGGCAAATCAGGTAACAGTTGAAACCATCCCTCCGTTTATGGCCACACCCACTGATGAGGTAACTCCTATTACTAACCTGCAGAGACATATACTTGCTTTTCTTTCTTCTTTTTGAATTTCAACGGCTGACGTCAGATTTAAGGTATGAATGATTTTTTGTTGTAAACATACTTATGTTTAATTGTCTGTAGTAAAAAAGTCAGTTGATTAAGTATATTGTAGTGAATCAACCATATAATGACAAACGAAAAAAAGGAAAAAAAAAACAAAACCTATGTCTTAAACCTCTACATTGATTCCAGATTCGGGATTTTGATTATCCACATTCAAATTATGTTTCGGAGGAGGAAGACAAAAAGACACCGTGCTCTACCTGTTTTTGGTAAGTTAAATAAGAAAGATATATATTATCATCTTGTGTTTACGTTTGACTTTATAATAGCTCATTAATCATTTCAGCCACTCATTATTACTTGATTCGCTAACTTACACGTTTAACTTACGTTAGCTACAAGTGATGGTGATTGTTAATCGCTGTAAGGTCATTATCAGTTTTGCATTTTTGCATATGTCTGTGTTATAAGGACTCCAGCCAGTTGTTGAGGAATCAACGATGCACAACCTGTTCAAACGTATAGAAGCATTAGAGGCAGAGCGTGACTTTCTTAGGCACACTCTTGCATTCGTCTGTGGTGAGTGATGCTTAGCTATGTGAAATATAATCACAGTCTTCATATGTGATGTTTCTAATAATACATGGTTATATTTGACAAGACTACAGGACTAAACATTGTATAAAATGAATACACTGCTTTGAGTGGTTATTTGGAATTACCTTAAAGAATTAAAAAAATGCTCTAAAATTACCTTTGTTAGTGTAAGTTGTACACAATCTGGCTAATTTAGTTTTTAGTTATTAAGTATTACTTTTTGTCTTTAACTGAAATCAATTTTAGATTTAGAACTACACAAACACATTATAGAGCTTTAAGTAGAGCTGTTGTTAATCTGTCCTCTACAACTTAAAGGGTTAGTCCACCCAAAAATTACACTGCAATTCATAAATGTTCATTATTTGCATGTGCTTTAAAACCTTGCTGGTTAAACATTTAATTTGCGTACTGATGCGTTGTTCTAACATGAAGTCTTAAAGTGACTGCAGCCTAATAGAAAATGTACTTGTGAAGGGTTTTCCTTGCAAAGGGTAAAGGGATAGTTAATCCAAAAATTAATTCCAGATCTAGTTTCATCTTCTGAACACAAATTAAGATATTTCTGATGAAATCCGAGAGCTGTCTGACCCCTCCATATGCATGTGTGTAAATCGGCTGTACACTCGTTATTGCGATGCAATGTGAGATTGAATGAGTGCACTCAATAAAGTCCACTATGGTTTCGGACACCACTAAAAATAGATGTCCCCTCAAAAAATTGAGGTTATAGGGGAGGATTTCGCGGTCAGCCCTTTATTACAGAGGAGAACTCAAACTACTCTCTGTGTGAGAGAGAGAGAGAGCGGTTTCTGCACGGAGCTCTGTGATAAGATTTACAACGTTCTCCACATGGATCAAATAGCACATAGCCCAGAGCGAGGGCGTTTAAGTTTTTTATGGACCTATTTCATTTACTCTAGTGCTCTAAACATGAACCAGCAGTGTGTACGCGCACATATTTCATCATGTCTTCTTCAAATGAAATGTATGCAAAGGACACTGATACATCACAACCGCGATGACCATAGATTATTCTGCGACACGGAAGACAATGATGAAAGTTGTAAATTGACAATTTGGGAATAGACAATTCAAAGAATGGGCAAAAAAGTAAAACTTAAACTTACGTGTGTCATTTGCTCAAAGACTGTAGTGTGCTTAAATGTATTGAAAAAGAACTTCCTGTACTCATAGAGGGCAGACGTGTTTTCTCTCTGCTCCCGCTCTTGCTCTTGCGCTTTGTCCTTTGGTCTTTTTTTTCCAAACTCCTGCTTGGCTGGGCTCCTGAGAATACTGAAATGGAATTGATTAACTGGTCCCTCAGCGCGATTGACAAGATTTTTTCACAGAGAAAAGGGTCTCCGGGAGAACCCACCTGCCCGGACGGGACCTTCGCTGCGGGCTACACGATGGACGCCTGGAACACCTGGCAAACCGTGTGTCTGGAGGCTCTGTCTGTGGAGGACGTGGAAGATTTATTCATAATTGGAATTGTGATAGTGGGGTCCCTATTCCTCGGCCTTGGGATTGCCCTGACCTATCGGAAGATTGGTAAGACAGCTGCCAGCAAATTCACCCAGCCGCTGTCTGCGGAAATTAATGGGCACTTCGGGGATGTGTGTGACCGACTGAAGGTATTAGATCAGAGAGTGATATTGATTGATGAACTGAACCGTAACATCTCAGTCCGGACTGCGGATGCGCAGGCAAGAGTGGGCTCCATCGGGGGTCAGGCTGGTGAACTTTTACGGACTCTGACCGGTCTGACTGCGAAGCTGGATGAAATGTCTAAGTCACTGCATGAACCGGTTCGCCAGGAACGCTGAGGATCAGAATGTTTGATTAATTATGATCCGGCCAAATGACCGAAGATCAGAAAAAATGGATTAATACAAATTAAAAAAGTAACTTCTCCCCTTCTCCTATCTCTCTCGGTTGGGAGGTCAGCCTGTCAGACGGTTTCTTGCTATCACTCCCTGTGCACTGCCTTATCTCTCTTCAAGGACAAGCCATTGAACTGAACTTTGAAACATCTGAAGTTGTGGCTGCCATTCTCACACAACACAACTCAGACTCTTACTCACACCACACATAACCCTCCCCATCCAAGCCCCGCCTCCATCCGTCTGCCTCTCACAATCTCTCTCTCTTCTCTCCCCCTGAATTCATATTCCCACACAAAAAATGCCAGCACGTGACCACGTGTACTATGTTATGTTTTTGTTGCATATGTATGCTTGCAAATCTGCTTTCTATATTCTGGTTCAAAGTTGGCACCGCAAATGGCTGCCTCGGTGTGAACCCCTCAGCTGATTATGTTTTCTTGGTCATCGTAGGTCCCATGTCTTGTCACTATGCTGTTGGAACGGAGTAAGAATACCTACTGTTGCACTTGTGCATACAGTTGTGTTTTTGTTGTCATATGTCTGGTTACTATGGTGTCATGTTACTATGTTTTCAGCACCAAAACAAATTCCTTGTGTGTGAAAGCACACTTGGCAATAAAGCTCTTTCTATTCTATTCTATTCTATTCAAAATACTGTTAGTCCGTGTGTCCACCAAAACATTTTTTCACGCAGCTGGCTGGCATATTCAATTGTTTTCAATGGGAGCCCTGCGTTTTTGTCATTCTCTTATGCAACTGATGTTGCAAACAGTGCAGCGCTTCGTGTTCTACGTCAGAATGGCGGTTACCATTGGCTGACGCTGTTCATGTGAACACCACAGAACATGCTGATGTGATGCTGATGCAGGAGCTGGCCAATAATGAGGTGCTGTTTCTCCATACAACCAGGAAGCTCTGCTCTGTATTTACTACGTCAACTGCATAGGAGAATGACATTGAAGAGAAGAAATTAAAAAAAATAGCAGTGACTTTGCTGTCTATGGGTGGTTCAGAGAGCTCTCGGATTTCATCAACAATATCTTAATTTGTGTTGATGACCGAAGGTCTTATGGGTTTGGAACGACATGAGGGTGAGTAATTAAATGAATACAAACAGCAAATGCAAACAGGTGAGATTGCTTTCGTGGGTGATCCATGCTCTCTCAGGAGAGCATGATCACGTCGGCGCGTTGTTTCGTCTCACCTTTCTCGTAAGGGCTCGAGCGTTCTGCGCGCCGTGTGCCGTCGAGCGCCGGCTGACAGCGGGGGTTGTCACGGCAACCCAGCGCGTCAGTCGGCACTCTAGATGCGCGGTCTAGACTATAAAACCTCAAACGGGGTTGAGTCCCTTTGCTTATTCCCCGATCTAGTTTCTTTTCTGGTGCACCAGAAAGGGGCTACTTTGGCTAATAAGCCTGGGTGACCTGAGGATTACAGTGGGGCATCCCCGCCGGGTACATCCCCTCGGGCCCCTACTCCTCTATCGCATCATGGGCATGCTGAGACTTTGTTCGTGGGTGGTTCATGTGCTCTCATGAGAACATGGCCACGTCGGCGCGTTGTTCGTCATGCCCCTTGTGAAAAAGGGGGTTTTTAACGTTCAGCGCGCCGTCGAGTCTGGCGGCCACGCCCACTGTCTCTCATCCCTGCTGGCAGCTCAGATGGGACTGCTGGTCCTTTTTTGAAAAAAGAGGGGACCTAATGTTTCATTTGTGGCTCTGGCAGAGGACAGATGTCAACCGCTGCATCGGAGAGAGGGCTGTTATGCGCTGGAGATGATCATGCTGAGTTTCCCACTATAATATAATAGTGGGTGCTCGTGCTGAATCAGATTCAGGGTTGACAGCCATGCTTTCCTGGGTGGCTGCCGGGATGTGCATCGGTAAAATTTAGCAGTGTGGAACTATTTGGTGCCAAAATATGGAACGCCAAAGGGGCCATAATCTGTATAAGTTTTTCCCTCTCTCACTGCCCTCTGTCCTGCATGCACAGGGGTAGTCCCGACTCAGGGGTTATGCAGGAACTGCGTGTGGTGATGGACCTTGCTCTATGAGTGAGGGAAGTCGCTGCGCGCGCCCTGGGTCAGGCGATGTCCACATTAGTGGTCCAGGAACCTGAGGTTAACTTGGCAGATATGCGTGAGCCCGACAAAGTTTGGTTCCTCAACGCCCCTGTCTGTCAGGCTAGCCTCTTCGGCGACGCTGTCGAGAACTTGCCCAGCAGTTCTCGGTGGCCCGGAAGCAGATGGAGGCAAAACGTCCTGCCCCGACGACTAGCTGCTGCCTCCACCCTGTCGTCGGCTGCAGTGCCTCCGTCTGCTTGTCGCCGAGGGTGCCCCCCCCCCCGCGTCCGCCTCCGCCCCTGCTAAGCCAAGCAGCAGCCTCCACCCGGACAGCAGGTGGCCGGGCGCAGGGGATGCGCCCAACCCGCCCAGGGTCCCGCAAGTCCACTAGCAAGCCCAAGGACAAGCGGCCCTGGGAACGGGTAGCCCAGCGAGATGGGAACTGCTCGGGGACGGTGTCCGCACCTCCCTCCCCGGGAGGACCGGGGAGAATATTTTTGGTTTCGGTCCTGCCGCTGGCTCTCCGGAGTCCAGCGGTACCCACATTCTCAGAGCAGCTTCCTCCCTCGCTGGGCTCCAAGAGGGCCAGGTTGGCAGTGTGCGACGCCCCCGGGCCTTGCCACTCCTTTCCTCCCCTCTTTGCCAGGGGCAGCACTGTGGGCACCGAGGACGCCAACAGGCCTTCTCACCTATGGTCTGCCCCACCCTGGAATATTCGGTCAACACTCCGGGCCGCCGGGGCTGAATATTCCACCTCTCTGCTTCCGAGCAGTGGGCAGCAGAGTGGGCACTGGGGACGCCACCAGGCCTTCCCACCCACCCTCTGTCCAAACCAGGAGTGCTCAGGCAACACTCCGGGCCGCCTCGGGCCTCCCGAGTCGGGCCGGAGCACTCCGCCGCTGTCCTACCCGGGTATGTCTGTGTTGCCGTTGATCCCGCTTGTTCGGTCCCTGGGGCCTGGCTAGGTCTCCCAGGGCGTCTCGCTGGCTCATCCGTACCATCAGACTCGGCTACGTGTTTCAGTTCACTCACCGGCCTCCCAAGTGCAGGGGCATCCTCTTTACCACCGTGTGGAGCAGCAATGCCCATGTCTTGCGGTCAGAGATCGATGTCCTACTGGCGAAGGACGCGGTCGAGCCGGTTCCTCCAGCCGATATGAGGTTAGGGTTTTACTGCCCTTACTTCATTGTGCCCAAGAAAGGTGGTGGGTTAGGACCAGTCTTGGACCTGCGTGTTCTGAATCGAGCCCTACACGAGCCCCATTCAGGATGTTGACGCAAAAACGCATCCTCGAGTGCATCCGTCCCCAAGACTGGTTCGCAGCGATCGACCTGAAGGACGCGTACTTTCATGTTCCATTCTCCCGAGCAAGGGGAAGGCATATCAGTACAAGTCCCTGCCCTTCTGGCTGTCCCTGTCGCCCCGCGGCTTTACGAAGGTCGCGGTGGCAGCCATTGTTCCGCTCAGAGAACGCGGCGTTCGGATTCTCAACTACCTCGACGACTGGCTGGTACTGGTCCAGTCTCGGGAGCAGTTGTTCGAACGCAGGGACATGGTGCTCTGTCACGTCAGCCTGTTGGGCCTTCGGGTCAACCGAGAGAAGAACAGACTCTGTCCCACACAGAGGATCTCTTATCTCGGTACGGAGTTGGATTCGGTCAACCGGACTGCTCACAGAAGGGCAAGTCCAGGCTGTGCTGAACTGCTTGAATACGTTCAAGGGCAGGACGGCGGTCCCACTGAAAATTTTTCAGAGGCTCCTGGGCATATGGCATCTGCAGCCGTGGTAACGCCGCTCAGATTGCTACATATGAGACTGCTTCAGCACTGGCTTCATGGCCGAGTCCCGAGATGGGCGTAGCAGAGCGGCAGGTACCGGGTCCCAGTCACCCCGTACTGCCGCCAAACCTTCAGCCCGTGGCGTCGTCCACGGGGTGGAGGGCCACATACAACGGGCACGCAGTTTTGGGTCTGTGGACGGGGCCCCAACTGCGTTGGCATATCAATTGCCTAGAGTTACTGGCAGTACGTCTCGCCCTGGCCCGGTTCAAGAAGCCGCTTCAGGGCAAGCACGTACTGGTCCGTTCGGACAGCACTGCGGCCGTTGCGTACACCAACCGACAGGGTGGTCTACGCTTCCGTTGCATGCTCCGGCTCGCCCGCCATCTCCTCCCTGTGGAGTCAGAAATTTGTGAGGTCACTTCGTGCCATGCACATCCCAGGTGCGCTGAACCAGACAGCAGACGAGCTCTCTCGCCAGTTGACACCTCCGGGCGAATGGCGACTCCACCCCCGGAGTGTCCAGCTGATATGGGACCACTTCGGGGAGGCACAGGTAGTCCTGTTCGCCTCCCTGGACTCGACCCATTGCCAGGGTACTACTCCTGAGCGGAGGTACCTTAGGCATAGATGCACTGGCGCACAGCTGGCCCCGGGACCTACGCAAGTATCGTTCCCCCAGTGAGCCTTCGCACAGACACTGTGCAAGGTCAGGAGGACGAGGAGCAGGTCTTGTTAGTTGCTCTACTGGCCCAACCGGACCTGGTTCCCAGAACTCTCACTCCTCGCGACAGCCCTCCTCGGCCGATTCCCTGAGGAGGGACCTTCTCTCAGGGGCGGGGCACTCTATGGCACCCGCGTCCAGACCGCTGGAAACTCCATGTCTGGTCCCTGGACGGGACGCGGAGGTTCTAGGTGGTCTACCACAAGCACTCTACGAGGCGCCTCTACTCTCTGAAGTGGAACCTGTTCGTCGAGTGGCTTTTCCCGCCGGGAAAACCCCCGAAGGTGTTCGATTAACGCTGTGCTTTCCTTCTTGCAGGATGGGTTGGATCGAAGGCTGTCTCCTTCCACCCTCAAAGTATACATCGCAGCAATAGCGGCGTATCACGATGCAGTAGATGGTAAGTCCTCAGGTAAGCACGACTTAATCGTCAGGTTCCTCAGAGGTGCGAGGAGACTAAATCCTCCTCGTCCTACCTCGATACCCTCTTGGGACTTAGCCCTGGTGCTCAGAGCACTTCAGGGTCCTCCATTCGAGCCTTGCAGTCCGCGGAGTTGAAAAAATATTCTGTCCATGAAGACAGTTCTCCTGATTGCATTGGCTTCAATCAAGAGGGTAGGGGACCTGCATGCACTTTCGGTCGACGAATCGTGCCTAGAGTTCGGGCCGGCCAACTCTCACGTTGTCCTGAGACCCCGGCCTGGATACGTGCCCAAGGTTCCTACCACTCCCTTTCGGGACCAGGTGGTGAACCTGCAAGCGCTGCCTTCGGAGGAGGCAGACCCAGCCCTAGCTTTATGTCCCGTCCGGCGCTCTGCGCGCCCATTGACCGGACGCAGAGCTTCAGATCCTCACAGCAGCTCTTCATCTGTTACGGAGGCCAGCAGAAGGGAAAGGCTGTCTCCAAGCAGAGGTTAGCCCACTGGATAGTGGATGCTATCGTCTTGGCCTACCAGTCCAAGACGTGCCTTGCCCGTTTGGGTTGCGAGCTCACTCAACAAGGAGTGTTGCCTCCTCCTGGGCGTTGGCTCAAGGCGCCTCGCTGACAGATATATGTAGAGCTGCGGGCTGGGCGACACCTAACACGTTCGCTAGATTCTATAGCCTCCGTGTAGAGCCGGTATCTTCCCGTGTACTCGCCCCCAGTGGCCAGTAGCGCTAAGTGCCCGTTCTAGTGTCGGCTTGCATACGCCACTCCCGCCCTCGGGGCTGGATATGTGCGTCTATTTTGCTCCAGTTGTGTTCCCCGGAAACGGCTAACCCTGTGAGTTCCTCCGTCACCCCTTCGGTGTCAGACGTGGCGGCCGTCTGACGCCAGGCCTGCACCCGTATGCTTGTGGAACGTGTGTTTAGGCTGGGTATCCATATGTAGCGGTCCCCTCACGGCTACCCCATATGTGTATTCTCCACGGTACCAGCTACCCTAATTGGCTAGCCCCGTGTCTTTCCCTCGACAGAGCTCCCTCTGTCGTTCCTGGAGGTGCTCTTCCCCCCTGGGACCAGGCTGGAATCACCCCAGGGACTGCCATATGTTGCACTCCCCTGCTAGGTTAGTCCGTATGTGTATTCACCACCTCTCCTTCCATTGAAGGACTTGGCTCCGCAGTGTGCCATCTCCCCGAGATGGACATGCTTTCCCAGCGTTATCCAATAGTCACGCTGAGTGGGTCTTGCAGGAACAGCAGTGACTGTCCTTCCCTGCCGGGAGCCCTGACTCCCACTCCAACATAGGAGTGGTCCAGCGAGCTCAGGCAGGGCGCTGGAAGGGCCAGCATCCCTGGCGTGTTGGTAGGGATCCCAATTCGTCGGTCAGTTCCGACGTACGTCGAACATGACCGACTGAAAGGGAGCGTCTGATTACGTATGTAACCCTCGTTCCCTGAAGGAGGGAACGGAGACGTACGTCCCATCGCCAGGTGCTGTGCTTCCGCTGAAGGACCTGCCACTAGTTTGGCTCCTCAGCAGAAAACGAGTATGCGGTGTTTCACTTCCGTATTTATACCCGCGTTGCGGGCGGAGCGTGAACCGCATGCCAATGACAATTGGCTCGTTTAGAAACACTCGAAGCAGATAGGTCTCTGAAGGCAGATCCCAATTCGTCGGTCAGTTCCGACGTACGTCTCCGTTCCCTCCTTCAGGGAACGAGGGTTACATACGTAACCGAGACGGTTCCAGCTGTCACTTTTGATTGATTGATGGGTGTCAAAATTTTTTGTATTAAACAAAGTTTGTATTTCACATACATTTGAGTTTTTGAGATGTTTAAAACATAAAACCGATGTATGTCGTTAAATACAAAAGCATGGTATTGTTGAATTTTCAAGTAAATGTAAAAAACCAAGTTAAAGTTTTTAGCATTTACATACAACTCAATGTTCACTTATTTTAGAAATATAAAGACAAGTAAGAGAATATATTTGACGTACAACTTGTAAGAGAAAAGGATGAAATGTGTTTTCTAAAACACTGTTTCAAACAAGTATATGCATTAAACACATCAAGCGAATAGGCCTACTATTAAGTTGTTTGACTTACGGCGTTAAAGTTTTTCCTTAGACAAAACATTTTCTCATACGGAGTTCAGGGTAAACACGTCCTCTCTCTCCGGTGATGAAAAGCTGAATGAGTTCTGAGAGGCTGCGTAAAGTCACCTCCCAGTCTCCGCCCCTAACACACCCCTCAATGCAAAATAAAGGTTAAAAAAAATAAAAGCCAAACGAATAATATTACGTTTTTCACATTACAAATTACTGTTAAATGTTTATTTAGTTTAGACAAAAACAATGGTTTCTTACGGAGTTCAGGGTAAACACGTCCTCGCTCCCCGAAGGCTGGACCATCAATGAGAACTAGGGGGCTGTGCGTAAGCCCGCGAGTCTCCGCCCCCCGACATGCCCCTCTCAGAGCTGAAGAAAGCATCAGTTTAGAGTTCAATAATGGTAAATAACGGTTAATAATACTTATTTTAGTTTTAACAGGTGTTGTTTAGTTCATTTAGTTATGTATTTGTTCTTAGCTCTTTCAAGACTAATTGTTTCAAGTCGCACACGCACACACACACACACACACACACACACACACACACACACACACACACACACACACACACACACACACACACACACACACACACACACACACACACACACACACACACACACACAGAGCCACGATTATAAATAAATAAATGAATAAATAAATAATATTACGTTTTACACATCACAATTTAGTGTTAAAAGTTTATTTAGTTTAGCCAAAAACAACTGTTTCTTACAGAGTTCAGGGTAAACACGTCCTCTCTCCCCAAAGTCTGGGCCATCAATGAGAACTGGGGTGTTGTGCATAAGCCCGCGAGTCTCCGCCCCTGACATGCCCCTCTCAGAGCTGAAGAATGCATCAGTTTAGAGTTCAATAATGGTAAATAACGGGGAATAATATTTAAAACAAAAGGACATTCATAAATAATAATGAATTTGTTTTAACATGTTTTAGTTTAGTTTATAGTAGGCTATCATTTAGTTATTTATTTGCTCTTAGCTCTTTCAAGACTAAGAGTTGTAATTGTTTCAACACACACACACACACACACACACACAGAGAGAGAGGGAGAGATATTTACATGTTGGTAAAATAATAAATAAAAAAACATGTATATAGTAATATAGTTCTTTTAAACATTTTAAGTTGATTAGTTAATTGATTTATTTAGTTTTTGATACCATTATCCAACCCTTCCAACAGATGAATTTTTGCTCCACTGTTTGAGAATATGTTTTGAGGTAAAAACCTGTTAAAAAACCAAAGTGCTTTCAACTTTAAAAACGTGAAACGCTGGTGGTAAACATTGTGATAAAGTTTGAAAAGTTTTTACACATGTAAAATTTTCACATATAGCCTAACTTTAAAACTTTAAAGTGATGCAGATCTTTAAATACAAAAATGTAGTATTCTGGCACTGTAAAATGTTATCATGAAAAGTAAAATGTGTTTCTGAAACAGTATAAAACTATATGTTTTAAAATTATAAACCGTTTTGAGATTAAATGATGGATTCGGGAGGGGTTGTTTTTATTTTAAAAATATTTTCCTATACATTTGGGATGGTTAACAGTGAGATCAAGGGGTATTTTTATTAAATAACTTTTTTATTAAATACATTTGAAATAAGTTTTTCACACACGTAAAACATTGTAACATAAAACTTTAAAGTGATGCAGATGTTTAAAACAAAAACTTAGTATTCATGCATTGTAAAATGTTATCAGAAAAGGTCAAATGTATTCAGATTTTTTTATTTTTATTATTTTTTTATTTTTATTGTAAAACTTTTGAGGTTAAACACAGCAATCTGGGGTTGTTTTTATAAAAAAAGAGTTTCAAGAGTGGTTCCCCATTAAAACATTGAAAATGCTAAAAACAAATTAAGTCAAGATGGGGTTCAATGTTTTCACATGATGTAAACAATTTCAGAAGAGGTAAAATGTGTTTCTAAAACAATGCTTCAAACAAGCTGTAACGCAAAATTGAAATGTCCTGTTGCCCAGGGAGAGAAGGTGATGCATGAGAGCCGATCTGTTGTAACCATTACAATGCGTAGACAAATCATGCAACAGTAGTTTAAACATTACATGTCCAATGAGCAGTTTTTAACATTTAACATCAAATAGCTTAATCTGTTCTGTTAGAGAAGTCATCACTCAAAAACGACATAGACCTGGTGTGTATAGGCTTACTGTATCCCACAACCACAGGAAATAAGTAGGCCTACGCATAGAAGAAACACATCAGGGTGTAGATTTAAACTTTGGTGAAATAATAAAACAAAGCATTGTTTTTAAAAATGAAATTTTAGTTAATTTAGTTATTTAATCATCATTTGATCTTTCAAGCATCTAACCCCTAGCACAACATCCCCCACCACACACACACACACACACACACACACAGACAGTTGAGCGTCTAAACTTTTACGACATCTTACAGAATGTAAATTCTTTGTGTCATGCTGTTTGGGATAACGAGAAAGGATGTCTGTCTGGTCGGGATGTAGAATCAGTAACGCGTCAAAGGCTGTAAAACCTGTTCTAACGATGTTTCACAATGTAGTGACATTAACTCATGGTAGGTCAGCCATCTGTGTCCAGTAACCAAAGTGAACTGAACTCATCACCATCCGGCGAGACCTAATCAGATTAACGTAAACAAAGGCCTTTGTGTTTGGCACAGCTCCTATAACTAATTAACGACTTCACGCGCCGGAATGTCTGAATGTCTACAAGAGACTATTGTCAGCATAATTTGATTACATCCCGGGGCAACTCCACATCAGCACCCCGCTAAACCCCCCTTTTTGACTTTTGCTCCCACAAGCACACGCGGACTGTCCCGTGACACACACACACACACACACACAGAGTTTCCACATAAGAACCAATTGGACAAATTGCTTCTTACACTATTAAATATATATATTTGATTGATTCGACGTCCTTATACGATGTATTAAAATGACTAGATTTTTACGGTGTTACTGAATGTAGAATCAAACTCTGTATGCTAGAAACTGTGAACGTTTATGGATCTTTGTACGTTGAACTCGCAGAATTATAATGCATGGTACCTCCAGAACCACGTCTACCTGACTATACCGAATCTCGTCTCCAAATTACAACAAGATGCATTACTACAAAATTACCAACTTTCTGAGAATACATTTTCAGAACCCTCAGTCCTCGTGATGAGACAAGAAGGCGGAGGTTGCAACACAAAGGAAACTTTGTGCATTTTTACCTCTCGGACATGATTGAATCATCTCAAAGGACTCACCCCTTTCTTCGGTTATAAAACCCGAGAAAGACCATTTGACTAAGCGCACGCTTCCTGCCAAAGAGAGACAACATTGCGAACGGTCCGACCCGGACCTCCCCACGAGAGAGCCCCAACATCTGGAGAGAGAGAGAAAAACTGGAAAACTGACTTTCGTCACCCAAGAACCATCCGTGCCTCGCTGCTCAGAAAGATTCAGCGGACAATTGAACTCAGACACACACACGCGAGAAGCCAGATCAAAGCAAGTATTTTATTCCCAATCAAACTGCAATAAGGTTGTACACTCATTTCTATGTGTGGAATTTACTTGAGGTGTCTTGTGAATAACTGCGTGATAAGGCTGCCTCTCTCTCTCTCTCTCTCTCTCTCTCTCTCTCTACACCTTTCATTCTCTCTCCTTTATTCGCTCCCTGTTTATATCATCCGTTAAGTTTGATTTTTCCTTGTTTGTTCCATATGGTGTGTTTTACTCCCTACATATATATGCATATTTCCCTTGTGTGAATCGTAGTTCTGTATACTTAGTTGTTTTATTAAAACCCAATAATTACATGAAATTGAATCTGTCACCTTGCTCACATATATCGAAGTCAATGAGATGTAAGATCGTAGCTACCTATAAAGCTTGATTTTCGTATTACTATTCAAGTAATACAAATTGTACAAACAAAGGAAATATTATTTGTCTGATCAGCAAATTAATGTTTCTTCTAGTTTGTAAGATTGATATTTGATGAAGTAATCTGAATTTCCACTCGCAGAACGAGAGGAAATTAGAGATCGCTGCAATCAACTTTTATAAAGGTTACTTTTACATGATTAAAGGTTCCATTATAAGTTAATATTGTTGTGTAGGACAAATGAATAATATTCATAGACTCATGAATATTTACCCCATTTGAATGAATTATTCCCATATTATTAATTATTCTCATTGTCGCTACATTTCTGGTGGAGAATGCGGGCACGTTTCAAACTTTGTTTCTGTGAGCAATATTCATATTTATGTATATTTTTGGGTATTAATATTATGCACGCGCGTTTTCGTTTTTCCTTGGAAATTGTGAGATAAAACGCGCAAGGCGAACTCACCCACTGACTGGGCAACGCCGAGCTCAGTGCAAGCACATAGATGCTACATTTGCAATGTTAAATGTAGCCTACTACAGAAGATAACGAAATCTCTGTACAGTCCGTACATTCATAATATTGTTTACCCGCTTGACTTGAACGCAATGAAACCTTCTTTCAAGCGGAAGATTGAAATCGAGCGAGACTCCTCTTTTTCAATAAAATAGGCCTACTAATATTATATCGTTAATATAAACGATAACTCCTGGTTTAATTTTGGCTTAGCTACCCAGAAATCTGAGACCTAAAACATTTGACTCAAAGATGCTGAAAACCGTCAGCCAGTTTGATAAATGTCTATCGGAGTTCTTTTAAATGTGAAGTAAACAGACGTAAATTCCTGTTCCACATTTTTCCTGTGCCAGAACAGCACAGAAGGATCCGCTGTGATCTGAAAATTAATTGTGATTGTTGCTAATTCTGTTTTGACCATTATTTGAATTTTGGCCTTAACCACAGGGGAGTGTGTCTGCTGGTCACCAGAGGGTGACTTAAATGCTAAACAGCTCTCGAATTACACATCACCACAGCTTCTTCCCGAGCGGGCGTAACGGCGCCATCGGGTGAGCAACTCTAGTATGGATGGACTCGACTGCGCCATCTCGTGGGTATTTCCGGATAGTTCTACTCTCCGCTATTAAGTTTGTCTGAAACAAACTTAATTTCCTTCCTAATAAGAGCATGTGAATTGTTTATTGATTACTGTAAGGAACGTTTTCAATTACGCAATTTTACTAGCATTAGGAAGCAACTAGGTCTCATTTCTAACCGATTAAAAACACTTCTTTGAATTTGAGTTTAAAGGGAAAAATGAATTTCCCTAACTGAAATTTTAAATTAAGTTCTTCAAGTTACTGACGGTCCACTTGGAAGGAAGGACGCCACCGTGTGGCCGTACCCTGCTAAGTCAGCGTACCGCTAACTCCCAACTTCCTTTCTGATTAATTATTTTTCTTTGATGATACTCCCACTTAGCGATTAATCGTTATAGGATAGTATTTTGATTTGATTCCTTTTATTTGATTCTCCTTACAGGCTTATTTAAATTTAATTTAAACGTGTTTTGAATTTAATTTGAATTAAGCTGGGCTTTTCGAAAAAAAAAGTTTTTCTCTAAAAAGTTTGTTTTTCTCCTTTCCCCCTCTCATTTGGGTTAAGTTCAATTTGGTAATTACAAACAGTATCAAAAGTGCTTTTGTTTTATCCTTATTTAAAAGAAAAACCTTCGCCTTTTTCTAAATTGCTCTTGATATGTAATTTTCCACTTCCTTTTCGCCTACAACCCTAAATCCCTTGATCCGGTAAACAAGAGAGTCTTAATTCAGTTTAATTCCACCTGTTTACCCTCTTTGTGTATTTATTGTAGGGCTCGCAAGCATTTATGCTGAATTAAGAATCGTCTCAAACTGGTCTCCACCAGCGGGGTTGCCCGACCAACGTGACCGACACCGGCTGTGTGTGAATCTCGGTTTCTTTAATCTCTGTCCGCCGTGCGGCCCGCAGTGGCGACATCAGCAATTTGACACTCCAAAGAAGTCAACCAGCCCAGCTCACGCACGCAAGGCAATTTCTGGGACCAGTACCTAAATCGGGGCCTAATAGAGAGGGTTCTAGGGAACGTACCGATTTTGCTGTGCTGACTGGCGGTTGATGGATTGGTGTTGTCAGGTTGTGTTTAAAGTCATAAGCTGTTTGAGTGGGCGTAACGCGACACAGAGTAACGAAGGACCGAGGACACGGCAGTTGGGTGTTTGGAAACGCCCGGAAGGCTGACCACACCGCTGGGTTTTCCACCTGAGCGACCTTAATTCACCCCGGATGAGCTAAATGGGATAAAAACCCATAGTATAAGCCGAATTTTAGTATATCCTGAGCATTTGGCCCACCTTTTCTCTAAGCCGCACCTTCTTCCTAGGTCTCCTACCCGGTATCCACCGTGCTGTAGGCCCTATCAGAAACTCTTACGTAACAGGCTTAGGCCTTTAGTTTTCTAAAACTTCAAGCGCTCGCGCTTATTTTCCTTTCATTACAGACCAATTCATTTTGTGTTTGTCTCCACTGTGCTCTTTCCTATCCTCACTGTTTGGACTGTCGTAATTTTGTTTCTTTCAGTTCACCAAGAGACCCCAAGGAAAACTAAGTAATAGAGTGACAACCAAGTGACCCACCGGGCTACCGCCTGTCAAAAGTCTCTATTTCAGACTGACCCAAATATTGGCCCGTCTAACTGTCTACATCAGTTAGCCCAAATTCTTATCGACGGCATAGTCCGCATTTGAGATGTTTGTTCATTTTAGAACAAACTTGCATTGGCCTCTTTGTGTGTGTATGCTGTGTTTCTCTCGCCCACAGTGAACCAGTATGTCCCGCTCATCCAGCCCCGCTGTCCCTTGGGATCGCCTAGCGGTATGGCTGAACGCAATAACGAGCACTGTTCTGTCCGAGGACGCCAGTGATCTGCAGCAGCTGAGCCAGGAGCAACTGGACACTGAGCTAGACAAGCTGATGGCACGTGATCCAACACAGAGTTACCCTCACAAAGAAATGGCCAAGATCCTCGGGAGCCTCGCCCACAACCTTGTCGCCCAGGCACGACTCAGCGAAAAGAGCAACGCCAATCTGGAACAAGAAGCGGCAGCACTAAAGCTCCAAGCCGAGGAGGCCCGGAGAAACCAGGCCATCATCCAGCATCAACTAGAGCAGCTACTTCTAGAGACCAGAAAAGAGGATGAGATGGACACAGAACAGGAGAAGGAAGTAGAAAGACTCCAAAAGACCCTGGAAAATCTCCGTCTGGACACAGACCGCAGAGAGCAGGCGGAAGAAGACGCCAGAAAAGAACTCAACAAACAGCTCCGACGCGGCGAAGCTCTCTTAGAGAGAGCAAACACTGAACTTAAAGAAAGAGATGCTAAAGCAAAAGCCTGTGAAAAGCACTTGCAGGCTGCCCGAGCTGAGATCGATGAGCTTGTCCATCAAAGACGTGGCCTCAAAGATGAACTTGACATTGTTCATAGAGAACTGAAACATTCATATAGACTGCAAAGTGACCAGGAAGGGGGAACACACAACACAGAGTTTCCCCGACCAGCGAGTCCGCACCTTTTAGCCAAGAACCCAGAGCTAAAAGGGGGGGCGACAGCCCACTGTTAAGAATGTCACCTGCCAGCCTCCACGAATCCCCGTCAGCAGCGGAGGAAAAGGAGCCCTTCCATGAAGTCAGGGTCAACAGCCACGTAGCTCCCAAAGACCTTGAAAAGCTGGCCCGAAATATCCCTACGTTCAGCCCAGACCCTGCAGGAGGACACGACGTTCATGCCTACTTGCAAGACATAGACTTTCACCTGCAGACTGTCGCTAACACGAACACTTGGGACAGATTGTACCTACTCAGAATCACGTCTAACCGTGAGGTACGTAGCTTTCTAGACCGTCAACCAGAGACCGTCAAAGCGGATTACTGGCAACTACGACGAGCTCTAATTCGCGAATTCTCTGATCCAGAATCAGACCAGGGGCTCATCACTGCTATGGACCTCAGGAAAGGTCGACTTGAGACCCCACAGAACTTATAACCGACTACGACGTGCCTACTTCGGAGCACGAAACAAACCAGGCATGGAGGAAGACGTCAACTTCAGAACCCTGTTCCTCCGAAACCTGCACCCCACAATTAGTCACCATTTGGGAGTTCTGGCTTGCCCACGCAGCATGACCACCCAACAGTTAAGAGACTTAGCCCACAAGGCTTACACCAAACAAAAGACTATTTCTGAAAAGACTGTGAAACACCCAACCGTGTGCCTTGTCTCTGAGCATCATCCAGAGCTGACCCTAGAGGGCGCACAACAGAATCACAGCCACAGACCCATAAACCGAGAGTCTAAACCGTCCAAAGCCAGCAGGGGGCAGCGTGGTCGTGATGGTGCCCATCTGAAGTACCAGAACGATCGCTCTAATGGATCCTGGGACCGGCCTCGCCCCTTCCACAACCAAAAGGGGGGGGGGGCAGAAAGGAAGCCGGCCGGCAACCCAGAAGGAGCCGAACCCAGTCTCCCAGAACGCCAAGCCCAGAAAGGCGACACAGGGGCCACTCTCGACGTGACACTGATAAACTCGGACCGGAGCCCACGTCTAACAAGACAAGTGCAGCCAATTCCGAAGCTTCAGAACTGCTGAAGGCATTGAAAGAGTTTCTCCTAAAGAAACCTCACCAGGAAGACAAGAAGGATGAACCAGATAAAGCATGACTAAATCTGAAACCTGAAATCAACCTTCCCGACCCTCCTGCAACTGCATTAAGCACCCTGAACACTGTTCCTCAACCACAGACTATTGAACTAACTGTTGCACCCCCACACGTCAGCAGCACACACTCACTACAGCTGACAGCAACAGCCCCTGACCAAAACAGCATCATGTGTCACCCCAAGATACCAGAAAGCGCTGTTTTGACTATTTGCACTCACAATGAGACACCAGAGACATATCCCGACGGCTTAACAAGCAACACACAGGTCCCCACACCAAGACTCCTGGGAAACCTGATCGAGAAGGGAATGGCTCGAAAACTCTATCTAACCATCACCATGGAAAGGGAAGTTAAGCTCGAAGCCCTCGTGGACACTGGCTCCGATCTCACGCTGATTTCCGCCCAACTATTTGAAAAACTCAGATTTGAAGCACAGAGACAAAATCGTACTCTTAACCTTCAAACTTGCAAGCTAAATGTGCAGTCGATAGCCAAACGACATCCAGCTCAAGCACATAGCTCCCATTCACCTGACGATTGGACCTATGAGCCTTGTACACCCGTCTATGTCTCCCGATGAACACGTATCCGCTTTCTCATCGGAAAAGACCTGCTGGACCGCTTCGAACCCTTACTGGACTTCAAACAGCTGAAATTCTGGGCTCAAGTGCGCGACCCTCTGCCCCTTCAGACACACACATCGTCTGAGCAAGACTGTCAAGTCACCGAGGTCACGGAAACTCCCACAGAGCCAGACTGCCAGGTCACAAAGGTCACGGGACCTCCTGCAGCACACTGTGAAAACACAGCCTCAGCCACGAAGCCAAGTTCAAGTTCGCTACTCTGCACATTTCAGCTCACCAAAGACTCTGATACCTTCTGCCCCAAGGTCATGAATGATCTACAGCTGAATGATATCACCACAACGAACAGTGTTCTCGCACTATGGGCAGACAACTCAGCCATTAGTCTCTCACTGTTCAATGCAATCAGTAAGAGCACACCAGGCCCTCCTTATGCCAGCAAGCGCACCCGTTTCCCTTTGGGCTCATACCCCTCCTCAATGGTGTCTGCCAAAGTAATCTGTGCGCTGCGTTTGACATGGAACCACCGGTGCCTGACCCATTATTTCCTGGTCCTGCCGGACCCGCCCCACGATGTTTACATCGGAGCAGACATTCTGATTCGCCTCCAGGCTCATGTAGACGTGTGTAACGAAGTGGTATGGGCTCCATTAACTTCACAGCCACACGTTTCCATCAGTCATGACAATCTCATGTCAGGACAGACCATCCCAGAAGTCTGCACGCTTGTCAGTGAACAAGGAACTGTGATACCAGCCTACACCAAAGGGGTCGCCGTTGCGGCTCAACATGCGATGTGGTCAAACCTTAAACCACACGCTGGGTTTCTTCCAACCCTCACCCGAATGTGTGGAACTCGGACTCACACTTGAAGCCACACCCCTCACTGAAGTGTCATCTCGTGTAGTTTACATCCTGTTCAACAACTGCACAGCAACTGACATCAACATTCCCAAAGCCTATCGGCTGGGATGGCTAGTGAGCCATGACTTTCACGACTTTGAACTTATACTACCCATCATCGGGCCCATTCCGCCCGCCCTGATACCCGAAGGGAGCACAGACAACACACTGTACACTGTACCCTTCAAATTCATTGCCATCACATCTGTCATGCCGATGACCAAAGACCAGGTCTGCCGAACGGAGCTGACAGAGGACAGTCACCTCGCAATATACACAGTCTCCCATCAGCCTGTCATGGAGACGGATGGACCTGCTTCACCTCTCCATACCAACCTGGCTGATGACACCCAGACGGAGGAACCGTACCCAGGTTTTGAGTCTCAAGTGCAGCAAATTCTACGAGACGCTGACGCGCTCCAGAGCAAGACAGAACGTCAGGGACTCAGACGAGTCCTCTATAAGTTCAAAGAATCCTTTGCCAAAGACTCTTTAGACTGCGGTCTCACCAACCTCCACACGGTGCGCATCCCAACGCACCCTGATGCCAGAGTAAGAGGCAACCTGATCTATGTAGACGACGTTCTCATGAAGAGCACAACGGTGGCCGACCACCTGAAAGAAATAGACTATGTTTTGAACCAACTATCCGCAGCCGGTGCAAAGATTGCCCTCCACAAGGGACAATGGTGCCGGACCAAGGTCAACTACGTTGGCTTGCTCATCGGATCCCAAGGCATTGAACCTCAATCAAACCGTATTCATGCCATTCAAAACATTAAGCCTCCTACTAACGTCTCTGAGCTGCGCAGCTTTCTAGGGGTATATAATTACTCCCGACAGTTCATTGAAAACTACTCAGACATTGCTAAACCTTTAACAGCCCTGTTAAAGAAAGACTCCCCTTTCGTCTGGTCAGAAGCTCAAGAATACGCCATGACGGCACTAAAAGACATTTATGCACAGCTCCATGCCTTGCTTACCCCGATCCACAGAAGGAATTCTACCTGGAAGCCGGGTTTTCCGACCAATGTCTCAGTGCTTGCCTATATCAACGACATGACCAAGACAAGAAGGTGATTGCATATGCCAGCAAAACGCTTCTCCCACCAGAGTGCAAATTCTCGGACTGTGAAAAAGCTCTGTTCTGCACAGTGTGGGCCATTCAGCGATTCTCCAACTACATTGGGGCACAGAAAGTTATCATAGAGACTTGCCACCAGCCCGTAATGTTCCTCAACAGCCAACGCATCCAAGACGGCGTGGTCACTAATTCACGTATAGCCACGTGGTTAATGGCCCTCCAGGGACGCAATGTTGAGGCACGGTATGCACAGAATCACAAATCTGCGCTGGGCAACGGCCTGGCTGCCTGCCAAAACTGCTCTGATAACACACCTGCTGCTGCAGCGGATGCACAAGAACCCCAACGACAACAACTGACCTGTCACAGGTACTTTGAACCGAATGCGTGCCAAGGCATGCCAGCGCCTACGCCGATGGATGCTCCTACAACCACGACGGCATCCTCAAGGCAGGTTCAGGAGTGCTGTGGGTGAACGATCAGCCGCACTCCACCACAACACTTCAAGTTGGGACTCCAGTCATCGCAATATGCAGAGATAGCAGCCATTCTCATAGCCCTACAGATCGCATCAGCCCATGACATCAAAGAACTGCTCATCTGCTCAGACTCTAACTATGCCAGACTCAGTTTTGTGTGCCACCTTCCAAGCTGGAAACAAAATGGTTTCAAGACCGCTAACAACAAGCCAGTCAAACACCAACAACTGTTCCAGGAATGTGACAACATCACGAGTACACATGAACTAACAGTGTACTGGAAGAAGGTCAAAGCCCACTCGGCTACCAGCTCTCGACAAAGACTTAAATGACCAAACTGATGCCCTCGCGAAGATGGGCGCACTACACGGCGACATGTGGGTACCCCCAAATCCCACATCCAGCCCCAGCGTTGCAGTGCTAACCCGCAGCAAGCGACCGGCTCGGCTACAATGCCCGCCTCGCAGTCGCTTATCGCTAACGCCGCAGATTTCCAACAACGACATCGCGGATATGCAAGCCTCTGACACTGCAATAAAGACAATTTTCGACCACCTCTCTGACCCTCCAACCACCCTATCACTGACTCTGAGCTCTCTGATGACTCAAGCCTCAGGCATCTACATAACTCCAAACACATGATGCGTATACAGGACGATATTCTGTGGTTTGCACCCGATGACAGCACAACGCCACGGCTTGTGGTGCCACGGTCGCAAAGGGGGGTGATGCTAATGCGCCCATGACACACCATGTGCGGGACACCACGGCACCAGAGCCACGTATGACACACTGAAACAGGTGGCATATTGGCCCGGCATGCAACAAGATGTGGCGGAGTATGTCAGAGAATGTCTGGTTTGCTGCCAGTTCCAACCAGCAAACCCGAACCACAGAGCCCCACTGCAACGCAGAGGGATCACGTTCCCGTGGTCAGACCTACAAATCGACTGGGTAGGACCCCTGCCCAGGTCCACAAGAGGCAACAAGTACTTTCTCACGGTGGTGTGCCAGTTTACCAAGTGGGTAGAGTGTCTACCAGCACCCAACGACACTGCCCAGACCACGGCATACCTCCTGTTAAACCACATTTTCTCCCGGTTCGGACTGCCACTGAGAGTCAACTCAGACAGAGGCACCCACTTCACTGCCGAGATTATGCAACAGATCTGGAAATGCCTAGGGGTACAAGCTAAACTTCACATCAGCCACCATCCAATCTCGTCCGGCCAGGTCGAGAGATCAAACCGAACGGTGGTCGCCATGCTGAAGAAGTATGTGTCTGCTAACCAGAAAGACTGGGATGTGAAACTCCCCCTCGTTCTGATGGCTCTCAGAGCAACCCCGCAGGAATCGACACGGGTGTCTCCTTTCGAACTCATGACAGTGCGGCAGATGACTCTGCCACTTCACTTGCTGTACCAACCCGGAGACGCCAACCTTGTCACCGCTTACACCACGTTCCAGTATCTCGATGAGCTCCACAGACATTTAAAGGCAACCTTCGCTTTTGCCCAGCAACACCTGCAAAAAAGCGCTGAAGGGCAGAAAGCATACTACGACCGGAAAGCATCACACCAGGAACTGGATGTGGGCGACAAGGTCTTGTATTACAGCTTCAACCCGCCACCTTCGACAGGCCCCCAGCGGCTGTCAAAGAAATTCCTGCCCCACTGGACAGGACCTCATGAGATTGTGGACAAACTCTCCCCAGTGGCGTACCAAATCCAGCTAAACCGGGGGCCCAGAGAACCAGTTCTCAAATGGGTCCACCGGAACCAGATTAAGAGACATATGGCCACTAGCAGAGAAAGACAGGGAGGGGCCAATGCAAGCTAAACTCAACCGCCCTCACCGAAGTGAAAAGACTGTCCCATCCAATCTGGGACAAACCTCACTGACCTGTTCCCTGTCTCTTTCCCCTGCTCCTTCCTACCTCTCTTGCCTGTCATAGGATGCGGCTGTGGATCATCCTCCTGTGCCTCCAATCAACCAGAGGCCAGCCGCCACCAGACATCATCACACCAGGACCAGCCTCGGGCATTGTATTGAGAGAGCAACCGGGACTCCTGATTACCAATTGCCGGACGCACACCCAGAAAGTGTACGTTCGACTTGACCCCCGCAACGCCTACAGAGCACACTACCCCGCAAGTAGCCCAGTACAGCTGGGCCGGTGCCCGTGGACAGAGGACTCTCTCCGCCATGCTGAAGCCGATGTCAAGCACATGCTCAACCAACTGGAGAAGATGACAGTCACCTGCGGAGTTAGGCGGACACAACCGCCGCTCCAAACGGTTCCTGGGAGCGCTGCTCGGAGCCGCCGCCACCGTCGGAAATCTGTTTAACATTGGCATGTCCAGTGTCAACGCAGTAAACATAGCCACGATAAGACGGCATGTGGCCGAAATTCAGACTGAACTTCCCCAACTAAAAGAGCAACTCACCACACAGAGTGCAGCACTACAAACCGTCGGCAAGACATTGAGAGGAACGGTGGTAATCCTAAACACCCACAGTGTCCTGTTGAACCAGACCGTGAACTCCATTGAACCAGACCGTGAACTCCACCGAGCTGTTCACAGTCTTCCAGAATGACTTTGCTCAAACGCAGCTGGTCACAGCCTTGATGACCGACATGCTACGGGAAGTAAGCTCCTCCGTCGACAGCTTAGCCATGGGTAGAATCCCACCATACTTGATACCTTTAAGCCTGGTGCAAAATGTGTTGGCATCCGCTATCAACACACCCACCGACCCTCTGCAAATACACCTTGCCTACTCTCTGGGTAGCGCCATTCCCCTTTACGTGGACCCCGAGCAGAAGGAGATGGGTTTCCTTCTTAACTTACCCATCATCGAGTCGAGCCGAATCAACCGACTCAAAGGCATTGTCAATGTGGGCTTTTGGAAGGGTAACACACACCTTAAAGTGCGCACTCCTGAGGTGGTCGCGTACCACGACAGCGATACACAGCTGTACCTAGCCCCGAACCTGCACATGTGTACCCTGACTAAAGATATTCATTATCTCTGTCCTAGCAAGCCTTTCCTCAGAGACAACACAGAGGGAATCTGTGGGTTGCAACCCATGATTAGCGACACCCGCTGCCCTACCGCAGCCACGCCTCGTACCCAAGTCACCGAGACGCAGGCAGAGATCGTAGGTGACAGGTGGCTTGTCAACACTCCAGTGCGTACCGCCACGCTGATCTACGACCAGCATGACACCGCCACCCGTATCAACCTACTGGACCAGAGCATGTGGATCCAAGTACCACGAGGGGCCATTCTCCACCTGGACGACTTGGCTTTGTACCATCTTCCGAGTGAAGAGTATCAGTCAGAGCTAGAAATCCCTTCCTTTTTCAAAGATCGCAACCTCACCCTAGATCCGGAGTTAGAACGGTGGATTGAAAAAGGGGGGGCTCAGCTCATTGACATTGCTCCCCTCGACACAGCCCTCCAAGCTTTGTCCCGATTGCCAACCCTGAGCGCCTCGCCTGTTGTCCAAACCTGGACCGCAGCTGACACTGCGCTCTGTATCTCAATGATCATCGGCAATACCCTCACCCTGGGCATAGCCTTCCTTCTTTACAGGAAATTCAATGAAATGAGAACCTCTACAGCCAAACTCACGACAGCTATGTCTGGAGGTCTCCGATGGAAACCACGGAGGGAAGTTACCACGCCAGAAGCAGATGCGAACCTCATCGAGCTGGCTCCTCAGCCATAACGAACACCTGCCATCCGACTGTCCCGACTCACCTACCATTCGATCATTGTGATGGGGGTTGTCCGATAATGACCATAGGACATCATCCGACAAAAAGGGGGACTGTAGTGACATTAACTCATGGTAGGTCAGCCATCTGTGTCCAGTAACCAAAGTGAACTGAACTCATCACCATCCGGCGAGACCTAATCAGATTAACGTAAACAAAGGCCTTTGTGTTTGGCACAGCTCCTATAACTAATTAACGACTTCACGCGGAATGTCTGAATGTCTACAAGAGACTATTGTCAGCATAATTTGATTACATCCCGGGGCAACTCCACATCAGCACCCCGCTAAACCCCCCTTTTTGACTTTTGCTCCCACAAGCACACGCGGACTGTCCCGTGACACACACACACACACACACACACACACACACACACACAGAGTTTCCACATAAGAACCAATTGGACAAATTGCTTCTTTCACTATTAAATATATATATTTGATTGATTCAACGTCCTTATACGATGTATTAAAATGACTAGATTTTTACGGTGTTACTGAATGTAGAATCAAACTCTGTATGCTAGAAACTGTGAACGCGTTTATGGATCTTTGTCGTTGAACTCGCAGAATTATAATGCACGTACCTCCAGAACCACGTCTACCTGACGATACCGAATCTCGTCTCCAAATTACAACAAGATGCATTACTACAAAATTACCAACTTTCTGAGAATAAATTTTCAGAACCCCTCAGTCCTCGTGATGAGACAAGAAGGCGGAGGTTGCAACACAAAGGAAACTTTGTGCCTTTTTACCTCTCGGACATGATTGAATCATCTCAAAGGACTCACCCCTTTCTTTGGTTATAAAACCAGAGAAAGACCATTTGACTAAGCGCACGCTTCCTGCCAAAGAGAGACAACATTGCGAACGGTCCGACCCGGACCTCCCCACGAGAGAGCCCCAACATCTGGAGAGAGAGAGAAAAACTGGAAAACTGACTTTCGTCACCCAAGAACCATCCGTGCCTCGCTGCTCAGAAAGATTCAGCGGACAATTGAACTCAGACACACACACGCGAGAAGCCAGATCAAAGCAAGTATTTTATTCCCAATCAAACTGCAATAAGGTTGTACACTCATTTCTATGTGTGGAATTTACTTGAGGTGTCTTGTGAATAACTGCGTGATAAGGCTGCCTGTAACTCTCTCTCTCTCTCTCTCTCTCTCTCTCTCTACACCTTTCATTCTCTCTCCTTTATTCACTCCCTGTTTATATCATCCGTTAAGTTAGATTTTTCCTTGTTTGTACCATATGGTGTGTTTTACTCCCTACATATATATGCATATTTCCCTTGTGTGAATCGTAGTTCTGTATACTTAGTTGTTTTATTAAAACCCAATAATTACATGAAATTGAATCTGTCACCTTGCTTACATATATCGAAGTCAATGAGATGTAAGATCGTAGCTATAAAGCTTGATTTTCGTATTACTATTCAAGTAATACAAATTGTACAAACAAAGGAAATATTATTTGTCTGATCAGCAAATTAATGTTTCTTCTAGTTTGTAAGATTGATATTTGATAAAGTAATCTGAATTTCCACTCGCAGAACGAGAGGGAATTAGAGATCGCTGCAATCAACTTTTATAAAGGTTACTTTTACATGATTAAAGGTTCCATTATAAGTTAATATTGTTGTGTAGGACAAATTAATAATATTCATAGACTCATGAATATTTACCCCATTTGAATTAATTATTCCCCGAGACTCATTGTCGCTACAACAACACAGCTCTGATAAATCTGCAAGGGTCTGACATCGTGAACTCAAGATGGCATTGTGAACTGTGGCTGCCATTGTAAACCTACCTTTACATATAGCCTATATAAAATGTAGGTTTCTCTCAAGAAATGGATAAAACACTATAAAACATTAATACAGCTCTTGCTTTCCCAAGTACTGTTATTTTACAAGACAAACATATTAGGATATTTCACTTACACCCACAGTTATTTACCCCAGTTAACAATGTAGATATTCCTTTAATTATTTATTATCTTGTATATTCAAAAACTCAAATTATGATGCATGGATGCAAATTAAATGCCGATTTAAACATTTATACAAGTGGTGCATGTCACAAAAGCAGAAATCCACTCAAAAATAAAAAAATACATTTAATAATAATTACCACAGGGAATACCTTTTGATACCTAGTTGTGCTAAAATCTTTGGGCATATTTCTACTCGCCTACATATGTTGTCAGGGCTATGACACACCGCTGTGGTGTAAAGCTCCACACTCTTGTCGAACTTTAAGATAAAGTTTGTGATACTCTAAGATAACTTTCAAACATAAACTTTATACCGGAATTATGTGTATCTAGAACATCCATGTAAAATTCAAAAGACCAAATAACTAAGAAAACAGTGCACAGCACATATTGTGAAGTAACAATTGTAATAGACAAAATCCATTCACGATTAACTGTGAAAGTTTGTAAATGTGGTTTTGTAAATTATGTTTTTTATTAGTCAAGTTTGACAAGTTTTTGTCATTTTGTTCAGAAAGCAGATGCCACTGTTCACATTTGTATGTTTTTAGGTGAAGACTCTTTTTGAGAGCTGTCAACATTCAGTGTTTATAGGAACAAATAAAATAAAGAATTTAAGTAGTATAGTCTTTCTGTTTTTGGAACATTTGATCAGATTGATATTTCTTTTAGGGCAACTTTACAGCTATCTATATTATGTGGGATCACATAAAGCATCAGCAGGAAAGGAATTTGGGCTGTTTACACTTACAGCAATTACAACTGAATCACATCTGACTATTGCACTGAAGCTGCACATTCATTGAAGGTCCACACTCTGGTAAAACCCAAAATTAGGCTAAATTAAAAAATGATGTAAATTCAAGAGCCCAAAAAAATTACAAAATATAGCTCAAGTATACCCATTTATGATCAATTTGTTAGTTTGGTACAAGTTTGCAAAAGTGGATTTACAAATTAAAAATCTTTTTTTTTTTTTGCTCTTCTGCTAATTTTCTGCTTCTGAACTACATAGTCTTTCTACATGAGAGTGTTTAAGACTAAACAAATGATATGTCTTAGTTTTAGGACATCTTTCTGGTGTCTATAATGTGGACATGACGGCTCAACATGAAAAGTGAGTCCAACCCGAACTATACATCTAGTACTTTTCTAACTGTTACACTTGAAGCTGTGCATTTCACAGCAGTCATAGAAGCACATTTATTTTGTGAACTTCTCTAAACAACGGTTAAGTAAATGAATTACAGTTGATAATTAGTCATTCATGCCTTTTTAAATTTGCCTGCACTAGGTCTGTGACACCAGTGTTTTACTTGTCTGTCTATTAGGTCTTGTCCGAAATGAGATGTTTTGTTTTTTGTCTTAACAATTAGTTTTTCCTTATAATAAAACATATGGTAAGCAGTTTTTGTCTTCATCAGCAAAATACCAAAATGATTTTAACAGATCGTACATTTCAATAGTTAGCTAGCAACTGCAAGTGAGATAATTTACAGTTCTGTGAAACAAACTCAGTCCCATCAGAGTTGGGTTATAGTTTATATTGACTCCTAGCATGTTTATCAGTGTTTGCATGCTTAACAAAGTTTACACAAGTCACAAAGTTTTCATTGTAATATACTGACTCTGAAACCATACCAAAAACTGTATACGTGTAATAGTTTGGAGACATTTGTGTTTCATGCATTTGATAATGTCTGCATTTCTCCTGAAACACACTGCTTTTGAAATGTTTTACCAATTTTAACATCACTATTCCCAGTGTAGTGTGTGTGTGTGTGTGTGTGTGTGTGTGTGTGTGTGTGTGTGTGTGTGTGTGTGTGTGTGTGCGTGCACGCGTGTGTTTTTTTCCTTACACTTTGTCTGGAATAAATATTTTGTAGCGTTAGAACTCGTTTAAGATCATTATTTTATTATTCAGATCATTAAGATTGTATCATGATTTATTTATGTATTTATTTTATTTACATTTTTACCTCCTAAGAACCAGGGTTGCACGCTGTGTGATATAATTTTTGAGCTCAGACATGACCACAAAAGAATAACAAGTTAAGATGAAAATTTATTATTTCATGCACATACAATATATTGATGAATACATTTTGACGTAATAAAGTAAACTGGCATTAGATACAACAGTTAAGCAATAATAAGAACATTACAGGTGGTCTAGCCAGAAAAGAAAATATCTGCAGACTGTCATGTTTTGCTCTAGTAGCTGACTAGAGTTTCAACTATTTCATCAATGTCTGTTTTCTCATTTGTTAAAAACAATGAAACACATAGATCTGTTACAAATGTACACATACAAAAAGTCAGTAACTTCTAACTCATCGCTCATTTTTCATGTTTAACACTCAGAATTTTTCTGAGGATTGAATTGAATTCATGAATTTGTACTTACAAACTTTGTTTCTCTTACAACATCCATTTTTGAGATTTCTTACGCGCCTGGTGTACAATCGTTATTTGAATCACATGCAGCATCGATGATCTTATGCATCAAGCCAACCATCTGTACTCTAAAATGATCTTTGAAAATGCAGTTTAATGTAGCTTTTAAACAATGGCACCGGCGCTGCTTGTGTTCAGCATCAACAAAACCCCTGTCCTCCATCAGTTTTTGCATAGCCATTCCAGAACTCCACACGGCATTTGTCCCCATTTGATGCCAAATGATTTTAATAGTTCCTGTAATCTCCAGTAAATAGGATCTTGCAGCTAAATTTTCCAGGCCTTTAACACTTTGAAGTTTGGGTTTATGTGTCAGAGCCCCCAAAGTGTTATTATCTGAAGAAGCTCTGTTGGCATCAAGCTCAGACAAACAGGAATGTCGAAGATGACTTTGGCAGTCCATGTAACAACAGACAGAACAACAGACAATACTCCTTTAACCAAAATTTTGCAGTAGCACAGGAGTCCACGCTGTCAATGTAACAATGTAACTCCTTCAACCAAAATGTTGCAGTAGCACAGGAGTCCACGCTGTCAAACCAGATATTGGTAGTAGTGCCCACAGAACAGGTTAAGAGATCAACTGAGCTCTGTGTATCTCTGTGAGATTATCAGGATGACCGATTGGCTCAGCCCTCCCCCACTGGAGTTTGGGGGTGATCATCAGGAAGTCATAAACAACTGTAGGAATAAGGCCACAATGAAGCAGAAGTAACATCATGGAGAAGTTCTGCATTTGTCACCAGAAACATGTCTATTAATTTCACCAAAAGATTTAGTTGACATATTTTGGTTAAAGATTACAAGGTGTACACAATAAGATCCAAAAATATGTATTTCATTTTGTGCAGGCTTTAAGTTAACTTTTACCTAATTTTAAGAGCTGTTAAAGTTCAGACCTGAAGCACGTTAATATATATTGAGTAAAATTTAAACTTAAAACTGCCATAAAATGGCATTAAATAATGAATTCAGTGATAGGTATAGGCCTCCCTGTGAAGCATCCGGTGTTTAATAAATATGGAAGTTGTCACATCCTTAGATGTTTCACAATAGACATGTTTCTGGTGACAAATGCAGAACTTCTCCATGATGTTACTTCTGCTTCATTGTGGCCTTATTCCTAAAGTTGTTTATGACTTCCTGATGATCACCCCCAAACTCCAGTGGGGGAGGGCTGAGCCAATCGGTCATCCTGATAATCTCACAGAGATACACAGAGCTCAGTTGATCTCTTAACCTGTTCTGTGGGCACTACTACCAATATCAGGTTTGACAGCGTGGACTCCTGTGCTACTGCAACATTTTGGTTGAAGGAGTATTGTCTGTTGTTACATGGACTGCCAAAGTCATCTTCGACATTCCTGTTTGTCTGAGCTTGATGCAAACAGAGCTTCTTCAGCTAATAACACTTTGGGGGCTCTGACACATAAACCCAAACTTCAAAGTGTTAAAGGCCTGGAAAATTTAGCTGCAAGATCTTATTTTCTGGAGATTAGAGGAACTATTAAAATCATTTGGCATCAAATGGGGACAAATGCCGTGTGGAGTTCTGGAATGGCTATGCAAAAACTGATGGAGGACAGGGGTTTTGTTGATGCTGAACACAAGAAGCGCCGGTGCCATCGTTTAAAAGCTACATTAAACGGCATTTTCAAAGATCATTTTAGAGTACAGATGGTTGGCTTGATGCATAAGATCATCGATGCTGCATGTAATTCAAATAACGATTGTACACCAGGCGTGTAAGAAATCTCAAAAATGGATGTTGTAAGAGAAACAAAGTTTGTAAGTACAAATTCATGAATTCAATTCAATCCTCAGAAAAATTCTGAGTGTGATACATGAAAAATGAGCGATGAGTTAGAATTTACTGACTTTTTGTATGTGTACATTTGTAACAGATCTATGTGTTTCACTGTTTTTAACAAATGAGAAAACAGACATTGATGAAATAGTTGAAACTCTAGTCAGCTACTAGAGCAAAACATGACATTCTTTCTATTTTCTTTTCTGGCTAGACCACCTGTAATGTTCTTATTATTGCTTAACTGTTGTATCTAATGCCAGTTTACTTTATTACGTCAAAATGTATTCATCAATATATTGTATGTGCATGAAATAATAAAGTTTTATCTTAACTTGTTATTCTTTTGTGGTCATGTCTGAGCTCAAAAATTATATCACACAGCGTGCAACCCTGGTTCTTAGGAGGTAAAAATGTAAATAAAATAAATACATAAATAAATCATGATACAATCTTAATGATCTGAATAATAAAATAATGATCTTAAACAAGTTCTAACGCACCAAAATATTTATTCCAGACAAAGTGTAAGGAAAAAAACACACGCGTGCACACACACACACACACACACACACACACACACACACACACACACACACACACACACACACACACACACTACACTGGGAATAGTGATGTTAAAATTGGTAAAACATTTCAAAAGCAGTGTGTTTCAGGAGAAATGCAAACATTATCAAATGCATGAACCACAAATGTCTCCAAACTATTACACGTATACAGTTTTTGGTATGGTTTCAGAGTCAGTATATTACAATGAAAACTTTGTGACTTGTGTAAACTTTGTTAAGCATGCAAACACTGATAAACATGCTAGGAGTCAATATAAACTATAACCCAACTCTGATGGGACTGAGTTTGTTTCACAGAACTGTAAATTATCTCACTTGCAGTTGCTAGCTAACTATTGAAATGTACGATATGTTAAAATCATTTTGGTATTTTGCTGATGAAGACAAAAACTGCTTACCATATGTTTTATTATAAGGAAAAACTAATTGTTAAGACATAAAACAAAACATCTCATTTTGGACAAGACCTAAAAGACAGACAAGTAAAACACTGGTGTCACAGACCTGGTGCGGGCAAATTTAAAAAGGCATGAATCATCCCACCTTTTACCTAAAATGACTACTTATCAACTGTAATTCATTTACTTAACCGTTGTTTAGAGAAGTTCACAAAATAAATGTGCTTCTATGACTGCTGTGAAATGCACAGCTTCAAGTGTAACAGTTAGAAAAGTACTAGATGTATAGTTCGGGTTGGACTCACTTTTCATGTTGAGCCGTCATGTCCACATTATAGACAGACCAGAAAGATGTCCTAAAACTAAGACATATCATTAGTTTAGTCTTAAACACTCTCATGTAGAAAGACTACGTAGTTCAGAAGCAGAAAATTTGCAGAAGAGCAAAAAAAAAAAAGATTTTTAACACATATATGGTTGTTTTATTTGTGTGATGATGATGGTAAGATGGTGATAATAGTTGAAAACATACTGTAACCTTTAATGTCAAGTGAGACGTTGAAAGAAACTATTCTGTGTGCATTAAACACCTTAGGAAAAGGTTTGGATTGTCAAAAGAGAAAGTTCAGTCATTTATTTAAAAAGTTTCTTAAATGAAAGGTCTGTGTTCACGAGAGGGATAGTATGAACAGAGAAGCGTCTTCAACTAAAACAGAACACACTCCAACAAACAAAGAAACGTGAACAGTGTCATTCTATCTGGATAAGTTGGCTAAAACATAGTGAAAAAAAAAAACACTCATTTGTAAATCCACTTTTGCAAACTTGTACCAAACTAACAAATTGATCATAACTTGAGCTATATTTTGTATTTTTTTGGGCTCTTGAATTTAAATCATTTTTTAATTTAGTCTAATTTTGGGTTTTACCAGAGTGTGGACCTTCAATGAATGTGCAGCTTCAGTGCAATAGTCAGATGTGATTCAGTTGTAATTGCTGTAAGTGTAAACAGCCCAAATTCCTTTCCTGCTGATGCTTTATGCGATCCCACATCATATAGATAGCTGTAAAGTTGCCCTAAAAGAAATATTAATCTGATCAAATGTTCCAAAAACAGAAAGACTATACTACTTAAATTCTTTATTTTATTTGTTCCTATAAACACTGAATGTTGAAAGCTCTCAAAAAGAGTCTTCACCTAAAAACATACAAATGTGAACAGTGGCATCTGCTTTCTGAACAAAATGACAAAAACTTGTCAAACTTGACTAATAAAAAACATAATTTAGAAAACCACATTTACAAACTTTCACAGTTAATCGTGAATGGATTTTGTCTATTTATTACAATCGTTACTTCACAATATGTGCTGTGCCCTGTTTTCTTAGTTATTTGGTCTTTTGAATTTTAAATGGATGTTCTAGATACACATAATTCCGGTATAAAGTTTATGTTTGAAAGTTATCTTAGAGTATCACAAACTTTATCTTAAAGTTCGACAAGAGTGTGGAGCTTTACACCACAGCGATGTGTCATAGCCCTGACAACATATGTAGGCGAGTAGAAATATGCACAAAGATTTTAGCACAACTAGGTAAGGTGGTAATGTGGTAATTAATAAATGTATTTTTTTTTATTTTTGAGTGGATTTCTGCTTTTGTGACATGCACCACTTGTATAAATGTTTAAATCGGCATTTAATTTGCATCCATGCATCATAATTTGAGTTTTTGAATATACAAGATAATAAATAATTAAAGGAATAACTACATTGTTAACTGGGGTAAATAACTGTGGGTGTAAGTGAAATATCCTAATATGTTTGTCTTGTTTTAGTAAAATAACAGTACTTGGGAGAGCAAGAGCTGTATTAATGTTTTATAGTGTTTTATCCATTTCTTGAGAGAAACCTACATTTTATATGGGCTATATGTAAAGGTAGGTTTACAATGGCAGCCACAGTTCACAATGCCATCTTGAGTTCACAATGTCAGACCCTTGCAGATTTACCAGAGCTGTGTTGTGAAACATCTTTAGAACAGGTTTTACAGCCTTTGACGCGTTACTGATTCTACATCCCGACCAGACAGACATCCTTTCTCGTTATCCCAAACAGCATGACACAAAGAATTTACATTCTGTAAGATGTCGTAAAAGTTAAGACGCACAACTGTCTAACTGGGTTAGATGCTTGAAAGATCAAATGATGATTAAATAACTAAATTAACTAAAATTTCATTTTTAAAAACAATGCTTTGTTTTATTATTTCACCAAAGTTTAAATCTACACCCTGATGTGTTTCTTCTATGCGTAGGCCTACTTATTTCCTGTGGTTGTGGGATACAGTAAGCCTATACACACCAGGTCTATGTTGTTTTCGAGTGATGACTTCTCTAACAGAACAGATTAAGCTATTTGATGTTAAATGTTAAAAACTGCTCATTGGACATGTTTAAACTACTGTTGCATGATTTGTCTACGCATTGTAATGGTTACAACAGATCGGCTCTCATGCATCATCTGGGAGCCTACACTGTAAAAAGGTTTTCAAGCAGTCCCTGAACCAATGAATAATTTGTCGTTCAATTCAATCCACCATTATTTGTTTTATTCTTCAAGTAATATATTTTTCTTTCAAAACATTGTTAAATCTAAATATTTTTCATTAAGAGCTCAACTAAGAAATATTTGTTTTGACGAATGTAAAGTTTCAAGGTTACACGCAAGCCGGCGCATGCGCATTAAATACAGATCTCACCAGTCATCAGACCGCGCTTTTCAAATCCACGATGGTAGATCCCTTCACTTTCCTGCAGACCTGCACCAGAGAAAATCAAGTTGCATCGCGAATAAACTCTGGTAAGTTTGACAGTAATTTATTATGTGCTGCTGTATTTAGTAGTCTGTTAATTGTATGCCAGACATTATGTAGCTCTACTGACTTTCTCTTCGTTTGAAAATGTTGGTGACAGGTAGCTCAACGTTAGTTTACATTAACGTTAGTTAACGTAAGTTACCATGTCGGCGTTAATAAATGCCTTACCGATTGTAGGGAACATTAGTAAACAGTCATACAATTTTACAATGATAAAAATGTGAACGTTAAGCGCTGAACATAACTTATATCGAGTCAGCGCCATTTTGTATTCCCTCTGTCGAATGAGTCTCCAGTACGTTAGTGTTTTGAAGCTTAGGAAAATACTTACGAATTCAATTGATTATTTGATGACCTGTCATGTTATACATTTCATGAAGACTTGTTTCGGTTGTGTACAGTGGTCATTTACAAATGGCAACAACAAAATTGTGGCCAGTGAAAATGCTGTGGCTAGTAACTTTGGAAAACCAGTAACGTTAGCCACAGTGGCTGCGAGCAAAAAAATTAATGTCAAGCAAGATATAAATAAAACATTTCACACACCCACACGACTGAACCAGTTGTATACATTTTACTATCTTTGCAGGATACTGACACCGCTACAAAGAGGAGAGAATGAACTGTAACATCTTATCCAAGATGTCCTGGTAAGGCAAGGTTACTTTAGAGATCTGTAAATGCTAGCTAAGGCTGTCCACTTAAAAATTAGCCATCAGACTATTTTCAGATGTACAGTATGTCTGAAAACAGTCTGAAGGCTAATTTCTAAAAAAAAAAATGCAGTTCCTTTTGAAAGTCTGATTCGCTGGTAAATTTGTGTGAAATAAAGGGTGGTTTATTTATGATTGTACTTTTTAATTTTATTTAGTGTGTATTGTTGCTGTTTGAACATTAACCACATCTGAGACATTTAATTTTAAGATGGTGATAGTTAACCCAAAAATGAAAATTTATGTTTTTCTGCTTACCCCAGGGCATCCAAGATGTAGGTGCGTTTGTTTCTTCAGTAGAATACAAATGAAGATTTTTAACTCCAACCGTTGTTCTGTGTCGTATAATGCATGTCAATGGAGTGTAATTCTATGAGTGTAAAAAAACATACACAAACAACTTAATTTTAAATCCTGCTCATGAACACATTGATGTCTTAAGACACGAAACGATCAGTTTGTGTGAGAAACTGAACCGTATTTATATAATTTTTTTTATACCTCAAATACAACACTATGTCCACAGCCGCGAGTGTGCCATCTCTTCCGCTGGGTGAGGTCAAAATACAGGATATGGTGTATCTCAATGGCATACAAGCAGCGGAAGTGATGTCTCGCCTGTATCTCTATGCCATATCGTGTACATTTGACCTCACTTACCGGAAGTCATCGTGCAGTGAACGCTGGTGTACATAGTGTTTGTATTTGAGGTAAAAAAATATATATATAAATACTTCTCACACAAGCCAATAGTTTGGTGTCTTAAGACATCAATCTGTCGTCATGAGCCAGGGTTTAAAATGAAATTGTTTGTGCATTTTTTTTTTTTACACTCAATTACACTCCATTGACATGCATTATACGACTGACAGACTGCAACGGTTGAAGTTAAAAATCTTAACTTGTTTTCTACTGAAGAAACAAACACACCTACATTTTGGATGTCCTGGGGGTAAGCAGAAAAACAAATATTCATTTTTGGGTGAACTGTTATAATACATATGACAAAAAATATTGTCTAAACTACGTTGCATATTCCTCAAAAGTTCTTGTGATGATATCACTAGTTAGTTGACAACATTTTATCGGAAATCATAGGCAATGATATTTTGCAGGTGCACATGATGCAACGCTGTCAGAGAGTGTCTATGAAAATGTGAAGAGGCACATGAATTTACACCATTATTTCAGTTCTGATTATCCAAAAAAAGACAGGTCTGGATAGAAGTTCATAGAAAGTTTAGTTAGAACCAAATTCAGATGTTTGTGTTTTTGATTATTTTGACTCCAGTCCAATTTTCCAAGTAAAAAAAAGAAAAGGTCTTTTTATTTATTTATTTTTTTTTTTTTGAGCTGGCTAATTAAATTCCTTTTGGGCTACCAAAATCTCAAGAGTGCTTACCCAAAGGGCTACTAGGGATTTTGAAATTTTGCAAGCCCTTTATGTATGCATGTTTGTATCCATGAGAATTTTTATATAATTGTATTATGACCCCCTCCTATATTATTTTCCAGGTTTCAGAGAAGGAAGGCTGAACAAATTCTCGAACAGGAAACCATAGCCATCTTAGTCATCAGAGATGCACAAGCTGTACCCATAGAAATTGGCATCATACTTCGAGGGACAAGAGGTTCTGAGCAATCTGGGACGTTCTAATTCCTGACTTTAACAATATTTGTTCTTACAGTTGGATAACATTTGTAGCATCCTACAATACAGTGAGTGCAGAATTATTAGGCAAGTTGTATTTTTGAGGATTAATTTTATTATTGAACAACCACCATGTTCTCAATGAACACAAAAAACTCATTAATATCAAAGCTGAATATTTTTTGTAGTTTATTAGGAAGTAGTTTTAGTTTTAGCTATTTTAGGGGATATCTGTGTGTGCAGGTGACTATTACTGTGCATAATTATTAGGCAACTTAACAAAAAACAAATTTATACCCATTTCAATTATTTATTTTTACCAGTGAAACCAATATAACATCTCAACATTCACAAATATACATTTCTGACATTCAAAACCAAACAAAACAAATGAGTGACAAATATAGCCACCTTTCTTTGCAAGGACACTCAAAAGCCTGCCATCCATGGATTCTGTCAGTGTTTTGATCTGTTCACCATCAACAGTGCAGCAGCAACCACAGCCTCCCAGACACTGTTCAGAGAGGTGTACTGTTTTCCCTCCTTGTAAATCGCACATTTGATGATGGACCACAGGTTCTCAATGGGGTTCAGATCAGGTGAACAAGGACGCCTTATCATTAGATTTTCTTCTTTTATACCCTTTCTTGCCAGCCACGCTGTGGAGTACTTGGACGTGTGATGGAGCATTGTCCTGCATGAAAATCATGTTTTTCTTGAATGATGCAGACTTCTTCCTGTACCACTGCTTGAAGAAGGTGTCTTCCAGAAACTGGCAGTAGGACTGGGAGTTGAGCTTGACTCCATCCTCAACCCGAAAAGGCCCCACAAGCTCATCTTTGATGATACCAGCCCAAAGCAGTACTCCACCTCCACCTTGCTGGCGTCTGAGTCGGACTGGAGCTCTCTGCCCTTTACCAATCCAGCCACAGGCCCATCCATCTGGCCCATCAAGACTCACTCTTATTTCATCAGTCCATAAAACCTTAGAAAAATCAGTCTTGAGATATTTCTTGGCCCAGTCTTGACGTTTCAGCTTGTGTGTCTTGTTCAGTGGTGGTCGACTTTCTGCCTTTCTTACCTTGGCCATGTCTCTGAGTATTGCACACCTTGTGCTTTTGGGCACTCCAGTGATGTTGCAGCTCTGAAATATGGCCAAACTGGTGGCAAGTGGCATCTTGGCAGCTGCACGCTTGACTTTTCTCAGTTCACGGGCAGATATTTTGCGCCTTGGTTTTTCCACACGCTTCTTGACCCTGTTGACTATTTTGAATGAAACGCTTGATTGTTCGATGATCACGCTTCAGAAGCTTGGCTATTTTAAGACTGCTGCATCCTCTGCAATATATCTCACTATTTTTGACTTTTCTGAGCCTGTCAAGTCCTTCTTTGACCCATTTTGCCAAAGGAAAGGAAGTTGCCTAATAATTATGCACACCTGATATAGGGTGTTGATGTCACTAGACACACCCCTTCTCATTACAGAGATGCACATCACCTAATATGCTTAATTGGTAGTAGGCTTTCCAGCCTATACAGCTTGGAGTAAGACAACATGCATAACGAGGATGATGTGGTCAAAATACTCATTTGCCTAATAATTCTGCACTCCTGTACAATGAGAGATCATGAGATGCTTTCTGCAGCTGCAGTTCTAATGCACTGCATTGTTCCCAATTTAAGGCTGTTTTCTAAGGGCAATGTTTGCCTAAATATCTGACCCTTAAATACTGAAATTGTGGATGTGTGGAAGGAAAAGTTAATAAATATAGATGTCTTGAAAATTGTGTTTTGATTCATTTTAATGAGATTAAATGTTCCTTAATGGGAAACCATGTGTTATTAAATCTGTTTCTTTTTATTTGTTTAAATAATTTCTATAAACTAGTATTTTTTTAAAAAAAAGAGAAATAATTGTTTAATTAAATCTATATCTTTTGATTGGATAAAGCAAATAAATTCTAATACATATTTCTTAAATGAAAAACAACTGTTTAATTAAATCTATATATTTTTGTTTAGATCAAAAATCTAATTTAAATTAATTTACTTTCTTCAACAAGATAATATACTTTGTGCCAAATTATATAAATTAGTTTACAAAGACATAGAAAATATTGTTTAGGGCAAGTTATTTATTTTTCATTGGCTCAAGTTATAAAATATAGATGTGAACCATTACCCTAAATTTTTTTAATTGGATGAATGAAAATCTTTTTCAGTGTACCTTCTCTCCCTGGGCAACAGGACATTTCAATTTTGCGTTACAGCTTGTTTGAAGCATTGTTTTAGAAACACATTTTACCTCTTCTGAAATTGTTTACATCATGTGAAAACATTGAACCCCGTCTTGACTTAATTTGTTTTT
The DNA here is from genome assembly GCA_023029165.1 of Gobiocypris rarus. Taxonomy (NCBI): domain Eukaryota; kingdom Metazoa; phylum Chordata; class Actinopteri; order Cypriniformes; family Gobionidae; genus Gobiocypris; species Gobiocypris rarus. The sequence goes on from CM040927.1 coordinate 11,061,416, forward strand.
AGCATTTTCAATGTTTTAATGGGGAACCACTCTTGAAACTCTTTTTTATAAAAACAACCCCAGATTGCTGTGTTTAACCTCAAAAGTTTCACAATAAAAAAATAAATAAAATAAAAATAAAAAAATCTGAATACATTTGACTTTTTCTGATAACATTTTACAATGCATGAATACTAAGTTTTTGTTTTAAACATCTGCATCACTTTAAAGTTTTATGTTACAATGTTTTACGTGTGTGAAAAACTTTTCAAATGTATTTAATAAAAAAGTTATTTAATAAAAATACCCCTTGATCTCACTGTTTACCATCCCAAATGTATAGGAAAAGATTTTTAAAATAAAAACAACCCCTCCCAAATCCATCATTTAATCTCAAAACGTTTTACATTTTATAATTTTAAAACATATAGTTTGATACTGTTTCAGAAACACATTTTACTTTTCATGATAACATTTTACAGTGCCAGAATACTACATTTTTGTATTTAAAGATCTGCATCACTTTAAAGTTTTAAAGTTAGGCTATATGTGAAAATGTTACATGTGTAAAAACTTTTCAAACTTTATCACAATGTTTACCACCAGCGTTTCACGTTTTTAAAGTTGAAAGCACTTTGGTTTTTTAACAGGTTTTTACCTCAAAACATATTCTCAAACAGTGGAGCAAAAATTAATCTGTTGGAAGGGTTGGATAATGGTATCAAAAACTGAATAAATCAATTAACTAATCAACTTAAAATGTTTAAAAGAACTATATTACTATATACATGTTATTTTATTTATTATGGGGATTTTATGACACCCATCAATCAATCAAAAGTGACAGCTGGTACCCTCTATTACTCTCTCTCCTGGGTATCGACTGTCACGACTGCTCTGAGACAGAGGGTTGAAGATCCAAATGCAGCTTTATTAGAGGGTAATCCACAATCGTAGTCAGAAAACAGGCAGAAGGTCATACACAAGCAATCAGTCCAATCAAGCAAACAAAACAGAGGAGACAGGCAAAAGGGTAATCCACGGAGAAGGCAAGAAATCCAAGACCAAGAGACATGAAACCAGGGTAAACGCTCAGAAATGCAGTGAAACACAAAACAAGACTTCGCAGTGACTGACAGATTGAACATGGTTTTTATAGTGTGAGCTAACAAGGTAATGGGGTGCAGGTGGATGTAATCAATGAGTGATGATGAGTCCGGGCAAAGGATTATGGGAGATGTAGTCTATGGTAGAATGACAGTCTGGGTTGGAGTGCCCTCTGGTGATCGCGGGCACTCACACTGGTCCATTGTGACATAGCCCCCCCTCAAAGGAGCGGCTTCCAGACGCTCCTAAAATTGTCCAGGAGGGAGGTGGAGCGGAGGCGGACCTGGGGGTGGGATGGAGGGCCAGGCCCGTGGAGTGGAAGTGGGCCTGGAGACTGAGGCAGAGCAGGTGGCCAGGCCGGAGCAGGCTGGGCAGATGACCTGGGTGATGCAGGCAGCCAGGGTGGAGCAGACGACCACCACAGTAGTGCAGACAAGTTTGACGACCCCCATGGCGGCGCAGACGAGGTTGAAGACCCCCACGGCGGAGCAGACGACCACAACAGTGGCGCAGACGAGGTTGAAGACCCCCACGGCGGAGCAGACGACCACAACAGTGGCGCAGACGAGGTTGAAGACCCCCACGGCAGAGCAGACGACCACCACAGTGGCGCAGACGAGGTTGAAGACCCCCACGGCGGAGCAGACGACCACCACAGTGGCGTAGACGAGGTTGAAGTCCCCCACGGCGGAGCAGATGACCACCACAGTGGCTTAGACGATCTTGAAGACCCCCACGGCGGACTAGATGGTCTAGAAGACCTCCATGGTGGAGCAGGCAAAGCAGGTGGAGCCCTCTCTGGACTCGGCAGACGGGCCGGAGCCCTCTCTGGACTCGGCAGACGGGCCGGAGCCCTCTCTGGACTCGGCAGGCGGGCGAGCCCTCTCTGGACTCGGCAGGCGGGCGAGCCCTCTCTGGACTCGGCAGGCGGGCGGAGCCCTCTCTGGACTCGGCAGGCGGGCGGAGCCCTCTCTGGACTCGGCAGGCGGGCGGAGCCTCTCTGGACTCGGCAGGCGGGCGGAGCCCTCTCTGGACTCGGCAGGCGGGCGGAGCCCTCTCTGGACTCGGCAGGCGGGCGGAGCCCTCTCTGGACTCGGCAGGCGGGCGGAGCCCTCTCTGGACTCGGCAGGCGGGCGGAGCCTCTCTGGACTCGGCAGGCGGGCGGGCCCTCTCTGGACTCGGCAGGCGGGCGGAGCCCTCTCTGGACTCGGCAGGCGGGCGGAGCCCTCTCTGGACTCGGCAGGCGGGCGGAGCCCTCTCTGGACTCGGCAGGCGGGCGGAGCCCTCTCTGGACTCGGCAGACGGGCCGGAGCCCTCTCTGGACTCGGCAGGCGGGCGGAGCCCTCTCTGGACTCGGCAGGCGGGCGAGCCCTCTCTGGACTCGGCAGGCGGGCGGAGCCCTCTCTGGACTCGGCAGGCGGGCCGGAGCCCTCTCTGGACTCGGCAGGCGGGCGGGCCCTCTCTGGACTCGGCAGGCGGGCGGAGCCCTCTCTGGACTCGGCAGGCGGGCGGGGCCTCTCTGGGACTCGGCAGGCGGGCGGGGCCCTCTCTGGACTCGGCAGGCGGGCAGGCCGCTCTCTGGGACTGGTCAGGCGGGCCGGGGCCCTCTCTGGGCGCTGGTCAGGCGGGCCGGGGCCGTCTCTGGACGCTGGTCAGGGGCCGGGGCCGTCTCTGGGCGCTGGTCAGGGGCGGGGGCCGTCTCTGGACGCTGGTCAGGGGCGGGGCCGTCTCTGGGCGCTGGTCAGGGGCCGGGGCCGTCTCTGGACGCTGGTCAGGGGCCGGGGCCGTCTCTGGACGCTGGTCAGGGGCCGGGGCCGTCTCTGGACGCTGGTCAGGGCGGCTGGGCCGTCTCTGGACGCTGGTCAGGGCTGGAGCCGTCTCTGGAAGGTCTGCTGAGGGCGACACTGGAAGGTCTGCTGAGACGACACGAGGCTCTGGAAGGTCTGCTGAGACGACACGAGGCTCTGGAAGGTCTGCTGAGAAGACACGAGGCTCTGGAAGGTCTGCTGAGAAGACGGCCATCTTGTCCAACGACACAGGCTCGGTGGCCATCTTGTCTGAAGACATGGGCTCGGCGGACATCTTTTTCGAGGACACCGGCTCGGCAGCCATTTTGTCCAAAGACACAGGCGTGGCAGATGCGGTGGAAATGTCATGACCATCATCCATGACACCCACTGTGAAAGCAGAGCCACTTACCTGAAGGGCATAATCAAGGAGCTCACTGAGGGACCCTCGAGGACCATCACGGACGAGTTGGGTTTGTAACTCTTTGTTGAGTCCTTGGCAAAAAAAGTCAATCAACATAAAGTCCGGGAGGTTGGTGGTGTTTGAGATGATCAGAAAGTCTCTGATGTGTTCCTCGAGTGTGTAAGTTCCTTGGCGTAGTCGAACAAGGGTGACTGCTCCTGGATCCATGCTGGCGAAGTCTTCTGTCACGACTGCTCTGAGACAGAGGGTTGAAGATCCAAATGCAGCTTTATTAGAGGGTAATCCACAATCGTAGTCAGAAAACAGGCAGAAGGTCATACACAAGCAATCAGTCCAATCAAGCAAACAAAACAGACGAGACAGGCAAAAGGGTAATCCACGGAGAAGGCAAGAAATCCAAGACCAAGAGACATGAAACCAGGGTAAACGCTCAGAAATGCAGTGAAACACAAAACAAGACTTCACAGTGACTGACAGAGTGAACATGGTTTTTATAGTGTGAGCTAACAAGGTAATGGGGTGCAGGTGGATGTAATCAATGAGTGATGATGAGTCCGGGCAAAGGATTATGGGAGATGTAGTCTATGGTAGAATGACAGTCTGGGTTGGAGTGCCCTCTGGTGATCGCGGGCACTCACACTGGTCCATTGTGACATCGACAGAGGTTCCACACTTTATTTTAAGAGGGCAGTTTGTGTGTATTTCCAGTGTAAGTACACATTAGTTCCTGGGTATCGACAGAGGTTCCACATTTTATTTTAAATGGGCAGTTTGTGTGTATTTCCAGTGTAAGTACACATTAGTTCCTGGGTATCGACACAGGTTCCACACTTTATTTTAAGTGGGCAGTTTGTGTGTATTTCCAGTGTAAATACACATTAGTTCCTGGGTATCGACAGAGGTTCCACACTTTATTTTGAGTGGGCAGTTTGTGTGTATTTCCAGTGTAAGTACACATTAGTTCCTGGGTATCGACAGGTTCCACACCTTATTTTAAGTGGGCAGTTTGTGTGTATTTCCAGTGTAAGTACACATTAGTTCCTGGGTATTGTTGGACTCAGCATCAATTCCTCGAGTCCGCGTGTTCGTTGAATGAGGAGAGCAGGAACAAAATATAGTTTAACTGTTTTAATAATTAAGTAAGTCAGATGAAGAAGCATACAGAGCTCTGGGTCTCAACTGTCCCTGATTTACACAATCCTATGCAAGGCTTGTCCAGGCAGTCTGTGACAAACTTGCCTTTCCCTGACCCAATATTTATACACAAAAAATACATAAGTTGTCTTTCTTTGGGAGTCAGATGATTTTCTGGTCAGCTGTGCTTCGTTCCCAACATACCCCTCCAATTTCCTGGACAAAAGACTGCTTCTTTGTTAACACATACAAAAGTACTCTAAGAGCACAGCAAAATGCATAGCAAAACAACTTCTCATATGGATCTGTTATAAATACCAACACCCTCTGGCTGTTGCACTGGTGACTCTTATGCCTAACAGAAAGTACATATAGTCTTAATGCAAAATCATTTCATTAGCTAATATTATCTTAAATTTACTATTGTTAATTATTAATTTCTACAAGCGTTGTTAGCAGTAATGCACAAACAAAAGATTTTATTCTCAACAGTATCGACACAGGTTCCACACTTTATTTTAAGTGGGCAGTTTGTGTGTATTTCCAGTGCAAGTACACATTAGTTCCTGGGTTATCGACACAGGTTCCACACTGGGCAGTTTATATGTATTTTCAGTGTAAGTACACATTAGTTCCTTGGTATTAACACAGGACCCCATACCTTACACTTTACAATAAGGTTGAATTTGTTAACATTGGTTAGCTATATTAGTTAACTTAATAATGAACAACACTTCTACAATATTTATTAAGCATAGTTAATGTTTATATCAGCATTTACTAATATTTTTTTTAAGATAAAAAGTTGTATCTGATAACATTAGTTAATGTACTGTGAACTAACATGAACAAGATTTTGTTTTAATGAATGAACAAATAATAGTTAATGCTGTACAAACAGTGTTCACTGTTAGTTTATGCATTGACTAATAATAACAAATGAGACTTTGTAAAGTGTGTAAACCCTTTTTCTAAGTAGATGGTATTTTCTCATTGTCTTTGATAGCATGTGAGGTGCACAGCAAAATAAAATCAAACTTAGTGAATCCTGGGGAGGCATAATTAGGTAATTAGACTACAGGAATATACATTTTGTATTAAGGTGCAAACGTTTGTTGAATCAATAGCTTGACTATTAAATTGTTTGAATAATACATATCCACCCTTATCCTCATATGTAAGTACATTGCAATAGGCATGAACAATCATGCTTTATACGTGTAAAAACAAAATGCCACCCCCATCCCCACAGAAACTGCAGAGTAGTTACAACTGTAGTTACAATATTGCAATTATTGTGTGTACTTACAAATGTAAGTACACCACTCTAACTACAGAACGGTCATGCATGTACTTAAAATGTAAGTACATTAAAGTACATTGTAAGTACATTGAATCAAATGCTTAGTAAGGCATGTAAGTACATAGTTGTTAAGGCCACCTAATATAAAGTGGGACCAATGAGTGCGACACGAGTGAAGATTTGGGAAAAGAAACGAGATGTCCATGTCTAGTGGGATAAAATAGACTAATGTTAGACCTATTGTTAAAATTCACGGAAATCGGAAAATCGGGTGACCAGATCGCAAAACAGAATAAAAAGCTTATCTTAAATTGGGCTCCGGTTTAAATCTGATAAATTAAATTCACTTGATAACATCTTGCTGCAACCTGTGGACGCAACCTAATAATTAGAATTTCCAATGTAGTTGGATGCATCGATAACACACATATTCTCATCATTGCACCTTCCGAAAATGAAACGAGATTAATGTATGGAAAAGAAGGATGCCAGATGGAAGAGTAGTCTGAGATATGTAGTAACCCACAACACAGCTGTTAAAAAAATACAAATTATTCACAAATTATTTGGTCATCTTTATTTCCTCCAAATAGAAAAGCAAATGTTTTTTTTTGTTGTTGTTTTTTTTTTCCTGTGAATTTTAATATTCTTCCAATATTGGTTTTGTAGTCATCTCGTCTTCATCTGTCAGTGGTGGTGGTGCAGGGCCTTCCCATCATTTTGCGAGCCTCTGCATTCTTGCTGATGCCTGTGTAGAAGTAAAATGTTAATTTCATTACCCTAATTAAGCAATGTAACAGGTTCGATTAGAGAACATTTAATTATGTGAAAAGAGCATTAGACTATGTGGTAAAAGCTGCTGCACATTGAAATAAACACTGAATTATATTTATTTAATATGTCAAATATTTGTAAATCCATGTAGCCTACCCCCTTGAACCTTTTATACTAAAATGAATAGCCTATTTGTTCAATACCTTACAGTTCTGCCAGTTTTCTCTGATATTACAATAGTGATTAAGAATTAAACGTACATATTGTGGACGTCTTTTTGTCGGATGCTGTTGCCATGGTGAATCGTAATCTCGGTGCTACATTGATCATGGCTTTTCATAGTTGTGGTGCATGCTCTTAAGAGTCAACCTTCTTTGTGTTGATTGAACTCAATTAAGCTGTTCTGAAACCGAAAACTCAGAGTTTCCCATCTCAGTGTCAGACAATTCAGAATTCAAGTTTTAACTCAGAGTTGGTTGAACTTTCTTATTGAAACGGGCCCCCGGTCTACAGCTGCACCTTATGCTGTATTTTACATCTACAGCTTTGATTTTCAAGGTTAAGGGCATTGAACTGCATCTTATCCATAATTTCTATCACAATGTGGCCAAGCGCTTACCCCATATATAAACCTCACATTACCTAACACTACCTTTGCTTTTATGCTTTATGAACACTGCACACTGTTCAGTTACAAAATTATTTTTATGGTCATTTAAGATTTCTGATACCACAGCTCAACTTAACTACACTGCAGCCAGTCAGTCTTATCAAATGCTGAATATTGGATTGATAGAATAGGAAATATATTATGCCTTTGGTATTTTTTAGGTCCATAGGTTTTGGGAAAATGAAATGAAATGAAATAAAAGAATACTACTGATTATGATGGATACTTTTTATTATTTAAGGCAAGGAATGTATGTTGTCTAATGTGTGAATATGATTGTTATTGTGATTATGATACTGTGGTGAATACATGAGCGTTTAAAATAAGAGCTTGACATTAGAAAGAATCTGAAGTTATAAATGTACATACAATTTTTGCACTGCTGTCTTTATGTGTCTCTTCCTCTCTGGGTCTTGGGCAACATACAAAGCAACACAATCCTGTAACCGCTTCCACTGATACCTAAAAAAAACCCACAAATGAACACAGTGGTGTTAATTTGGTTATTGCTAATTTGGTTTCCTTACTGAGATTTCCCATACCTTGCAAATTGTTCCCTTTCGTTCAGTCACTACGACCTAACGTTAGTGACTAACGAATGGGGGTTTCGCTTAGAAGCCTGTCATCTTCGAGCTTAGAGAAAACGGCGTGCCAATGCCATGGGGCATGCGGAATTTGCATACGTCAACTCCGCCTCACCGCGTGAGTATATAAGGAGTACGTGGCAATATCGCATTATGTTTCTGCTTTCGGAGCCAAGAGTACCTACCTCTTCACTCCTACAGCCTTCTGAGACTTTGTCAGCTTCTTCGAGACGAGCAGCTTTCCAGTCGGTGTTGGTGTAACGGCGCGTTCCAGTGATCACATACTTCCTGCCTGCTGATCTGCGCAGTGGTCTGTCTGACAGCTGGTGTGTGTTTCCCTGGGCGCTTCGGCATCGTCTGCGAGGCTTCCTCTCATAAAAGAGCTTCCGCGTGGCACGTCCTTTTCAGGATGTCTCGCCCGTGCATTTCTGGGTGCTGTAGGTCGCTTCAACCTTCCGACGGGCACGAGCGCTGTCTGACGTGTTTGGGCTTTCAGCACGCTCAAGCGGTGCTCGTGGATGACTCATGCGCTCACTGAGGGAGCATGGTCATCTCTGTGTTACAGTCGAGACTCCGTGAACTCCGTGCCGGAGCGAGAGACCCCTTTGCCACACCCCAATCTGCTGTACTTTTGGAGGCTGTACTTTGGCTGGTGGCCAGGGTGACCTGAGGGTGACGGTGTGGAACAAAGCGCCGACGCTTATGCCTCGGCCCGCACCCCTCTCTTATGCACCTGACCCGGTCCGTGTCCAGGCATCTACATCGGGGATGGCTCCTGCCGTCCCGACTGTGGTGTTTGGTGCGGCGGAGGAGGAAGTGATGTCTATCGCCCCATCACAAGGTGGGCTGGAGGATGAGGATGATGATTCGGCTGTGCTGCCGCCTGCGGGCGCGCCAGCATTGCCCGAGTCGGACCCAGAATTGACAGCCATGCTGTCTCGGGTAGCCGCCGCAGCGCTTGGGTTCGAGAGCTTCGCCCAACTGTTCTCGGCTGCTCAGAAGCAGACTGAGGCCATAAGACATATTCTGCCCCGGCGGTCAGCTGCTGTCTCCACTCCGCCCACCCCAGTTGCCTCAGCCTGCTCGCCGCCGAGGGCGCCTTCCTGCGGTTCCCTCAACCTCTGCGCCACCCAAACAGCAGCCTTCACCCGGGCCGCGCAGAGGTGCCTGCAGGAAGGCGTCCCAGTCCGCTCCAGCCCCGCAGCCCGCGAAGAAACGCCAGGCTAAGCGGCGCTCCTGATGCGGACAGCTCAGCTATATACCCCCATTCCTGAGCACCCAGAGACCGTTGATGACAGTGCGTGCCACCCTCGGGTCCCGCCACTCGCATCCCTCTCTGTCACCAGCCTCCTCTCAGAGCAGGCCCCAGTGGAACGTGCGTCCTTCCCTGGCCTCCTCTGACAGGATGCAGCTGTTAACCGTGCCCCCACACCGGGACGCCCAACCGCCTCCCATGTCTGGGCCGGTAACGCTGCCTCGCTGCCCCGCCCTGGGTACGTCTGCCGTCCCTATGACCCCGCTGGTGCAGTTCCTGGGAGCCTGGCTTCAGCTTCCGGGACTGTCCCGCTGTGTCGCGCGGACCGTCAGGCTCGGCTACGCGATTCAGTTCGCGCAGGCTCCTCCCCGCTACAAGGGAGTCCGCCAGACCGTGATCGGGGCCAACGCCCCTGTCATGGGTGCGGAGATTGCCACCCTGCTGGCGAAGGGTGTGATCGAGCCTGTCCCTCCAGCCGAAATGGAGTCGGGGTTCTACAGCCCCTACTTCATTGTACCCAAGAAAACCGGTGGGTTACAACCAATCTTAGACCTTCACATCTTGAACCGATCCCTTCACCGGCTTCCGTTCAGGATTTTGACTGAGAAACGCCTTTTCGAATGCGTTCGTCCGCACAATTGGTTTGCAGCGATCGACCTGAAGGATGCTTACTTCCATGTCTCCATCCTTCCTCGACACAGGCCGTTCCTACGGTTTGCTTTCGAGGGGCGGGCATATCAGTACGGGGTCCTCCCATTCGGGCTATCTCTGTCCCCTCGCGTCTTTACGAAGATTGCAGAGGCAGCCCTTGGTGGCACGGGGTTCGCATCCTGAACTACCTCGACGACTGGGTCATACTGGGTCACTCTCGAAAGCAGGTTTGCGGACACAGAGATCGGGTGCTCCAACACCTAGCCCGTCTGGGCCTTCGGGTCAACTGGGAGAAGAGTAAACTGCCCAGTGCAGAGGATCTCTTTTCTCGGTATGGACATCGACTCGGTCACCATGTGCGCGCAGCTTTCGGCGCTGCGCTGTCTGCTGACTTGCCTCCGTCAAATCGAGAGCAAGAGTGCGGTTCCACTGAAACTTTTTCAGAGGCTCCTGGGGCATATGGCATCTGCAGCCGCGGTGACGCCGCTCGGATTGCTTCATATGAGACCACTTCAGCATTGGCTTCGCGATCGAGTCCCGAGATGGGCATGGCAGTCTGGCACGCTCCGGGTCCAAGTGACTCGGGCCTGCTTTCAGACGCTCACCTCGTGGTCGAACCTCAGTTTTCTATGGGCCGGTGTGCCCTTAGAACGAGTTTCCAGGCATGTTGTGGTATCGACGGATGCCTCTGCCACGGGTTGGGGTGCCATGTGCAATGGACAAGCAGCCGCGGGCTCCTGGACAGGACCCCAGCACCTCCTGCATGTCAATTGCCTCGAGTTGCTGGCAGTACGGTTCGCCCCGTACCGCTTCCGAGCATTGCTGAAGGGTCAACATGTGCTTGTCCGGACACCTAACACATTCGCCAGATTCTACAATCTCCGAGTGTAGCCAGTGTCCGACTATGTACTCGCCCCGAGGGGCCGGTAATGGGCCAGGCTCGGGTGTCTTCGCTTGCTCGCCATTCCACTCCTCGGACTGGTTACGTGCAATATTTCCTCAGGTGAGCTCCTTGAGAGCCCTGAGTCCCTCCGACACTCCGAGTGAAATGAGCCCGAACCCCAAGGGGATATGGTCGACCTTGCTGCTGGTAAGCCCAAACAAAGGTGTCCACTATCCAATGAGACAGCTTACGCTGATGCCTGTGTGTCTGCCCTCTAGCGAGCCCAGACCCTCGTGTACGGCCAGGTGCCCCGTATGCATGTTTCCCCTCCGGCGACCCCCACACGTGTATTTCACCGTAAGCCTCCGCAGTGAGCGGGTTTCTTCCCTTGGCATGTCCCGGCCACCCCTAGGCTGGTACCCTAGAGTTTTCCCATTAAGTCCTCCCTACGGGTAGGCATCTTGGCATTTCCTCACTGGGATATGCTTCCCAGTGTACCTTGGTATTCCTGTGATAAGTGGGAGTCCTTCGTCCGTACTAGTCTTACGACAGGGTACTCACACTTACGCAGGGCAATGGAAGACAGCTGAGTGGCGGGATTAGATTGGACCCCCATTCGTTAGTCACTAACGTTATGTCGTAGTGATTGAACGAAAGGGAACGTCTCGGTTACGGATGTAACCCTCGTTCCGTGAGGAGGGAACGGAGACGTAACGTCCCATTGCCACATCAACTGTGCTACCTGGAACGCAGGAGTTCAGTCTTGGCTCCTCAAGCAGGTAACATAATGCGACATTGCCACGTACTCCTTATATACTCACGAGGTGAGGCGGAGTGACGTATGCAAATTCCGCATGCCCCATGGCATTGGCACGCCATTAGGCGTTTTCTCTAAGCTCGAAGATGATAGGCTTCTAAGCAAAACCCCCATTCGTTAGTCACTAACGTCACGTCTCCGTTCCCTCCTCAGGGAACGAGGGTTACATCCGTAACCGAGACGTTCCCTTTCAAGGGAACTCACAATGTGTCACCACTGTGGGAAAACCTTTGTGCGATTGAGTCGTGAAGCACGCATGATACATGATAAAGCACACAGTCAGCTTCTGTGCCTTCAGCAATAGGGTTGGGTATCGTTTGTTTTTTTTTCCGATACCGGTGCCAAACCAATACTTTTAAAAAAAGGGCCACAAAATGAGGTGGATGAGATTAACCCTCTAGGCGCCACGGTCGAGTTTACTCGACGAGATGCGGCACTAAATAAAATGGCCGATTTTGTCAAATAGGGTATCGAATTTCGTTCGACCTCCCCTCCACTAGATGGCAAATATGTCATACTTCATCCCTGACTCAAAAAAACGTCATGCTTCTATACAAAATCTTCGGGCAAGAGCGCATTGAATCAGTACGAAAAAAAGCAGAGGTCGTGTTCGAGTGAGCCATTTTATCAGAGCAATATTGTCAACCTCAGCGAGTATTTGCATTAGATTATTACTATTATTATTATAATTATTATTATCTATTGGCTTCAATAAATCTTACCCGCAATGAAGTGTTGGGTCTTCTATTCGCGGACCCTATTTCTATTTGCTGTTAGAAGATGACGGTGATTCTGAAAGTGAAAGTATAGCCCTACACCAAGCACAAACGGTGAATCCTTTGCCCAATGTAGATGGTCCTATGCCCAATGTCAGTGGTGGGAACAATGTTTCCCGGGCTCGGAGTCTTCATCTCGAAGTTAGCAGGTGTGTTAGTGTTGTGGGGAAAGAGGCGGCCGTGGGAGATTTTTACCGCGCGAGCCATGAAGCGTCTTCTCTCCGCAATCCCGGCGACAGTATTGTGGTGGAGATTTTGTCTAATGGCACTGGGTATGTTAGACGAGGTCGAAGTATTCATAGGACTGTTATGGGGCAACGTGGAAGCAGGATGGGGAGTCACAATGACAGTAATCCATCCGAGCTGTGCACACTCGGCGGCGGCCGATCACGTGACACAGATCTGGCCGCACTGCTCATAGCAGGAGCAGATGTGGTGTGACGCGGGGCAGTGGGGCTATTATGCACTATATATAATATATATGTGCCACATAAATGGAATCAGAGTGCCTACTGTAGTAAATGGACAATCCCTACAGCAAAAGGCCAACCGCAACATGCATTCGGTTTGTTTCTACCATTTATTAGTAAAGATTTACACAGTTTGTTTACTATTTACTATTTACTTAAGCATTCAGTATTGTGTAATATAGCATACAGAAGTTGGGGAACATTTTGGGGGGAAATAAGTGCTGCATTTTATCATTTAAACATGTGACTTTTCATGAAAATTCTATAATCTATGATGAACACCACCATATGACGTCATAATATGCAAATGAGATGGGAAAATGTAATCCCTACATTAACTTTGGGTCATCTTTAATATTTCTCTAATTTAAAGGAAGTCTCTATCTTTTATCACTTTTAAGATATAGCCTTTTGAAATTAAGATGTCAAAATCGAACGTTTAAGGAAAAAAACTCTGGCGCCTAAAGGGTTAAAGAATAACTTTTTATTTATTTATTTAAATTGAACAATTTATTACAAGTTTAAAGTATACTTAAATATATAAATATATAATTAAATACAAAATACAATTTACTTAACAAATTCACAGTAAAACTAAAGCCACCTAACCCAACAGGCCTAATTTAACTCTAAATAACAGTTACAGTAATAATAGCAGTAGTCTATATTCTTGGTCTGTTACAAACCAGCTTCAAGCTTCAGCTTTATTTTGCAGAAACATGACTATATTCTCTGGCTAAGTATTTTAGAACACATCGCCTTATTGTTTCCATGGATACGCGTCATGCTTCTCACATGACACACAGCAGCCGCAATAGTGCTGTATGACAGCTCAGCTGTATCAGGTTTATTTCTTTTTTTCTTTTTTATTCAATATATTCACAAACTTTCAGAATCTGATATTCTGATTCTGATTTACTCTCAGCCGATTTTTATAGTTTCCATGTGTGAGTAGTAGAATGTGTGTTAGTTGATCTATACTGCGTGATGGGCGGCGCCACATTAGTTTGCGCCTCAGAGAATCAGATTTCGGATTTACATCACATAAATTTATCTTCATCTCACGAAATACATGAAAGTAAGTGACCGCTGCTGAATTGGGAGAAGAATAGAGTAAACTATATAGTCACTATATAATGTGTATCTGATGGGAATAAAACACGTAGTCAAGTTATCTTAACTGTCTGAAAGGATTGTTTTTGCCGCTTCAATAGACATCAGTGTGTATTTTTTGCTAGTACTTTTTACAGCATTTAGATGTCTGAAACCTAAAATAAACATGATGTGGTTGAAAACACTGAATAGTTGTGATATGTGACAAACGCTGAGCATGTCTATCTCTGGCTCAGCCCCACCCAAAGCGCGAAAACATGTTTGAATTTAAGTGGCACTGAAATGAGGCACCGAAATCTGCGTTCTGATTCGGTCCAGTACATTCCGGTTATAAAGGTGGCACCGGGTTTCGGTACCCAACCCTATTCAGCAAGCACTCTATGTATTATTGTCTGTCAGATTTGGTGTTTTTGTCTGTCTTTACTTGAAACTACGCAGTTTTTCACCACACACACAAAGAAAGAAAAAAAGATATACAGGTGCTGGTCATATAAATAGAAAATCATCAAAAAGTTGATTTATTTCACTAATTCCATTCAAAAAGTTCAGTCTTCTGTGAAGTTGTGAAGCTTTTTTGTATATTATATTCATTCATTACAAACAGACTGACATATTTCAAATGTTTATTTCTTTTAATTTTGATGATTATAACTGACAACTAAGAAAAATCCCAAATTCAGTATCTCAGAAAATTAGAATATTGTGAAAAGGTTCAATATTGAAGACACCTGGTGCCACACTCTTATCAGCTAATTAACACAAAACCTGCAAAGGCCTTTAAATGGTCTCTCAGTCTAGTTCTGTAGGCCACACAATCATGGGGAAGACTGCTGACTTGACAGTTGTCCAAAAGATGATTATTGACCTTTTGTGTCTTGCACAAGGAGGGCAAGACACAAAAGGTCATTGCAAAAGAGGCTGGCTGTTCACAGAGCTCTGTGTCCAAGCACATAAATATAGAGGGGAAGGAAAAGATGTGGTAGAAAGAATAGAGCGTACAAGCAATAGAGATAACCATACCCTGGAGAGGATTGTGAAACAAAACCCATTCAAAAATATGGGGAAGATTCACAAAGAGTTGACTGTAGCTGGAGTCAGTGCTTCAAGAACCACTATGCACAGACGTATGCAAGACATGGGTTTCAGCTGTCATATTCCTTGCCCCTCTTGAACAACAGACAGCATCAGAAGCATCTTGCCTGGGCTAAAGACAAAAAGGACTGGACTGCTGCTGAATGGTCCAAAGTTCTCTGATGATAGTAAATTTTGCATTTCCTTTGGAAATCAGGGTCCCAGAGTCTGGAGGAAGAGAGGCGAGGCACACAATCCACATTTCTTGAGGTCCAGTGTAAAGTTTCCACAGTCACTGATGGTGTGGGGTGCCATATGCTGGTGTTGGTCCACTGTGTTTTCTGAGGTCCAAGGTCATATAGCCATATACCAGGAAGTTTAAGATCACTTCATGCTTCCTGCTGCTGACCAACTTTATGGAGATGCAGATTTCATTTTCCAACCGGACTTGGCACTACGTTCGAAAATCGATTGCACAATCGATCAGACCAACCAACACAAGTTTCGAAAATGAAAATAGAGAATCGATTTTAACCAAATATGTACACTATTATTTTTAAACGAATTAAACAAGTAAAGTTATTAACAGGTATTATTTATATGTTGAATTATGTTTTTAAAACTTACATGAGGTCATATTGAGATGATTACTGTGTGCGTAGGAAGAATGAGTATTATGCTATTTCCTCCAGAATGGACAGTGCCTTTCTGAATATTCCTTTAATTTCTGAAGCTCAGTCTGCTCAGCGCCGCGCACTCAACCTGAAATGCACTTTGTGACATATGCTGGATCAAATACAGGTCTATCGGGCTATAGGGCTGACCCAACTAAAGCTTTTTTTCTAGTAGTTGTTCATTTAAGCCGTTGTTCAAGCGGCGCCAGCCTCCATGTCATTGTATGCTCTATTTTCTTATTAATTATTAAATCAATGCAATTAGTCGATAAAACAATTGATTAAAATTAAGATACAATTTATATAGAACGAAATTCACTTTAAATCAATGCTTTAAATGGTCAAAATAATTTCTGACCCCCATATTTCCCATCTTATGTGTCAATTTTCATAAAGGTAGGCTAAATTAAATTTAACATTATTAGATAACATTATTAGCCTATATTTCATATTTTTAATTAATTCAATATATTTATATTTAACATATACAACTAAATAGGCTACGTGTTTTAATGGCTACAACAAGTATAGTAGGCTACAGTACAGATAAAGTTCCTGTCAGAGCGGGATTTGAGCGGACGCCGTTTTACCGGTGAGTGGTTCATGAGAGGAGTTTTTTTTTGTTTTTAAATTTTATTTCCTGTCGCTGTGTGCGCTCTTTTATTGTAGACTATAGGACTGTGTAAATGCTCAATAACCCTTTTATTTAAAGAGCACCTATCATGGAATTTTGGGTGCTGAGAGAATTTTCTTGTGGTGCCCAACGCGGAGCGCGTGATGTGCGTGTGCGGAGCGCCGGCCCTGTTTACCAACTTAAATGCAATCAAACTTGGATTCGCGAGCCGGCTGATATTGAAGGAAGGTTCAGTTCCAAATGTATTTGCATCAGCTTCCTTCTCCGTATCACAACCTGTAAGTGTTATTAATAATTGTTGCTTTTAAGTTTTATGTAGCATGCTTAATACTCATATTAAGCGTGCTCCATTGGTCTGAAGTGACGAAAAGGTAACGTTACATTGATGCTTACCATTGAGAAATATCCTGCTCCAGTCGTGGTGTTTGCAATTGAGTTTGTTGATCATTCGCATCTCCAGACGTTTCCCCTTCATATTCAGGCTCGAATTGATAGGGTAAAATTTATGCCATGTTTGTTCATACACTTTATACGCGTTTAAACTTGTTAAACCGAAAACCATTTATGGTGATGGGCGTTCCGTTTCCGAAAATATCTGTACAAATAATACCAATCACAACTGACTCGGTCATCGGACCAATCACCGCAGATTAGCGTCATGTAAAGGCAGGGTTTTGAAAAGGGAATCACTAAACGAATCATTTGAGAATCGCTGCCAAAACAGGTAAAAATAAATGCAAAAACTAAAAAGTCTAAACTAAAGTCTTTTTTGTCATTGCATGTATGCAAAACTGTTGTTGGGGACTTCTAAAACAATATTTGAAACATTTTAAATGCCACAATAGGTGCTCTTTAAAGGTTTAATGTAGGCCATAGTCAATTGCATTACGATTGCAAGAAAAATCAACCATGTCAAAAATGCGATGTGCAGTCAAATGTCCCGGTGTGTGTGTGTGCTGTTATGGCAGTCCACTCTGCTTAATGTTTTTTTTTTTTCAGAATGTTAATCTCCTGTTTCGTGTTTTGTGCACGAAACTTTACACCAATAAATCATCATAAATATTGCTGGCTTGTGCGTCTCAAGCGGGCGCTTTACTTTCATCCTAATGCCTGCTAGTTGTCTGTGGATTGGGGTATATTTAGCGTTGAAAATGAAAATGTCATTTAAAATCGATCTGAGAATCGATTCAATGAACACTTATGTCTCAAAAATCGAATAGGAATTTTTTACAAAAGTGACAGCCCTACTTGGCACCTACACACAGTATGCCAGATATATGCCAGACCCAACAATGCAGAAGAGCTGAAGGCCACTATCAGAGCAACCTAGGCTCTCAAAACACCTGAGCAGTGCCACAGACTGGTCAACTCCATGCCACGCCACATTGCTGCAGTAATTCAGGCAAAAGGAAAAAAAGTATTGAGTGCTGTTCATGCTCATACTTTTCATTTTCATAGTTTACAGTTTTCAAAATCCTTTCTCAGTATTGATCTTAAGTAATATTCAAATTTTCTGAGATACTGAATTTGGGATTTTCCTGTAATGATAAAAATTTAACTTTCATATATTTTAGATTGGAGGTTGACCGATATATCGTCCAGCCGATATATCGCGCCGGTATTTCTCCTTTTTCATTATATCTGCATCGGCCGATATCCGTGTTTAGTAGCGCCGATTTAAAGTCAGGCACTTCCGCGGGCAGCCCTGTGTTATTGGTGCGGTGGAACCGTCTGGAACTGGCATAATGCTTGCAGATAACTTTAAGGATTGTAGTCGAAAACTATCAGCAGCTTGCTTGCTAACATATTACCCCCAAAGTTACAAGCTCTGTTTGATTTTTCCTGTATCGGAGTCAGAGAATGTAACTCTGTGCGTGGGGTGGAGAAAACAGCTCTCACAAACACTGCAGCGGGATTGAGCGCGAGGGCTACGTTACTCTGCCCCGCTCACAGACAGCATCATGCCACAGAGCTGTCCTCACTCCTGGAGCAGCCCAGAACAGTGTAAGACAGGCTAGCCTTGTTTATACTCGATGCATCCGCACGAGCGAGGGTGTGCGCGGCAAAAATGATATCAAAGCTGAGAGTGACCAGTCGTGTGCGTTGAGCGCAGCGATCGGAGGTGCAGTGCAGTTCACAAAATTATAGCATCGGCTATAGAAAAACCCATATCGGTCGATCTCTATTTTAGATTCATTGCACACCAACTGAAATATTTCAGGTCTTTTATTGTTTTAATACTGATGATTTTGGCATACAGCTCATGAAAACCCAAAATTCCTATCTCAAAAAATTAGAATATCATGAAAAGGTTCTCTAAACGAGCTATTGACCTAATCATCTGAATCAACTAATTAACTCTAAACACCTGCAAAAGATTCCTGAGGCTTTTAAAAACTCCCAGCCTGGTTTCGTTTGCAGAGACCGTGTCATTTAGACTCCCCCTTAAGCTGCCTCATCGACATGGCATCCTCAATAAACCTGTCTCCGGCATGATGACTCTGACTGTTTAAATAGTCCTAGTTAATAATTCTTTAAATCAATATGTCATCCTCAAAACAACCCGTCTCCAGCGTGTTGCCGCTGATTTTTCGAATATTACACTTTAGTAATTGTTTAATCAATACGGCATCCTCAATAAAAACCTGTCTGGCATAATGACTCCAATATTTCAAATTATTTATTTTTAATAATTATTTAATCAATACATCATCCTCAATAAACCCGTCTCCGGCGTGTTGCCTCAGATCTTTCGAATGTTCAGATCTATTATGACCTCTGACCTTTAAAATTGCCAGAATAATAATAATTGTTAATTGGCCAGAGGAGAAATGAAAGCTTTAGCATAAGTTCTGCTGGGAAGACTCAATTACTACGTCACTTATCACCTTCACTCCAATTCAATTATATTCGCATGCTCACTGTATAAAAGCTCGGTACTTACACATGTTTGAGTTTGCAGATACTGAAGCGACGATTACCCCCATCCTCCCAACCACCACCAGGATGGCCCTGTCCATACCTCCCGGGGGGTCGGCTACGCCCCTGCCCTAGTCTTCGGCAGGAATGGCAGATCCGATACCCTTGGATTATTCACTACGGACGGGGCCTACGCCAAATGACTCTGTACATTATCAGCTTGCTGAGTTATTAATAAATACGCTTTTGTCTAAATAATTCACCCGAGTCTTTCCTGTAGAACCGGCACCCCGACTGAGCCTGGTTTCTCCCAAGGTTTATTTTTCTCCATTAGGTCTCCTGATGGGGTTTTGGTTTCTGGAGTAGAAACATCCAGAGCCATCGTGCACAGGCGTGTGCAGGAAATGGGCTACAGGTGCCGCATTCCCCAGGTCAAGCCACTTTTGAACCAGAAACAGCGGCAGAAGCGCCTGACCTGGGCTACAGAGAAGCAGCGCTGGACTGTCGCTCAAATTTTGCATGTCATTTGGAAATCAAGGTGCCAGAGTCTGGAGGAAGATTGGGGAGAAGGAAATGCCAAAATGCCTGAAGTCCAGTGTCAAGTACCCACAGTCAGTGATGGTCTGGGGTGCCATGTTAGCTGCTCGTGTTGGTCCAATGTGTTTTATCAAGGACAGGGTCAATGCAGCTAGCTATCAGGAGATTTTGGAGCACTTCATGCTTCCATCTGCTGAAAAGCTTTATGGAGATAAAGATTTTGTTTTTCAGCACGACCTGGCACCTGCTCACAGTGCCAAAACCACTGGTAAATGGTTTACTGACCATGGTATTAATGTGCTCAATTGGCCTGCCAACTCTCCTGACCTGAAACCCATAGAGAATCTATGGGATATTGTGAATAGAAAGTTGAGAGACACAAGACCCAACACTCTGGATGAGCTTAAGGCCGCTATCGAAGCATCCTGGGCCTCCATAACACCTCAGCAGTGCCACAGGCTGATTGCCTCCATGCCACGCTGCATTGAAGCAGTCATTTCTGCAAAAGGATTCCCGACCAAGTATTGAGTGCATAACTGAACATAATTATTTGAATGTTGACTTTTTTGTATTAAAAACAGATGAAAATATTGGTCAGATGAAATATGCTAATTTTTTTTAGATTTTGGGGTTTTCATGAGCTGTATGCCAAAATCATAAGTATTAAAACAATAAAAGACCTGAAATATTTCATGTGGTGTGCAATGAATCTAAAATATATGAAAGTTAAATTTTTATTTAATTTTTTTTATTATTATTTTTTGGTCAAAAAGCAAAATTCCATTTGCATAATTTTGTACAGGAAAGCAAGAACTTACAGGGACATACAATTGTGCACATGCATGCACTCATACATAACCTTACAAAATAAAATAATTACAAGATCATTCAAAAAGGAAAAAAATAGAAACAAGATGTTTATACTCTTATTGACCAAAAGGTGTAGGCTGAAGCTAAAGCTTATCATCATGCCTACCCTAAACTCTACTCAAGCAGCACTAACATATTACTTGACATTAATATAACAATATAGGATATTCTCAGTATATATTTAGAAGAACATGCATTATTATTATTATTGTTATTATTGTTATTATCATCACTCCTACTACTAACATTATCATCAATATTCAATATATCTTTTCATTACCAATCTTTTATAAAGTATTTTAAACTGTGTTAATGAAATAGCCTTTTTTAACTCATCAGGAAAGTTATTCAAAAGCTGAACACCTTTATTTGATGGGCAGTTTCTTCTTAAATTAGTTCTACAATATGGTATATTAAACATATATATATATCCCTCTAAGGTCGTAATTACTGTTTCTCAAGCTGAACATAGCTTGCAAAGACTGAGGGAGGATGTGTTGTCTTGCCTTATACACAAGTTTAGCAGTAATACAAATCATCTAAATCATAGAATTTTTATGTTTTTAACTGGGTAAACAAAGGATTTGTTGGGGTATTTTATGGAGAATGTGTAATTACCTTTTTTTGTAGTAGAAAAACTGGGATAGTTCTAGATTTATATGTATTTCCCCAAATTTCTATTCCATATGTTAAATATGGAGTGATGAGAGAACTGTACAATATATATAATGCACTTTTATTTAAAATATATTGCAATTTATATAAAATTGCAATTACTTTTTATATTTTCTTTTGAACATTTTGTATATGCTATGTCCAAGCCATTTTATGAACTATAATCACTCCTAAAAACTTAATGTAATTAACTCTTTCTAACATATTATTGTCAATTTTAATTTTAATATAATTTTCTCTCAATGTATTATTAAATACCATGAATTTTGTTTTAGATAAATTCAACAATAATTTATTTATTCAAACCATCTCTTTAGTTTGTACAGGTCTCTCTCCACTACCATTACAAACTCTTTCAGATTTTGACCAAAGCAATAAACATTGGTGTCGTCTGCAAACAAAACATAATTGAGTACATCAGACACCTTACAAATATCATTAATACAAAGCAAAAATAACTTAGGTCCCAACACAGAGCCTTGCAGAACTCCACAACTTATTTTCTGCAGTTTAGAGTATGCATCATTTATATGTACATACTGTAGCCTATCTGCTAAATAATTTTCAACCCAAGAATGTGCTATCCCCCTGAACCTATACTTTTGCAATTTATGTAATAAGATAGTGATCTATTGTGTCGAAGGCTTTCTGTAAATCTAAAAAAATTCCAACTGTATACTGTTTTTTAATTATTGCTTGTGTAATATTTTCAACTAAATTAATAACTGCCATTGTTATGGACCTTTGTGCTCTAAAACCAAATTGTTGTTCCGTTAAAATATTGTTTAATTCTATATTGTTCTATATTGGACATCCAAATTATAAAACCTGATAAAAGTGGATAGGGTGTAATGACGAAGTAGAGGCAGGCGGATCCATCTGCAGAACTTTATTAACTCAGATAATGAAACAAGGAATCACTGATATCAACCACAAAGGAAACACGTAGCAACATGCAGCGTGGCAAAACAACACTTCACAAAGAACAAGGCAGTCCAGATAAAGGGTGGATAATGATAAACAGGTGGATGTGAGG
This sequence comes from Gobiocypris rarus, assembly GCA_023029165.1. NCBI lineage: Eukaryota > Metazoa > Chordata > Actinopteri > Cypriniformes > Gobionidae > Gobiocypris > Gobiocypris rarus. The sequence goes on from CM040927.1 coordinate 11,083,559, forward strand.
ATAATGAATAGACAACCAGACAGGGCTGGGAACTAATGATAGCAGAGGGGAATGATGGGAATGATGGGAATTGCAGTTCTAGAACTCCGGTGACAAGGAGCGTGTGAGACCGGAGGGAGGTGAAGACGCGCGCTCAGTGACAGGTGTACGCTCCGTGACAGAGCCCCCTCCCTGCGAGCGGCTCCGGAAGCGAGGACCTGGACGACGACGGGGTCCTCAGGACCGCAGCCCTCACAGTCAATCAGATATTGCAGTACCCTGCCGCGGCGTCTGGAGTCCAGGATGTCTCGTATCCGGTACACCTCCTCGCCTCCGACTTCAATTGGGGGAGCCTGCACAGAACCGACCCCCTCTTGGATCTCCTCTCTCCTGGGAGCGGTCGCGGGTCTGAGAAGAGACATATGAAAAGTGGGTGAGATTTTATAATGTGATGGGAGAGCCAGACGAAACGAGACCGGAGTGATCTGCCGAAGGATCTTGAAGGGCCCAATGAAGCGAGGGGAGAGTTTCTTGCTGGGGAGCTTTGAACGTAGATCACGAGAGGAAAGCCACACCCACTGTCCGGACATGTACCTAGGACCCCCACGTCTCCTTTGATCTGCATGAAGACGAAAGCGACGGATGGCACGTTGCAGATGGACATGAGCGGTATTCCAAGTGGCCTCACTGCGTTGCAACCACGTATCCACCGCAGGGAGGTCAGACGGCTCTCCAGCCCACGGGAAGAGAGGGGGTTGGAAACCTAGGACACATTGGAAAGGTGTTAGACCTGTGGCTGGCTTTACCAGGGAATTCTGGGCATACTCAGCCCAAACCAGGAATCGGCTCCAGTCCTGTTGGTTATCATGACAGTATGTCCGCAGAAAGGGAACAAGGTCCTGGTTTAACCTTTCAACCTGACCGTTAGACTGTGGGTGGTATCCGGAGGTGAGGCTGACGTTGATATTGAGCTTGGAGCAGAGTCCCCTCCAAACACGTGAGGTGAACTGAGGACCACGGTCGGACACGGTCGGGGATGCCGAAAAGACGAAACACATGATTGAGAAGCTCCTCCGCAGTCTGCATGGCAGTAGGTAGACCCTTAAGGGGGATGAACCGACAGGACTTGGAGAAGCGATCCACGACGGACAGAACTGTGGTAAATCCCTGAGACTGTGGTAAATCCGTTACGAAATCCACAGCGATGTGCGACCACGGGCGTTGAGGAACTGGAAGTGGTTGTAAGAGACCGGCAGGTTTAAGATGGGAAGATTTAACTGTGTTACAGATGGGACATTGATGGATAAATTTGATAACATCAGCCCGGAGTGTGGACCACCAGAAGCGGTTGGAGACTAACTGTACAGTAGCCGAGATACCTGGATGTCCGGCGCTGGGAGTGCAGTGAACCCATTGAAGTACCCGCTCACGGAGCTCGAGGGGCACGAAAAGGCGATCCACAGGACACTCGGGCGGTACAGGAAGAGCTTGTTGAGCCTCCGTGACCTCCGAGATGATATCCCACTGCACAGGTGCCACGATAAGAGTGGGTGGTAAGATGGTTTCTGGTTGGCTGATTTCGTTGGAATCACCGAACTGACGGGACAGGGCATCAGCTTTCCCGTTTTTGGACCCAGGTCTGTATGTGATCCTGAAATTGAAACGAGAGAAAAATAGTGACCAGCGAGCCTGACGAGCATTCAAACGCTTGGCGGACCTGATGTATTCGAGGTTTCGGTGGTCTGTGAGGACGGTAAAAGGTTGACGTGCCCCCTCCAACCAGTGCCTCCACTCCTCCAGAGCAGCCTTCATGGCTAGAAGCTCCCGGTCACCCACATCATAATTGCGTTCCGCCGAGGTTAACTTGCGGGAGTAAAAGGCACAGGAAACATTCTCGCCGGATTACCGTGACGTTGAGACAGAATCGCACCCACTCCAGTGTTCGAGGCGTCCACCTCCACGATGAACTCCCTCTCCGAGTCTGGATGATGGAGAATGGGTGCGGCAGTGAATCTCTCCTTCAGCTGGTTAAACGCTGCAGTGCACTCAGGAGACCACCGAGCGCTTTCCTCCCGGAGAAGAGATGTGAGGGGAGACACAATGAGACTGAAGTTACGGATAAATCTACGATAAAAGTTTGCAAACCCCAGGAATCGCTGTAATTCTTTCACAGACGAAGGTTGAGACCAGTCCACCACGGCTTTGACCTTGCTGTCGTCCATGAGAACCCCCGCAGCGCTTATGACATATCCCAGGAAGGTGATCCGAGTCTGATGAAACTCGCATTTCTGGGTTTTGGCGTATAGCTGATTCTCAATCAAGCGCCTGAGAACTGCACGCACGTCTCGTACATGATCGTCGAGGGTCTCTGAAAAAATCAGAATATCATCAATATAAACAATCACATTCTGATTCAGCATGTCACGGAAGACCTCATTAACGAAAGACTGGAATACAGAAGGACTATTAGACAGCCCGAACTTGATATTCATAGTGGCCTGTGGTCGTAGAAAAGGCCGTCTTCCACTCGTCACCCCTCCGTATGCGAATGAGGTTATAGGCGTTCCTCAAATCCAGTTTGGTGAAGTAACGAGCTGAGCGAAGCATCTCCAGGGCTGTAGGGACTAAAGGCAGGGGATAACGATACTTCACAGTTACCTCATTGAGACCACGGAAATCGATGCAGGGCCGAAGACTCCCATCCTTCTTTTTGACGAAGAAAAACCCCGCGGATGCTGGAGATGTGGAGGAGGTGATAAATCCCTTAGCAAGCTGTTCCTCGATATACACTCTCATAGCCTCTGTCTCCGGTCGTGAAAGTGGATACAAACGGCCGTGCGGGGGAACGGCTCCAGGTAGAAGTTCAATCGCGCAGTCGCTGGGCCGGTGCGGAGGTAAAAGTGAAGCCTCTCTCTCGCTGAATGCCTGGGCTAGATCATGATATACAGCAGGAATACCTTGCAGATTCACTATCTCACGCGAACTGTGGCTAGATTCAGGACCATGGAGAGCAGGCAGACAATGGTCATGACAGAAAGAGGACCATTCAGTGATTCTCCTGTCGCTCCAGGAAATTAGAGGGTTGTGTCTCTCCAGCCATGGCCATCCCAAAATCACTGGATGAAGGGGTGAGTTGATCGTGTACAACTGAATTCTCTCCGTGTGACGAGATTCGGCGTTGAGCGTGAGAGGCTGCGTGATGTATTGTACCTCCCCTGTCCCCAGGGGGCGTCCATCCAGAGCGGCCACTGCCACATGAGACTCACAAGGAATGAGAGAGATATTTTTAGACAAGGCAAACTCCAAATCGATAAAATTACCAGCGGCACCTGAGTCAATTAAAGCTCTTGTTTCACAATTATTTCCATTAAAATAAAATGAAACTTCGAGGGTTAGGGAGTTGGGAGACTGAATCAAAGGACTCACCGCAGAATATCACAGGATCGGGATCTCACAGGACATGAAGCTCTCTGATGACCGGCCTGGCCACAGTACAGGCATAATTTATTCCGCATCCTTCGCTCACGCTCCTCCGTAGTGAGATGGGTGAAGCCGACCTGCATGGGCTTGTACTCCGTGCCCGAGGAAGGATAGGCGAGCAGACTGGATGAGAGAGGCGTGCGTCGAGAGCGAATGAGGTTATCGAGATGAGTGGCCAGCTCCATTAGTTCTCCAAGAGACATCCCCTCGTCCCGACAAGCCAGTTCCCCCTGCAGAGTAGATTTTAGACCCCGTCGATACAGCAGTTTAAGAGGTTCCTCGGGCCATCCCGTCTGTGCTGCCAGGGTGCGGAAGGAAAGCGTGTAATCAGCCGCGGTGGAATCTCCTTGACTTAATGCGAGAAGCAGTTCCCCTGGTTCCTTGCCGCCCGCGGGATGTTCAAACACCTCTCTGAATTGAGACATAAACACGTTATAGGAGGGGAATGTATGATGACCACCCGACCAGAGAGCCGTTGCCCACTCCAACGCCCTCCCGGTGAGTAAAGAGCAGATAAATGAAACGCGGGACGCGTCATTGGGGTACAGCTGGGGTTGCTGGCTGATGAATAATTCACACTGCAACAGAAATCCTCTACAGGCAGCGGTGAACCATTAAACTTCTCAGGTAGAGATAATCTGGGATTGCTTGAAGCTGTACTCACGCTTGATGGGAGGTGCGCAGGTGCAGCGGGAGCGTGAACTGAATGAGCGTCCGTGCTCTGTAGAGTGAGAGCATGAACTGACTTCACAAGTTCCTCTGTGAGATTCGTCAACTTGACCAGCTGTTGTTGGTGTGTGACTAACACAGATGCCTGGGCACGAACCTCGGAAACAAGACTTTGGAAGTCTGCTGGATCCTGTGGTGGTGAAGTGTTCTGTAATGACGAAGTAGAGGCAGGCGGATCCATCTGCAGAACTTTATTAACTCAGATAATGAAACAAGGAATCACTGATATCAACCACAAAGGAAACACGTAGCAACATGCAGCGTGGCAAAACAACACTTCACAAAGAACAAAGAACAAGGCAGTCCAGATAAAGGGTGGATAATGATAAACAGGTGGATGTGAGGATAATGAATAGACAACCAGACAGGGCTGGGAACTAATGATAGCAGAGGGGAATGATGGGAATTGCAGTTCTAGAACTCCGGTGACAAGGAGCGTGTGAGACCGGAGGGAGGTGAAGACGCGCGCTCAGTGACAGGTGTGCGCTCCGTGACACAAGGAGGCCCAGGCTGCCGCCGCACAGATATCGTTCAGTGAAATGCCAGTAGACCAAGCCCATGAAGAGGCCTTGCCTCTAGTAGAATGAGCTTTGACAAATAACCAGCCTTTTAACAAATAACTTTTCTAGTATTTTAGAGAATTGAGGAAGCAAAGAAATAGGTCTATAATTACAAAACAAATGCTTTTCACCATCTTTATGTAGCGGGAGAACTTTGGCTATTTTAATTTCATTTGGAAAGATACAAGTTTTAAATGACTGGTTGCAAATAAAAGTAAAAGGCTGAACAATATTATAATTTTTTTCCTTAACTATATACATATCTAATCCATTTTTATCTACCGATTTTTTTCCTTTACAATATCTCACCATTTTTAATATTTCATTTCATTTCATTTTTTTTGGTTGGGCTTAAAAAAAATGAATTTGAGCCCTTATGAATAGAATCGATGTTTATGGATTTATTTTGTGAATGCACTATTTTATTTGCTAAATTATAACCAATTTTAACAAAATAATCATTAAACTCGTTTACAATTTCATTAATATTATTTATAGTTCTATTATCTTTAATAAAATGATTTGGATACTCACCCTTATATTTTCTTTTATGTATTACACTATTAATCACTATTAAGCACTTATTGATACAGTTCTATCAATAATTTTGTATCGTATTCTTGTTTACTGTTTCTAAATATATTAACTAATTTATTCTAATATTCTTTATATTTATTTTCAGCATCTGTTGTTCTAAATTTCAGAAATTTCCTGTACAATATATTTTTCTTCTTACATGCTTTTATAATGCCTTTAGTAAACCAAGGTTTCTGTATTTTATTTTTGACTTTGATTGCTTTAAGTGTACAACATTTATCATAACTTTTTAATATTTTTTCCAGAAAAATATCATAAGCCTCATTTGGATCATAACCATAGACCTCATCCCAATTTTGCCTGCCCAGTTCCTCTTTAAATACTTATATTGCTTCTGGTGTTCTGTATCTCACAATTCTAGACTCATATGTTGACCTGGAATTTACTTTACATTCATTTTAGAAAATTAACCACTAAACCACTAATATCAGTTATTAAAAGCCCTCCATCTAATTTATCAATTTCATTAGTAAAAATAGTATCTATTAATGTTGCTGATGTTGTTGTTATCCTACTTGGTTTTACTATTACTGGAAATAATGTAATATTATAAATGGTGTTAATAAAATCTGTGGTTCCTTTATGTTCTCCCGGATTAAGCAGGTTAACACTAAAGTCCCCACAGACATTATAGGTCCTGTTTCCACTTTGACTTTGATACAAGTCAGCTATTAATTCATTGAAAATTTTAAGTGGTGAACCAGGAGTCCTATACATACAACTAACAGTTCAATTTTCCCATTTTTCAATTTTAACTTCCACAGTCACACATTCTAAAACATTATCAATTGTTGTTGACATATTTTTTACTAAATTGGATTGTAAATTAGAATCCACATAAATAGCAACTCCACCTCCTTTTTTATTTTCCCTATTCATTACAAAAAGTTCATATCCATCCAGCTCTACATTTGATACCTTATCCTTATCCAGCTATGTTTCAGAAATAGCTACTATACTAAACTTTGAAAAACTGTTTAAGTAGTCTTTAATTTTAGCAGAATTTTTCCATAGACTTCTACTATTGAAATGTATTACAGATAAAGATTGTTTCATATTGACTTTACTATTAAATTGTTCTTCTGTATAATACTGACAATTTTGTTTATTATAAATATAAGTTTCTGGGTCAATTTCTCTTTCAATATCATACTTGTTGGGTCTGATAGATTTAAAATTATACAAGTCAAACAAATTATTGGATGTGTCAGATAAGTCTATGTCATCATCTTCATGAATGCCTAAATTAGAAATTAGGTTTATTTCATTTTCTGGGTCTGTATTACTCATTCATACTTAATCCTTCCCTCGTCCCCACAAATAAAATAATGAACAGAAGAAACAAATAAATAAATAAATGTCTACAAGCAAAAAATAGAAAACAAAACAAAATAAATAAACAGTATGCTGATAAATATCCAATTCATTTAGGCTATAAGATAAAAATTGATCCATGGTCTTTAGGCCATTAGACAGACTATTTTTAACGAAAGTCTTATATCCAAGTTTACAGGTCTTTCTTTTAACACAAAAAGCCTTCTTATTAAGGAAAATCCACTTAACATTAATTAAAGTACTCTTAATATAACTAAATTTGTTTAGCAATGTCCCCATAATTTTCATTTGAACTTGTCCAGATCGATGATTTCCCTTACCACGATCACTCTTGCTTCTTCCGGCGTTCCATTTAATCGAATCATCACACGACCATTTTCGACTCCACGTTTCGCTTGTCTCGCAATCTCGGCGTTCTTTTTGGTAAGGTGTTCATTGATGTACACCCCAGTCCCTTTAAGCTTCCGAGACTGGCGCAGTAGTTCAACTTTGTTTCTTCTGCTCACAAAACGAACTATTATTGCTGGTTTAGCAGTGCGGTTCTTTCTAGGAAGTACGTGACAGGCAGATATATCCTCAGTTTTAACACAGATACTCTTACTTGCAAGGTATGTTACAACCTGCCGCTCGAGTGTTTGTAGCGCGTTCGCCGGTGCATTCTCTCCCTCATTCATTTCGCCGATACTAACGGCAGTTGCTCTCGCATAAGTTTGATGTTTCGTTTCCAGGCAATTTATGATTACTTCCTCCGACCGCATGTATTGTTCTAAGTCATCGACTCTTCTTTCCAGCGCGCAGATAACCTTATTCTTTTCCTTCAGAATTTCCTTCAGCTCCTTGACTTCAATAAGCAGGCTTACTATTTGAGCTTGCTGTTCACCCACATTGGAAAGCTTTTCAGTTATGGATTCAAGCGATTTTTTTTCTTCATCCAACTCTTCCTCCACATAATTACTTTCTTAGGTGGCATGTCTGCTTCGTTTAATAACTCATTTTTTGTCCAGTTTTAATTCACTTAATTCAACCCCGACAAACGTGTGCTGCTATCAAGGCGGCCATCTTGCCGTTCTTTATCAAGGCGGCCATCTTGCCAAATTTTTATCATTACATTATGGAAAATAATGAACTTTTATCACAATATGCAAATTTTTATAGAAGGACCTGTATATATATATATATATATATATATATATATATATATATATATATATATATATATATATATATATATATGTATATATATATATATATATATATATATATATATATATATATATATATATATATATGTATATATGTATATATATATATATATATATATGTATATATATATATATATATATATATATATATATATATATATATTTTATCATTACATTTTGTATATATTTTATCATTACATTATGGAAAATAATGAACTTTTATCACAATATGCAAATTTTTATAGAAGGACCTGTATATATATATATATATATATGTATGTATATATATATATATATATATATATATATATATATATATATATATATATATATATATATATATATATATATATATATATAAAAAATATATATATATATATATATATATATATATATATATATAAATATATAAATATATATATATATATATATATATATATATATATATATATATATATATATATATATATCGACCGGACAGAGTCGGGTTACAATTGGTATACTGATAGGACCAGACGAGTCGAGTAACATAAGGGAATGTATGCTTATGGCCTTATACAAGTACTTAACCCAGACCAGAATATTCAGGCCATAAGGGGTTAATCCGTATTATATAGTGAGAAGCATCCAAATTATAAAACCTGATAAAAGTGGACAGGGAGGCCCAGGCTGCCGCCGCACAGATATCGTTCAGTGAAATGCCAGTAGACCAAGCCCATGAAGAGGCCTTGCCTCTAGTAGAATGAGCTTTGATGCCTATAGGGCATCTGAGTTCTTTGGACTCGTAATTCAGCGAGATAGCGTCCACTATCCATTATGACATGGTCTGCTTTGTAACCACGCACCCGCAGGTGCAGTCGCCAAAGCACACAAAGAGCTGTTCAGATTGCCTGTAAGCGACGGAACGCTCTAAGTATATTCTCATTGTTCTGACAGAGCAAATTCGCATCTTTCTCATCTTGTGATGATGGAAGTGCTAAAAGTGAAATTACCTGCACTCTGAACGGAGTTGAAAGCACCTTAGGTACATATCCGTGTCTTGGTTTGAGGATGACCTTAGAGTCGTTTGGCCCAAATTCCAGACAAGAGGCGCTCACGGAGAGTGCGTGCAGATCACCAACTTCATTCGGTTGAAGCTCACCGAATGAAGAGGCTGGAATATCAAGCCTCTCATAGCATCCAAGACCGTGGGAAAGCCCTCTCTGGGAAAGCGCCCTCTGAGAAAGCGCACAATCAGATCGCTCTTCCCCAGTGATTGTCCATTCACTTGAATGTGGTATGCTGCTATGGCAGCTACATAAACTTTGGACGTGGAGGGGGAACGACCCATGTCCAGTAGCTCTTGTAAAAAAGTGAGCACTTCTGATATTTCACAATTATGTGGGATCAGACTTCGTGCTTTTCATCAGTCCGAAAAGACAGACCATTTGCCTCAGTAGAGCCACCCAGTTGCGGGGGCTCTAGCTTCAGAAATGGTGTTTAACACACTTTCAGAGAGGTTTTCGTGTACCCGTTGATGGGCCAGACATGAAGAGCCCATTGATCGGGATGGGGATGCCAGATCTGCCGTTTCGCCTGCATGAGGAGGTCTCTCCTCAGTGTAATTGGCCACGGGGCTGTGTCTGACATCTGACCCATGGTTGATTCCTCCAGAGCGGGGCTATTAAAAGCACAGTGCATTTGCTCTCCCTGATCCTCTCTATGACCTGGGGTAACATTGAGATAGAAAAAGCAATATGTTGGGCAATGAGCATTGTCTTCTGAGGCGAAAAGATCCACTTTTGCCTTGCCAAACATGCCCCAAATTATCTGGATCATTTGTGGGTGAAGAGACCACTCTGCTGGGGAGATGTTACCCCTGGACAGCATGTCCGGACCCAGATTCAGAATGCCTGGCACATGAGTCACCCTCAGCAAACTCAGGTTGTGCTCCGCCATATAAGGACTTTTTCCGCCATTGTGTGCAGACCAATAGATCTCAGGCCACCCTGGCGATTTATATAGGCTACCACTGACCTGCTGTTCGTTTGGATCAGGACATGGTGGTGTTTTATGTACGGAAGGAAAGCTCTCAGCGTTAGTGTGACCGCTTTCATCTCCAGACAGTTTATGTGAAGGCTCTTTTCCGAGTCTGACCAGAGACCGGAGACTGGTCTGCCCTCGTGAAGGGCTCCCCAACTTAGGTTGGATGCATCTGTCGAGATGACTTTCCACTTCATAACAGTGCCCAAACTCATGCCCGCCTGATACCAGAAGGGACTTTTCCAAGGGGCCAGAGCTAATACGCAGCTGTGGTCAACCTAGATTTGTAATCGGCCCGACAGCAGCCATGCATGAGCTCGAACGCGGAAATTTAGCCAGCGCTGGAGAGGGCGCATGTGTAACAGACCTAGTCTGAGGACTGGCGCCGCAGAGGCCATGAGACCTAACATCCTCTGAAAACGTTTGAGAGGAGTGTATCCACCGGTCCTGAAAGAGGCCGCTCAGCTCCGAACAGAGATCGTGCACTGTGACCTGTGTCATCAGTCGTGTGTTCATCTGTAGTGAGTCTAACACTGTCCCCAGAAACGAAACATTCTGTGTGGGAGACAATGAGCTCTTTGCCACATTGATTCTGAGGCCCAAGCATTTCAAATGGTTGAGAAGCCAAGATCTGTGGTTTAGCAACTGTATCTCTGAATGAGCTATTATGAGGCAATTGTCGAGATAGTTGAGAATTCTCATTCCCTGAAGTCTCAGCGGGGTTAATGCCCTTTCCACCCACTTCGTAAACGCGCGGGGAGCCAGGGATAGACCAAAGGGTAGCACTTTGTATTGGTAAGCGTTCCCCTCGAAGGCGAATCTCAAGAATGGCCTGTGATGAGGGGCTATTTGGATGTGGAAATAGTCATCCTCTAGATCTACAGTGAAGAACCAATCTCCCAGGTGAATGTGCGCAAGGATTTGTTTCATTTTCAACATTCTGAACGGGCGCTTCATGAGGGCCTTGTTCAAATGTCTGAGATCTAGAATGGGTGTGAGACCACCATCCTTTTTTGGTTCAAGGAAGTAGTGACTGTAAAAGCCTGACTCGCTCTGTGAGGGATGTATGGCTTCCACCGTCCCTTTTACTAGGGGCGATATTTCTATATCTCGGTTCGAAGAACGTGACCTATGTCGCTTCTCACCGTTGTCTACCACAGTGCGAAAGCGCGGTGGTCTGCGAGCGAACTGTAGTGAGTAACCTTGTTCTATTATGTTCAACACCCATTTCGAAATGCCGGGAATAGCCTGCCAGGCCTCGGCTTTCGAAGGCCTCGGCTTTCGAAGCCAGGGGCTGAATTAATTTGTGGGGAGAGTCGCTGAGTAACGGGGTCCGATAGTGTTGCGTTAGTGGCACTGCAAGAGGCGGCGTACGCTGCTTCGTTTGGAACACCGTAGTGGCGCTTATCAGAGAGAAAGTGTCTTAGTACAGGCAAACACATGTGTTCACGGGCTCATTGACTGTGGGAATAATGTTTCAAGCCACCTGAGTGCAGGGGGCTGGGGAACATAAGGGAGTGATTGCATGTAGGGATACATGCTTTGATGCTGGCACACTGCCTACAGATGAAAAACTCTTTTTGTGATTCTTTTGGGTCGCCGTGAAAACGCAGTTTGTGCACAGGCGAGCGCGTTTGTTTACGGGCTTGTTGGCAGTGGAGGTAATGTACCCAGCCAACTGGTTGTAGGGAGCTGGGGGACATATTGGAGGAGAGCAAGGTGGTTAACTGGCCGAAGCGGGTTTTATCCACCTTCTCTTTGTGCCTCTGGCTAGGACGGCTTCGGCGGCTCAGGTTTCAACACATTACTGGGTCGAGGACCTCGACGCTCTGGCGGTCTGCTGCGGCTCGTAGAACAGGAACGCTGTCTGGGCGAGGCTGGGAAGCTGGTGGTGCTGCCTTGATGGGCTGAGCGGGTCCAGCCTTGATGTGACGGCTGGCAGAGGAGCTGGAGCGTTTGTGCAGGAAATGCCGCATTGCCTGTGAGGCTTTCTGCGCTTCGGTAAAGCGCTCTGTGAATCCAACCACAGAGGGACCGAATAATCCAGAGACGACATGGGTGCGTCCAAGAAGGCGGTCTTGTCCGAATCTTTCATCTCGGTTGAGCCACAGATGGCGCTCTAGCACCGTCAAGTTGGCCATGCATCTGCCGATTGCCTGAGCGTTAGCTTTGGTCGCGCGCAGGGCCAGGTCAGTGGCGCCACGCAGATATTTCAAAGCCTCGGTGTCGGGGACAGACTCGTCCAGAGAATGGAGGAGTTTGGCCTGGAAGACTTGTAGCACTGTCATGGAGAGCAGCGCTTAGGCAGCCTGGCTGGCGGAGGCGTATGCTTGACCGGCGAGGTTCGAAGTAGTTAAGCAGGCCTTCGATGGGTGCACAGCCTTTGACTGCCATCCTCTGGCGGGGAGCAGGCAAAGGTGTGCAGCGACAATCGAGAGCGCGGGAGAAAAAGAGGATTTGGTGTGGGAAGAAAATGGCGCCATCCACCACTTCCACCTTCCTCGTGGACATCTGGGAAGAAGGGAGCGAGTTTTTGAGTGGTCGGATGGCGGCGGCCGAAGCTGGCAAGCCGAGCCCGAAGGGTCTGCAGTGCCATCTCATCACACTCCGGGCTGCCGACCTGGTTGAGTCGGCCTGCGCTTGGTCTCGTCTGAGACAGGAGATGCAAATAATGTGCCAATCCTCGTCCGGGAGAAAGCTTCTGCACGAGGCGCAGGAGGAACGAGACATTTGAAACAACATCTCGGCTCTTTTAGGGGAGTGTGTAGCGACAGCAGACACAAGGATTGGTAAAGAAAAGGATAAATGGCGCAGCTGGAAGGCAGGGCTGAAAGCGGAGAATCCGACGTCCTCAGGCTGCAGAGTTCCGTTGGGGACGTGTCGACGGCAGGCTTCAATCCAGAGCTCAGCGAGGTGAGTCGCTGAAGAAGAAATAATCTGACGAACCAGGTGGGACAGGGTCTTTTATAACCCTGGATATGCAAATTCTGCTGCCCCCTGACGCGGGAATGTTAGAGGGACCTGTTTGGTCCTCCCCACCTAGCGGTCTCGCCATAGGTTCCTAAAGTTGCAGCAGCACTGCCAATCAGCACGCAGCTGCTTCCTGCTGAGGCGCTGTGCAGCTGCACTGTGTTTTACATGGTAATTTTTAGGATAAAAATGTGCTTCAAATTCTTGAGGAAAGGAAATCCCCCTAGCGTTTAGCAAATGCAATACGAGAATACTCTCAAAAGGAACACTTTTTCAAAGGTCAGCCAGAACCAGGAACACTTCCAATAACACCTGATGTATTCGTTACATCATCTGAAGAATGGCATCTACGCTAATGATAGTCTCTGTGTTTTATCCCGAGGTCTACTGGAGTCAGCCGGATCCAGGCCGTATCCAGATCAGATGGTGGACCAACGCATGACCCTGTCAATTAGACTCCCCCTGAAATTGTCTCATTGACACAGCATCTTCAATAAACCTGTCTCCAGAGTGTTGACTCCGATTGTTTGAATATTCCTATTTAATAATTGTTAAAACAATATGTTATCCTCAATAAAACCCGTCTCCGGTGTGATGTAAGGCTGAGCAATTTTATTGATTCTGCGATATAAATCGATATTTTTTCCCCTAAGAAAGTATTGATTTTTAAACCGCGAGTATCGATACATAAGTCCCATTCAAATTCCTCGTATTTACCCCCGTTCACTTTGCAGGAAGAGCGATTTGGTCAACCAGCCGCTAGTGTCGCTGTAGAGCAAGTTACCTGTAAGTTACTACTAACTTTACACAGACGCCGACATCTACGTCTTCCTGTTTACGCAGTCAGAGCGATAGATTCAAGAAAATGGCGGCGAATATAAATCCAGCACCTTCATGCTTGAAAGCAGATGTGTGGGAGCACTTTGGATTTAAAAAGAAGAAAGATAGCGACGATTTAGATAAAAGCATCGCGGTTTGCAAGCTTTGTGACACAAACGTAAAATACTCAGGAAATACCACCAACCTACGAGCTCACCTAAAACATCACCACCCGAACAAGGTAATGTTAACAGAGAACCCCAAGAAGCTGCGGCCGCGTGACCCAAAACAAACCACTCTGGACATCGATGGTGGTTGTTCCCACAAATTTCCATCTGCTTCACCAAGGTCGCAGAAAATCACAGAGTCTATCGCCTACTTTATTTGTCAGGATTTGAGACCGTATTCGGGGGTGGAAAACGCCGGCTTTAGGCGCATGGTGAACGCGATGGAGCCCCGCTATCCTATTCCAACCCGCGTACACCTCACCAAGGTTTGTATTCCCAGGCTGTACGCTCAGACAAGGGCACACGTCAAAGTCTCCCTGGCCAGCGCGGAGAGAGTTGCCCTGATGTGCGACGGCTGGACCTCGCGCACAACTGAAGCATATGTCACCATCACGTCTCACTTTATCATGTTTTACATGTTTTAGCATGTTTTACAAACCAGGGACATGCCCGAGAGTCACAACCTGGCAGAACATCTCAAAACGGCCCTCGCTGAGTGGGGAATCACAGAAAAGGATCCAGTAATTGTCACTGACAATGCGTCAAATATGGCAATCGCAGCTGAGAAGGCAGCATTCACACTTCATGTCAAATGTTATGCTCACACACTAAATCTAGCTGCACAACGTGCCCTGAAAATCTCAGCAGTCGCACGCCTGCTGGGAAGGGTGAGAAGCAATGTGAATTTCTTCAGACGGAGCACCACAGTCAACCACATGCTGAAAGAGAAACAGAGGCTTCTACGACTACCAGAGCACAAGCTTTGGGCGGCAGTGGCTCAGTGGTTCATGTAGATTGTCTGCAAACCGGAAGGTTGGTGGTTCGATCCCTGGTTCCACCTGACCAAGTGTCGAGGTGTCCATGAGCAAGACACCTAACCCCAGCTGCTCCCGACGAGCCGGATGGCGCCTTGCATGGCTGACACCGCCGTCGGTGTATGAATGAGTGAGTGAATGGGTGAATGTGAGGCAATGTGTAAAGCGCTTTGGATGGCCATTGGTCTGTTAAAAGCGCTATATAAATGCAGTCCATTTACCATTTACAAGCTGATGACGGATGTGGTTACACGGTTAGTGTGTGGATACTTTTCAATAGTATATTTTGTTTTTATTACTAATTTGTTTTGCCATTTATGTAAAGCAGCACTCTGTGCATCCATGCTGTGAAGTGCGCTATAGGTCTATAAATAAAGTATCATTTTTCTTTTATTTAACTACAGGTGGAATAGTGCACATGACATGTTAGAAAGATTCCTAGAGCAACAACCGGCCATCTGCGCAGCCCTGGTCTCCAGTGAAGTCAGGAAGACGGAGAAGGATCTGTGCACACTGACTGAGTCAGACGTGACAACAGCTGAAGAAGTAGTCAGCGCGCTGAAGCCCATGAAGGAAGCTACACAGTACATGTCCAAGGAGAAGACCCCCACACTCAGTCGTCGCACCCCTCCAAGACACACTGATCAATGGACTGAAACCGATCGAAGGTGAATCTGCAGTCATAAAAGAGATGAAGGCTGCCATGGCTGGGGATCTTCAGAAGAGGTACATTGACAGTGTCAGAAATGGTGTTCAGTGTCAAGCTAAAAAGCTGTCAAAGAAACTGTTCAGAACAGGCCACTTGCTGCACTTTTGAAAACTCCATTGTTAATTGCAATACTGCACTTTATTTACTTTTCAAATGCTTGTAAGCTACAGTTTGCATGGTTTCAATAAATGGAAATAATTTTCTTAACACATCTTTGATTAATTTTGTCCAGCACTTTTGTATTGTTTTTAGTTTTTAGTTCAGTTAATTCAATCCAAGTAAATGGAACACTCACAAGATGTCACCAAAATCACTCTGTCCCCAATCTTTTAGAAAATGATGTGAGTGTATCGATTTATATCGAATCGTATAATTGGCTGAATATTGTGATATATATCGTATCGTGAGCTGAATATCGTGTATCGTATCATATCGTGAGATTAGTGTATCGCTACAGCCCTAGTGTGATGACTCCGATCTTTCGTACATAGTAATTTAATACTTGTTTAACGGCATCCTCAAAAAAAAACAAAAAAACAATCTCTGGCGCTACCAGGGAACTTTGCGGCCTTCCCACAGATTACACAGCGCCTGAAAATTCTGTCAGCATAGCCAACGTGACAGCCTACACAGAGAGCGTGCCTTGTAACCATGGAGACGTATGTGAGTGACGATTCAGAAGATATTTACTTTGGTGCAGATCTTGAACCGTATCTATTTAAACGGGAATAACAGTCACACTAAAGATGAGCTTTTGAAACGTAAAAGGCAGGAAAATGTGGCTTATTTTGAAGACAGAGCGATCTGCTCGCTGGCACTCAGTTAACATGCGCCCTGTCACAAGCGCAGTCTTCTACATCCCTCACAAATCACAATATCTCATCAAATAAGGCTTTAGCGGGACAAATATTTGTTTTGGCTGCCGCCAAATAATTTTAAATGCAGGAAAAACCCTGCTCCAAAGCCCAAGCACAGAACGTAACATCACTAGTATTTTGTACCATAGAAACTCTAGATAAACAATACCGACAATTCCACAAGTTTATTTTAATCAAAGTATATACACTACCTCACCAGAACTCTACAAAAACATTACTAACGTTATATACTGTATAAACCAAACGGTTGAGCAAATTTACCCCCACACTCAGTGATTGCATTCACAGGTAACGTTAGCTAAAGACAACAGCAGTGCTTTTTCAATCTGAACGTTCAAGCTAACTAAAAATAATAATGTTATACTTACAACCATGGGTGATGATACACTTCGTCCTGTCTGGCCATATCCTTTAGACGCCGTACCGTGGTATAGGTAACACTGTCCATGTTTTCCAAATAGTCATCTGGTCCAAAGTGTTTTTGCTTTTCAAGCAAACACGCAATTTCTTGATAGAATCAAAGTTAGCGATGTTTTGATATCTATGTTCAGAGCAGCCAACCATTGATTCTTTCGTTCCTTGTTTTTTTCGTTGGTATTCTGTGAAACATGATGGTAGAATACACCTTTGACTTACTATCACAGCTCTTTACAACACACAGAACCATGGCTAATCGCACAGGTAAATCCACTATGGAATGTCAGGGCTGCCAATATTAAAAATAAATAAATATATAAATAAATATACAAAGAAATTTAAAAAAGCAAAAATAAATAAATATATAAATAAATATACATAGAAAAGAAAAATGAATAATTATTTATACATTTATTTCCATGTTTATGTATGTATTTATTTATTTATTTATTTATTTATTTATTTATTTACATATATATTTATTTATTCTTTTATTTATTTATAATTGTTTTTATTTCTATTTTTATTTGTTTCCACATTTATTCCTTTCTACATTTATTTATTTCTATATTTATTTATTTATGCATTTATTTATTTCTATATTTATTTATTTATTCATTTATTTATTTATGCATTTATTTCTTCCAACATTTATTCGTGCATAGGGTAATGAGGAGGGCGGGGTTTACCTCAGACATAGCAATCGAGCTCAGAGTAGGCAAAGGTGAAGCGTTGAGGCCACAGGGACACCTTGTGGTGTGGCCGAAATACAATAAGTACAGCCTACTGACGCTGATACCAAACCATTGCATTTTAATTTAAAAACAATACTGAATGCAACAGAAACAATTTGTTCTATCAAGCGGTGGTAGTCTTTAGCCTACTTCCATAAACTCATGTCCAGGGGCAACTTTATTAAATGTATGAACGTTAATCCAAATATATGGCATGACGGAATCAATTAAGTGATACGTGTAATATGAAACTAAAACAGACAGCAGGTGACCCATGTCATTGTCTTAATGAGTGAGTTACTTGATTCCTTAAAATACACTGAATCAAAAACAATGCGGTTCAGCTGTAGATTTGTTTCTGATTCAATTTCTATCTGATCATACTAAAACTGTTTGTTTTAGTTTCATATTAAACGTATCACCTCATGCCATATATTTGGATTAACATATTTGTTCATCCATTTAATAAAGTTGCCACTGGACATGAGTTAATGGAAGTAGGCTAAAGACTACCACCGCTTAATAGAACAAATTGTTTCTGTTGCTGTCAGTATTGTTTTTGGTAGTTACATTAAAAAATGCATAACTAAATGAATAAATACATAAATATAGAAATAAATAAATGCATAAATAAATAAATATAGAAATAAATAAATGTAGAAAGGAATAAATGTGGAAACAAATAAAAATAGAAATAAAAACAATTATAAATAAATAAAAGAATAAATAAATATATATGTAAATAAATAAATAAATAAATAAATAAATAAATAAATACATACATAAACATGGAAATAAATGTATAAATAATTATTCATTTTTCTTTTCTATGTATATTTATTTATATATTTATTTATTTATTTATTTTTGCTTTTTTAAATTTCTTTGTATATTTATTTATATATTTATTTATTTTTAATATTGGCAGCCCTGACATTCCATAATCCACTACCTAATTTGCCGGCTGCAACTCTGTCTGCATTATCTGCAACTACACAAACTAAGTGCCGGTCACATTGCAAGTTACCGATCTGAGGACTACTTTCAGGTGCTGTGTAATATCACTGTGCCGCTGCACCTGTGGGACGGCCGCAAAGTTCCCTGATGATTACGCAGGAATGAGAGAATAGTTCCTACTCATATCGGTCTAAAAATCACAACTTTTCAATTTCCGTTGGTCTTACTACACGATGTCACTATAGAAGAGTCAAGTTTTAAATGGGAAAAATATTGAAAGTCTTTGGTCATCATTTTTGAGTGCAATGCTTATGGTCTAATCCGATTCAATGATTTATGCTAAGCTTTGCTAAAAGTGCTACCGCCAGATACAAAGATCGGCTGAATAGATTCAAAAACAGTAAAACTCAACTGTTTAACTCTAAGGGACTTGGAAAATGAGCCTATTTTCAAAAAAAGTGGAGTGTTCCTTTACCACTGTGAAGCTGCTTTGAAACAATCTGCATTGTTAAAAGCGCTACATAAATAAAGTTGACTTGAATTGACATGATGTCACAGCGGTGACGCAGAATCTCGTTCCCTATTCAGGGAACTAAGTTTACATACATAACCGAGACGTTTTCTCACTTAAAGAGGAATGCAGAAGAAACAAAATTTTCTTGATATTTACTCATATAAGGGGTTATGCTACAATACAAACATACTGCAAGTTTCAGAACTCAGAACCCAGTTATGGAATCCATTTACCCTTCTTAATGCCAGGATTTGATATCAGGAGAATCGTGATGACACATTTTTCCTTGACACACCCCTTAAAATACATCATGTAATTTGTAACCAAGGATGTGTGTTCTGAGCAATTCTGTTCATCAGTCACAAGAGCGATACTGCTGTTGGATAAAGATGTTGAGCAAGTTCTTGTTCTATTCAGCTTGGAGTATGTCAGAAATAGAACGAAGCATTTAGTTTTCTGTCTAGGATGTGTCGTACTGCACCACATCCAGTGTAGACATAATCACAGATTATAAGGGGTTATATTTGTCTTTTGTCGCATCACTTGTGTCCACACAGTGTTTAACACTAGACACCAAGCATATCATTGTTTGATTGTTATCGGTTGTTTTTACCATTTCTGTAACAGCCGTACCGGTAAAAGCCCTTAAAATTGAATGTCAGAATGGACTTGTAACCCAAACGTCATGGGTTTGAGTCTCAGCACCAGCAGGAAATGTAAGTGGAGTGAATCTTCCACTTCTTGACCTAACCCACAATCGTTCCCAGGGCGCCACAGCGAAAAAAGGCTGCTCAATGCTCTGGGTGTGTCACAGTGTGTGTGTTCAATACTCACTGCTGTGTATGTGCACTTGGATGAGAGAAAAGCAGAGCACAACTTCTGAGCATGGGACACAATATTTGGCTTCACGTCCCTTTCACTTTCAAAATCTGAAATTGCATTTCATGACCCCTTCAACACTTATTAAACTAGTAATTCAAATACCCATCACACTCACTCTGTCTCTCCAAAAATAATAAGACAGTCCCCTGCAGACAGGATGTACTCCTTGCCATTCATGAAGACTTTGGAGGACCCCTCCTAAATAAAAAACAATCAAAAGTAGGAAAAGAGAAGAAAAGTATAACACTAAAGTAAATATAAATCAGAGTGAACATAAAAAAACTGAATGAAGAAATTCTGTAACAATATGAAGAATGGATGTTACCAGCTGCCAAATCCAGCCATCAGTTTGTCTTCTAGAGGGTTCAGAAGTCCCAGGACCAAAGAGTAGTGTCTAATAGACAAAAGGTCTAAGTCAGCATATGCATCACTGCCATAGCTTGATTATATTTCAAACCTTTATTGCTATATGTTACTATCTAAGAGATAGTAAAAGGTAGTGTCACCCTACTCGAAATCTATCTATCTATCTATCTATCTATCTATCTATCTATCTATCTATCTATCTATCTATCTATCTATCTATCTATCTATCTATCTATCTATCTATCTATCTATCTATCGGCTTGACTTGCTTAAAATAATTTTTCGATAATCAAATCATCAAACATTAAAATGATTAAAAGGCTCACCAGCATGGGGCAAAAGGCGTTGTATATTTATATAAATACTTTAGGCTAAATGAAATGTTTTTTAATAATATCTAAGTTAATACTTAATCATGTTTAGCGAAGTTTGCACTATTTTTTGTTCATTTTGATATATAAAATAATTTATTTTTGTTCAATTAATATACTGTCATTAAAATATGTTAATATAAAAATAATTTGAAAAATACATAAACACTTATTTTAAAAAAGTATTTAAAACTTTTTTTTTTTTTTTAAGAAAGGGGGAACAATGCATATTAATGAACATTTAAAACAAATGTAAATATGCCAGATTATAGCCTTAGGCTAATTTCCATCTGCAGACCCCCTGGCAGGTAGATGTTATACATAAAAGGAAAAACTATATATAACACAATAAGACAAAGACAGACACATTAATACAACAATCAATATCAAAATACACAACAAAACAGTGACAAGTTAATTAGAAAAATAAGGAACATTTACAGTTCATCTGTATTAAACCAAGTCTAAGTAAGAAGATGAAAAAAAGTAAAAATAAAATAAAAATCAAATAAAAATTATGGATATTGCACAAGTCCATCTTACAAACTTAACCAATTAGAATACACTTCACATATGGTCGCATATTTGGATCTCTCTCAACCACCTTTTAAATTTTATTTTAAAAGTAAGAAAAGTTGTACATTCCCTCACTGAAAGTGGAATACTGTTTCAAACCCTTGACTGTTGACTGTTCCTAAAATGGGGGATCACAGTCACCTCTAACGGTGGCTCACGTTACTCGTAAACCAGAGCCACTAAGAGATTTCTGTTTAATAAACTCATTCAATGGGGGAGGAGCCTTGCTGGAACTAACGGTGTTGTTGGTTTAGAGAAGAACATGGATACAGTTCCCTTTCAAGGGAACTCGAGCTGTGTCACCGCTTTGGGAACGCCTCTGCGTGATTGCGTCGTGAAGCACGTATGCCATCCATCCAATAGAGAGAGAGTACGTCATGGCGGGTAACGTCATAGACCCGGAAACTATAAAGCACCCCGGCAAACACACGCCTTTAGCTTCTGTTGCCTTCAACATGCGCTCTGTGTTCATTCTGTCCAAAATCTGTGTTGTGTCTGAGTTCAGACTTTGTTGTTTTTGAGAGAAAAATATGGCGAGCGAACAGCATTTCGTTAGGTGTGTGCCTCCTGCTCACGTTTCATTACGGGTGGGGACACACTCGATGTGTGTTGTTTGTTTGGGAGAGCAGCACGCAGTCGGCACTCGAGGGGGCGGCTGCGAGCAGTGTGAGGCTCTGCCTCTTCGGCGTGCTGCGATCCGCCGGGCGCTCGAGGAGGGCGCTCCGGCTTATGCGTCTCGCGGGCGGGTCCCGCTGCTGCTGAGGCACAGCGACGGCTCATGTCGTGGGGTTCGCAGATGGATCTGGTGGAGGGGTTTGAGACGGGCCCCGCCCTATCTCAGCCTTCACCCGCCTTTGATACCAATCTTTCGTTTGAAAGCCACGTTTCTAGCATCTGTAAAACTGCATTCTACCATCTTAAAAATATATCTAAATTACGTCACATGCTTTCAATGCAAAATGCTGAACAATTAGTACATGCGTTCATGAGCTCAAGGCTAGATTATTGCAATGCTCTACTGGGTGGTTGCCCTGCTCGCCTAATAAATAAACTCCAGCTGGTCCAAAACGCAGCAGCTCGAGTTCTTACTAGAACCAGGAAGTACGATCATATTAGTCCAGTTCTGTCAACACTGCACTGCATTAATTGACATATTAACTCCAATAAATTCAATTAAAATTTCATCTGGTACTATAATTTGTGTACATTTTATAACATCCTTCACATACAACAAAACACCACCTCCCCTTCCCTGAAGCCTGCCCATTATAGCCTTGTTGCGTGACAGCTGCTTCTGGAGATGAAGATTTAAGCCAAGTTTCTGTTAACCCCAAAAAATCAACATAAGATTCACTAAGAAGATGCTCCAATTTTTCTCTTTTTGGCGTCATACTACGTATATTCAAGTGGTCACCTAAAAGGCCTCTATTTTTATAACATGTGTCCCATATTGTCCTTGCTTGGTTAAGAGTTTGAAATAGCTTAATGGGGCGATGCTTTTTCAATACATGATTTCTATGCCTATGTATTGCGGTTGTAAATGTTTGTTGTAGCTTGGGGGTACGATCAGTCTGTTGCTGGCTTTGAGAGGCCGCCACTATACCTGTTGGCAATGGGGCCCCACCGAATACAGCGCGCTTCACTGTCCGCAACACGGCGCACACGGCTGACCCCTCCGCTGCTGCCATACGCACCATGGAGCCAGCACCACCACCAAATCCCTCCGTCACCGCCATCCGCGCCCCATCCGCGGCCACCGTCCCCGCGACGTCACACACAGCATATGTCGTGTCGTGATACCGAAGATTCCCTGGATCCAGCCCACAGCAGGTGCACACCGGCACCAACACGGAGATCAGCCCCGCCGGGCAGCGCGACAACAGGCGCTGGCTTGTTGTTGTGCTAGCGGCATTAGAACGCAAAATACATTGTATCTGGTATAGTGGTTGAATTAACTGTGAACGAAGGAACCATTTTTGTTGCAGAAGTTACCAGCTCAATTGAAGGGGCTGGGGTGAAAACTGTAGAGGCCACAATGGCTGTTGTTGTAGTGGCTGAGTTAGCATAGTTGGCCATGGTGCTATCCCAGTTAACAGCTGAGGGAGCCTGACTTGTTGTAAGTGTGGCATGAATGCATCGGCTCTGGTCAACTGGGGCAATGGGATCATAGTTTCCAAGGATAGGTGCCCAGGATTTTGTTCCACATCTCCTGCTAAAAGTAAAATAATTACAAGGTTTAACAATCCTGTAGAACGGCCAGGTTTGCTGGTTGATTTCCCCATTGGAGCGCTGCAGCCAGAGTTTGAAAACCTTGTGTACAAAACGTATTGACTTCTTAGCGCATAGCGTCCGCCATTCCGCCAATGCTGTTGAAAGCACTGAATGAGATTTACAGTAGTAACTAACTTAATTATATGAAATTATTATTAATATCATAAGAATATGATGGTTTAATTATAAGTGATATAAATATGGTGATTATCTCTAAAGTGGACACCCAACTTAATATATGATATTTACCATCTGAATCTAACCATGTCATGTCAACAATTGGAAAAGTCTGCCAGATATTTATTATCATGTTAATTATTGTTCCTTTGGCCCCAACAGCAGGGGGATCAAATTAGTACAGAATCAACTTTGCACTGCTGCCCGTTATCGTGTCAAAGGAGTAAAATCAAAGGAGCCTTTTATTCCATGGAGCCTTTAGCCCAGTTGTACTGTTGCCTTGTGGACAGGACACAAGTTATATTTCCTGTTCTTGCAGTGTTTGAGTCCTGTATCTGTCCCCCTCCCTCTGTTTACCTTATGCTTATGTATGATAATGATATGATAATTTTCTGATGGGAAATTGCTCATAGTCAGACCAGTGTCTCATTAGACTCTTGCAGGAAGTAGTAGGACTGAGTTGCTAGCTGCCTTCTCCTCACCTCAGTCTCAAACTTTGCTCCAAAGATATCCACTGGCTGACCACTGGCCAAGGCAGGCTTCTGCTTTTCCACCCATTCTCCAAAGCAGAAGGGTGTCATCACATTCATAGTGTTGAGTGGGTATGGGGCTGGCTTGATGGGTTCAGCTGTAAAATGTAAACAGTTACTGGATAAAAATAATTATTAAGTACAAGAAATAAATACAAGTTACCAAAGTGTACAACAGATACTTAACATTAACAACATCAGTTTGGTGCTTTCTTATGTCTAATCTTGATTGAGGTACCATGTGAGTCAGGCCTGACAGGCTGGCACCAACATCACTTAATATTACACAAAACCTTCAGATATAGAGAAGAACAAGTAATCTCTAAGACCCCTGAACAACAGCACTATACAATAATAGCATGTTCAATATAAGGGTTTTTCACCTTGTTTCCTCATGCATGAATCACAACAAACAGAAAGTAAACAACTCTATTTACCTGGATCAGGTTTTCCTGTTTTATGCTGTTTGGAATCCATAAACCTGATATACAAATTCAACTCATTATTGGTGCTTACATGCATATGCACATAAAAGCTAAGAGGACTAAGGGGACTGAGAGACCCTATGGACTTTTGCTATTTGCTATGACTTAGGAACATTATTACATTTGAAATGGGTTTTTCATGTAGTTTAAACAAATTATAGCATACCCATAAAGTACTTTTGTGTATGTGTAAAGTTTGGGGAATAAAGCGATAACCACCAGGAAAATAAACAAATTATTTATGCTGTATTTTACAACTAAGTATTTTACATTCTACTATTATAATAGACAACAATCTTACATTTGGGAGCAATTTAGCAAGAACATACACTGTGTAGCTTTTATTGTACCAAAAAAGTATTACGGGGTACATATCAGTGCATTTATACAGTAATTATTTTGATAGCAAAAATAGTGATCTGATTAAGTTTGGGGTTCTGTGTTCTGTGTCTGCTCAGAAAGACACAGGTGAAAGAACCAAACACAGTTTTATTGAAAGAGTAGGGCCTATTCCACAATCGTAGTCATGAGTACAAGCAATCAGGTCAATAAACAGGCAGGCAGTCCAAACAAACAAACAAACACAACCAGGCAGGGAACACAGGTAAAAGGATAACCCAGAAACAGACAAGTAATCCAAAAACAAGAAGACAAGAAACCAGGGAGAACGCTCATAATTGTGTTAGGGGAGATGCGCATGCGCCGCGGACGGTGATGGCTACTTAAAATCGACGCTCTACTTCAGTAGTCTATTTTTCTAATTGATCTATCCCTACTAAGTTTTTGACCATATTTCATGTAAATCCCTTGTTCTAGTGGCATTATAAATGGCATCTAAGCGAGAATTAATCCACTCCCCGGTGAAGAAAAAGCATAAAGACGACGAGCACCATCATGCGCCATTGCTGAAATGCTCGATAAGCAACTGAGCGGCATAAAGCTAAGCATGACGACGATCGTTCGCGAGGAAATATCAACGATTACAGCATGATTGGACTCGCTGGAAAAGGATGTCAAATCGTTCGACAATAGATGTGACAGCATGCAGGCTACAGTGCGGGATGTCAAAAGGGACTCGATTGCTAGCAAGTCTTGAGCTGAAGGAGGGAACGCAATTCAGTTCTTGCAGACCCAAATTCCAAGGGTCGCATCGTTTTTATGAACGAGGATCCCTCCAGGAATTAGAACGCAAAATACATTGCGCACTTTGATTTTCAAGCTCCTACACTACAATGACCGACAGGCGATCCTGCAGGGAGCCAGGAGCGCATCACTGTTGAGCTACAAAGGGGGTAATTTGCGGTTCTTTCCTGATTTCAGCAAGGGAACATCCCAAAAGAGTAAAGCTATGGCTGAAGGGTGGAAACGCTTCCAACTATTAGGCTGGTTGCAGCGCATATTTTTTTCCGGCGCCCATGTTAACAGATTAAAGCATTCACACATGCAGAGGCGCGCGGTAGCGTCGCAGGAGCAGAGCAGAAGCAGCAGTGCCGCGATCATTTTTGCGCTGAGTGTATTTTTGCCACGCTGCTCACGCTAAATTAAAGCCACAGTGCATTGTTCTGATCAAAACTGACCTGATTAACATGAAAAATAACTTATTTCACCATGAAAATATGTAGTGAAGTGTCCCCTAGAGCCTCATCAATTCTGTTTAAAATGTCAGAAGTTAAAATTGTTTCAACAATGCGCCTATAGCCATTTCACATTTACATTAAATAGCAGAAGTTTATGGGTAAAATGTAAATTAATGAAGCCAAATTAACTTCGGTTTAAATTGGAAAGCGCAGCGCTGGTGAGGATTAGTTTGTGTCACAGTCCTCTGACGAGTTGTCCGATGACATGTCCGCGCGGCGCAAGCTCTGTAACACTCCGCTGTCTCGTCCCACTTTTGGATTGTTTGGCTTCCCATACTAAGATGTGCGGTGTGAAGCCAGCGTTAGGCATCTAGTCATTCCTGCTCTACTCTGCATCGGTTAAAGTGCGTAACGGCCAGGAGCACTTACTTTTCAAAACCCCCAGAGACCTGGAGTGTTTCATCTCGTCTCTGAGCGTCACTATGGAGATGGATACCACCGTGCCTACAGGGATGCCTGAAGAGTAAATTCGGCCTTCTTGGTTTTATATTATAGCACTTTAAAAGGGATAAGTTACAGGATTTATTTTTGCAGTTATGAACACTCAGGTGAGAGATGCTGATGTCTGAGTAACTGTCAAGTCTCAAGTCCGAGTACATGGCCTCAAGTAGATTTGTTGACCAGGCAGATAAGAAAGTGTGTTCTTACTCTCTGCAAGTTGGCGATAGTAATTGTTTTTAATTTATTTGTTTTAATTATTATAATGTCAAAACTACAAGGGTTTTCTGTTTTTGATACCACTGTGTTTCATGGGGGTGGAATTTTCATTTATGCTTGGTTACTATGGTTACTTCTGTCTCACGTTTAATTATATAGTGACAGAATGAGGGAATGTGATATCGTGGAAAGTCAATGCCCTATACAAGAATGGCATCTCAAGGCTTCCGACGTCACCTGCTTTCAGAATAAACATTTTAAATTGATAGCTTCCTCATCAATAGTGATATAGATATACTCAATAGTGCTTCAAGAGGAGTTATTATACTTCAGAACAGAAGATTCCGTTTTCTAGTAAAGAAAACGGGAGAGGACGAAAACGGGCAGTTTACATATGCTTCAGGTTCATGTAATAATGTAAAAATGGTTCTCTTCTCAGTATACTCCCCTAATAATTTTGAGGCAGATTTTTTTTTTCCATCTCTTACCAATTCCTCCTTAACTTTGTCGACTACAATTTGGTCGTAGGTATGGATGCTAATGCAGTCTGTAATCTCTTAATTGATAGATCCCTTCCCTAGGTTCACGGCGATCAGGCTTCACAGTCATTAAATTAGCTCATTGTTGATAATGATTAATGCGATATCTGGAGAGTGAAGAATGAGAACTGTAGAGACTATACGTTTTACTCAGCACACCACAAATCATTCTCGAGGTTAGATTACACTCTGATTTCTAAATCACTTACTCATGGCGTAAACCATATTAATATTTTACCCATACTGATCTCAGATCACTCTGCTGTGATTTGTAATCTATTGCCTCCGATAATTCCCCTAAACTCCAAAAGGTGGCATATGAATACAACTCTTTTGCAAAATGAAGATTTAGATTCTAACTTATCTCAGTTTCTTTAGGTCCTTCACACAGCTCCGGGTGAGGTAAATAAGATATTTAAGGAATTTCATGAACATCTTTACAGATCAGATGTGGGAGCGAACGAACAACCAGTCATTGAATTCCTGTCAAATTTAGATCTCCCCCATTTAAGCGAGGAGCAATGTGTCTTTCTTGATTCCCCAATAGAATTAAAAGAATTGAAGGAAGCATTAGAGACTATGAATAAGGGTCCTGGTCTGGACGGTTTACTCCCAGAGCTGTATCTGGCGATATGGGATCTAATTGGACAACTCCTCCTTGACTCTATAAATTTAGCTATAGATACAGGTTGTTTCCATAGAGACCAGAACACCGCTCTTATTTCTCTGTTGCTGAAAAAAGGGAAAATCCCCCTATTCTGCTCTATCTACAGGCCTATTTCATTAATTGGTACCGATGTCAAGTTATACGCCAAAGTGCTAGCCCATCGTTTGGGAACAGTTGCCAGCTCCCTAATCACCTGACAGGATTCCTTAAGGAATGTTTTTGCTACAGATAACGTTACGATGCCTTCTGAACATTATCGACTCACCCGACCCGGTTAACAATCAACGTGCTATCCTCTCGCTAGACGCTGAGAAAGCCTTTGACCAGGTCGAGTTGACATATTTATGGTCTGTCTTAACCCGTTTTGGCTTTTGTCCTCGTTTTATTCATATGATTCAGACCCTCTATGTTAAAGGGGTACCTAAGCACTGGGAAGATGAATCTGTATTTAAACTGGGTCATTTATGTAGTAGAAATGTGAAATTATTTTTGAATTTGGTGCCTTCTAAATTGAAAAGACAGAAAATGTATTTTTGTCTCATGGTGATGAAAGACAACAACTCCCAGAATGCACTTGCTTCGTTGCCCTACTCTAGGCACGGCTGCTGGATCACTTGCCCACAGGTTTTATTTTCATAAAATCAGTTCAGTTAGAGACACTACAATTAAAAACTGAATGTGTCTGTTCAATATAATGTGAGTGAGCCGATTGAGTGTTACGGCACAAACGCAGCAGGAGTCAGATTACATTCATCTCATGAGCTGAGGTAAATAGGCCGGGGCATAACATCACAGCACGTGTTCCGTCTAGCGCATTTTCAGTTCATGTCTTTGGAAGCTTAACTTTCATAGGAATTCATTTGAAAAGTTGAAACATTCACTTTGTGCTCCACCACTCCGTTTACATGAATCTCCGCAGCTCCCCGAGCAGAGCGCTGTGTTGTGAGTGCGATGTTGAAAACATGCATAGTCTTTAGCCTCTGGCCAAAAAATCCTCTGATGACGCAAAATGACGATATTTGCGTCATCAGAGGATTTTTTTCAGAATAAAATACTTCATTCTCTCATCTCAGGGGGACATGTGGGGGGTACGATAATTTTAATATACTCCTGGGTTTCTACTAATACATAGCTGTTCGGATGCAATCCCGTTGAATAGAGGCACTCGTCAGGGTTGCCCTTTATCGCCCATCGTTATTCGCAATTTCATTAGAGGGGGACCACATTATCTCTCCGATTACTGTAGGCGACTCCAAGCATTCTATCTCTCTTTTCGGGGATGATATCCTTCTCTATATGTCTAATGTTTTCTCATCTCTACCTCAGTGTCTTAAATTATTTAATGACTTTAGCATCAGAAGTGGGTACAAAGTCAACTGGGGAAAATCCGTATTAATGCCCTTAATATGCCCTCAGCGTCGGTCAATACTGCATTAGCATCCTCCCTAATCCCAATTAGTAAGTCATTTAAATATTTAGGAATTCAGATTTTTTCCTCACTGCAGGCTATTTCTAAGGAAAATTATCATTCTTTATTTACTACTATCAGACAAGAATCTATTTCTGTTTTTTACGATCCCCTTATCTCCCCATAGTACCTTCTTTTAAAGAAATTGACTCCCTGATTACGAAATTCATTTGGAACAAGAAACGACCAAGAATCAAATTCTCGACATTGCAAAGAAGATCTGACAAAGAAGGCTTGTCACTATCGAACTTACAATTTTATTTTTGGGCATGTCAGCAGCGCTCTCTTAACACTTGGTTAAAGGTTGATTCACAGATCGTCTGGTGGGACAAGAAGCGTCAGCTGTGCTTCCGCATCGGCTCCAGGATATTTTATTCACAGGTTTTTCAAAAAGGAACTGAAGTTTGGGAATACAATTGTGTCTAATTCCCTTCAAATCTGGTTCATCTAAGTTCACATCTGAATCTCTGATATTGCATAATCATAATTTACAATCCGACAACAGGTCGTTTGTTTTTAAGCCATGGTCGGATCAAGGTGTACATACTCCTGTACATATGCGTGATTTTTTTGACTATCAGGGCTTAAGGTCCTTTCAAGATCTGAAAGAGTGTTACAATCTTCCTAGACATTCTTATTTTCTGTACATAAGGTTGAGAAGCGCTATGCGTGCTTATGGAGTACCATGGAACTGTAACTTGGATTCTCACCCTCTGATGGACTGTGTTAACTTTTCGCAGGCACGAGGAGCAGTGTCATTTATTTACAACAGACTGCTCAAGCATGGCTGTGGTATGATTCCTATTACTACAATATGGGAAAAGGAATTGGCTCCTTGCAAACCAAACTGGGACTGGATATGGGACACCATTCCATCGATGTCAAGAAATCTTGCCCATCAGTTAATAATACACTATAAACTGCTTCATAAGGCCTATGCAACTCAAAACATCTTGCACGAAATGAAGTGCTTTCTTACCCCTTTCTGCTCACTCTAATTCAAATGCTGTGGGTACCTATATGCATATGTGTTATGAGTGCAAACATATTGGTAACTTCTGGGATGAGGTCTTATGACAGAACTATGCTATAAGGTTATCCCTAAACATCCCAGTCTCTGTTTGTTGAATGATGATGCAGATCTTGATCTGACTGTTAGCCAGCGCAGTATTCTTCACACTGCTCTAACTGCGGCCAAAAAGATAATCTTAAAGATTTGGCACAAGCCTACAATTCCAGCAGCCAAATTGTGGCTCTTAGAACTCAAATACATTGCTCTGTTAGAACTCACTACAGCAAGAATGAACAAAGCCAAACCAAAAACACAAGTCCTGGTCTGAAATTGTTATAAAACAATCCCATATAATAACTTGATAGGCCATCCACACTGACTTTATCTGAATGTTATCAAGGAGGAGCAGGGAGTATCCTGGACAAAGAGTATCCTCTGTTGTGTTATGTGCAGAAATGACTGCTTCAATGCGGCGTGGCATTGAGGCAATCAGCCTGTGGCACTGCTGAGGTGTTATGAAGGTCCAGGATGCTTCGATAGCGGCTCCAGAGTGTTGGGTCTTGCGTCTCTCAACTTTCTCTTCACAATATCCCACATATTCTCTATGGGGTTCAGGTCAGGAAAGTTGGCAGGCCAATTGAGCACAGTAATACCATGGTCAGTAAACCATTTACCAGTGGTTTTGGCACTGTGAGCAGGTGCCAGGTCATGCTGAAAAACAAAATCTTCATCTCCATAAAGCTTTTCAGCTGATGGAAGCATGAAGTGCTCCAAAATCTCCTGATAGCTAGCTGCATTGACCCTGCCCTTGATGGGACCAACACCAGTGGACCAACACCAGCAGCTGACATAGTACCCCAGACCATCACTGACTGTGGGTACTTGACACTTGACTTCAGGCATTTTGGCATTTCCTTCTACCCAGTCTTCCTCCAGACTCTGGCACCTTGATTTCCGAATGACATGCAAAATTTGAGCGACAGTCCAGTGCTGCTTCTCTGTAGCCCAGGTCAGGCGCTTCTGCCGCTGTTTCTGGTTCAAAAGTGGCTTGACCTGGGGAATCCGGCACCTGTAGCCCATTTCCTGCACACGCCTGTGCACGGTGGCTCTGGATGTTTCTACTCCATACTCAGTCCACTGCTTCCGCAGGTCCCCCAAGGTCTGGAATCGGTCCTTCTCCACAATCTTCCTCAGGGTCTGGTCACCTCTTCTCGTTGTGCAGCGTTTTTTGCCACACTTTTTCCTTCCCACAGACTTCCCACTGAGGTGCCTTGATACAGCACTCTGGGAACAGCCTATTCGTTCAGAAATGTCTTTCTGTGTCTTACCCTCTCGCTTGAGGGTGTCAATGATGGGCTTCTGGACAGCAGTCAGGTCGGCAGTCTTACCCATGATTGCGGTTTTGAGTAATGAACCAGGCTGGGAGTTTTTAAAAGCCTCAGGAATCTTTTGCAGGTGTTTAGAGTTAATTAGTTGATTCAGATGATTAGGTTAATAGCTCGTTTAGATATGCTAATTTTTTTAGATTTTGGGTTTTCATGAGCTGTATGCCAAAATCATCAGTATTAAAACAATAAAAGACCTGAAATATTTCAGTTGGTGTGCAATGAATCTAAAATATATGAAAGTTTAATTTTTATCATTACATTATGGAAAATAATGAACTTTTATCACAATATGCTAATTTTTTTAGAAGGACCTGTATATGTAGTCTGAGATGTATTTGCAATAGTCCAGGGTGGAGTGCCCTCTGGTGGTGATCACGGGCACTCTCACTGGTGATCGTAACACAAAGCAAGTAAAAAATAAAACTATTGCAACTTTTTTTTTAAATACTGGGGAAATATACTCTTGTTCCATAGTTAGAGTAAGTGTGAAATCTGCAGGCTGTAAATTAAAGTGGTTCCCTTTCGAGAGAATCACTCTAGTATTGCGTAGCATATGTACTCCTATGTTTTCTCGAGACTGAAGTGAATTTTATCCTTAATTTTCCATAAAACGCATTGCAGCTGCACAGCATACCTAGCGGCATATAAGCACACTGATTGGCTGTGCTGCAGCAACTGCAGGACTCTATGGCGAGGCGACTGAGCGGAGGGAACCAATGAGGGGCCTCCCGTGTTCCTGCCCGCACCTCTTGCCTGAATTTGCATAGCGAGTCTATAAAGACCGTGTCACGCCATAGGAGCTCAGTTCGCCTTAGTGGCACTCTACCAAGGTGGCTGCCCAGAGTGTGACGCAATGGCCCTGCCATGTTCAATGTCGATCCCTCTCCACCTGCCCTCTCATCGGGACTGTGCAAGAAAAAACGCTGCGACCAGAGGCAGCCGGAGCAGCCTTGTATCCACATGCCGGACCTCTCCCCGCAGCTAGCGTTGACACGGAACAGGACTATGTTCTCTCAAGGGCCGAGAGAGACCTCGGGCTCGATTGGTCCCAGCCCCAGGAACTGACTAAGAGCAGACTGGACGAATGGTTCCAACAAGGTCGTCGCCATTCCTGTCCACAAAGACCAGCACCCTTCTTCCCGGAAGTTCATGACGAACTGACGAATGCCTGGAAAGCGCCCTGTAGACGGCGTGAAAGAAAAAGGCTACGAGAATTTCCCACCGCTCGAGGAGGCCCTTGACGTCTGAATCCACATCAACTCTTACAAAAATGTATCCCTTTATTCGGTTGGCAACAAAAAACATGATCACAAGAATATTCCAGAAGACAAAAAGCGATTAATTAACAACAAATAAAAGAGAGAGAAGAGAGAAAAAAGGTAAAAAAAACTGTGAGGCTTCACTCTCTGCTTGCCTGACTAATCACTTCGATAACTTTACCTCACCAATCTCACGAGCGTATATCCCCGCACTTAAAGGGGCATACAGTTAAAGGTAAAAATGCGATAGCAGTCCTCTAATCCCAAAATATCACTGTATAAACTCTCTGGTTACTCAACGTAACCTTAGTTCCCTGAGAGGAGGGAATGAGACATTACGTATGGGGAAAACCTTTTTCCTTGAAATGCTGAAGCCTAATTGAATTACTCTATTGCTTTGCAATAGCCAATGGCGTCCTGGCAATTGCCTGATTGGCTGGCTCAGCCACTATATAAGCGATGTCAGGCGCCAAAAAAACCTCAGAATCTTTTGACTAAACGAGAGCTATTGAAGCTATGAGGAGGCGTTTCACACGGCAGTTTACGTAATGTCTCGTTCCATCCTCTCAGGGAACTAAGGTTACGTTGAGTAACCAGAGACGTTCCCTTATCGAGTCGGTTTCTCGACATTACGTATGGGGAACGTATAAAACCCCGCCGTGTGAAAAGAAAATAGTAGGCCTGGTACAACAGAGCCAATGGCGCTTTCGGCTGTAACCACTGGTATCAGCGCGTTTGCCCCTCCCCCTCCAGGTCCGGTATCGGACCTGGTTGAAAAACTTGCCATTGACACTGTCAGCGTCTCCCCTATTCACAGTCGAACGTCGTTGGACTAGTGAAATATAGGGGGTGAATAAAGGCAACAAGATGTTGGTGCTTGAATATACAGCCGGCGTGAATAAGCGGGCATAGATAATGGGGATAACAGAGAAAGTGTGATTATGACTTAAAAGGCCCTATAGAGTTAAATTGACTCTGTATTGTCCCGTCCTGCTTAGACGACCTAGTTGAAACCACAGTTGAAACACGCGCTGGGGTGGGGCGTGTCTTCAGGTGACTCAGTCAGCTAATGGCTGCTCAGCCTTCTCCTCCTGCACTGACAGAACGTGTGGTGCAAACGAGGGAATATCTATATGATAAAATCTCGCAAAAGTGTTGTGAGACGACCAGCCTGCCGCAAGGCAAATGTCTTGAATAGACATACCTTTAGCCCAGGCCCGAGAAAATGCTAGACTCCTAGTAGAGTGGGCACGCACCCCTATCGGGCAGTCAAGTCCCTGGGAATGATAAGCTAGGCGCACAGCCTCCACAATCCAGTGCGACAGCCTCTGCTTCGACAGCGGGTCACCCTTTTTGGCGCCCGCGAAGCAGATGAAGAGCTGTTCTAAAGTTCGAATCTGACTAGTTCTGTCTACATAAGCACGCAGCGCACGCACGGGGCACAAGGCGCACTTCTGTGACGCTGGATCAGAGGTTGGCTCTGTGGAGCAAAAAGCTTGTATTGTGACAACCTGGGCCCTGAACGGGGTTGAGAGCACCTTAGGCGTGTAGCCGTGTCTGGGCGTGAGTCTGACCATACAATCGTCTGGTCCAAACTGCATACAGGCATTGTTGACTAAGAGGGCATGTAGATCACCTACCCGCTTCCCACACGCTAGCGCGAGTAGCAGCAACGTCTTAAATGAGAGCACCTTCAGGTCAATAGTCTCAGCTGGTTCGAACGGTGTGTCCGATAGCGCTTTAAGGACCAAAAGATAGGACCCATACTGGCATTTGGCGAGGGCGGGGAGGATTCAGTCGCCTCGCTCCCCGAAGAAAGCTCGTTATTAAGGGGTGTTTACCCACTGAACGGCCGTCCAGTATACTATGAGAGGCTGCGATAGCGGCCACATAGACCTTCAGCATAGACGGAGAGCTGCCATTATCCAGACGTTCCTGTAGGAAGGTTAAAATTAAGGGAATAGCACAGTCCATAGGGTCTTTATGTTTGCTATCACACCAGTTCGCAAACACTCTCCATTTCAGTGCATATAAGCGCCTCGTTGACAGTGCTCTGGACTCTGCTAGCATGAGCCAGACTCGGTGTGAAGCATCCAACTGGTTCACTCTACACTGATTTGCCACAAGTGTAGGTCTCACAATTCTGGCCTGGGGTGCCAAATGGAGCCCCTCGCCTGGGACAACAGATCCCTCCTCAGTGGGATTCACCACGGAGGAGTTGACGACATGTTCATCAGCTCCGGAAACCACGGCTGGTTGGGCCACTTTGGCGCTACCAAAAGCAGAGCGTCCCTCTCCTCCCTGTTCTTTTGCAGCACTAGCGGCATTATTTTGACTGGGGGGAACGCGTATTTCTGACCCGTGGGCCAACGGCTCGACAGCGTGTCCCCTTTCAGGGGTGCAGTCGTCAGCGAGAAGTATAGAGGGCAGTGAGTGTTCTCGTCCGATACGAAGAGGTCTATTTCCGCTTTTCCAAAGATGCTCCAGATCGTCTTTACTGTTTGGAGATGCAATCTCCACTCCCCATGAGCAATGCCCTCCCTGGACAGCATGTCGGCTCCGCGGTCCAAGCTCCCCGGTATATGTACTGCCCGGATCGAGAGGAGTACCCGATCCGTCCACAACAGCAGGCGTCTCGAACCAGGGCGTCAAGGTCTCGAGACATGCTCGCGTTATGACAAGGCGCTCTGTCCCTACCCTCCACGCGTGTGATGGGGCTCTCTTCTGTAGCCATAGCTGCAGTGGTCTCATTTGCAGTAAGCCCAGCCGATAGACCAAGGCTGCAGCCGCCATTAGACCCAGTAGTCTCTGAAACATTTTTAAAGGGACTGCTCTGCCTTGCACAAACAAGGCCAGTGTATTGTGAATGGACTGGATTCTCTGTGTCGATAGGCGCGCGATCATCGTGCGCGAGTCCAAAACCATCCCCAGAAAGGTAATGGATTGGCAGGTCTGAAACGTGCTCTTCTGCATGTTCACAGACAAACGTGCTAAATGGGCGAGGAGCTTTTGTTTGTGCTCCTCGAGCACACTTTTCGATTGAGTAATGATCAGCCAGTCATCGAGATAGTTCAGCACGCGCATTCCACTGAGTCTCAGGGGAGCAAGTGCCGCATTCATGCACATTGTAAATGTACGGGGGGCCAATGCTAGGCCGAAAGGTAACACTTTGAACTGGAATGCAACACCTTCGAACGCAAATCGCAGAAAACGCCTGTGATGAGGGGCTACCTGGATGTGAAAATAAGCGTCTTTCAGATCCACCGCAATGAAATGGTCCACAGGCTGAATATGCGCGAGGATCTGCTTCACCGTAATCATTTTGAACGATTGTTTTGCGAGCGCTTTGTTTAGCGGTCTTAGATCTAAAATAGGGCGCATGCCCCCGTCCTTTTTCGGAACAAGGAAGTAGCGGCTGTACAGCCCGCACTCCCTCTGTTCCTCGGGTACCATCTCTATTGCCTGCTTCGCTATGAGGGAGGAGATTTCTGCCCGTAACAGTGGGGCGCTCTCTTCCGACACTTCTGTC
Organism: Gobiocypris rarus; assembly: GCA_023029165.1. Taxonomy (NCBI): domain Eukaryota; kingdom Metazoa; phylum Chordata; class Actinopteri; order Cypriniformes; family Gobionidae; genus Gobiocypris; species Gobiocypris rarus. The sequence continues at coordinate 11,120,317 of CM040927.1, forward strand.
ATAATCGCGCTGTTGAAGCGGGGTGGTCTGTGAGCGAACTGTAGAGTGTAGCCGCGCTTTACAGTGTTAATTACCCACTCTGATGCCGCCGGTAACTCTGCCCACACGCTTAGGTGGTTTGATAATACTGACGCCGTTGTTCGCTGCGGCGAGGGCGTCGTGCCAGTCGCCGGTAAAACATTGCTGCTTAAAATGACAGCAGATGATGTGTCTGTGGTTTGACCCACGGAGACATTTGAATGCTCGGGTTGCGCCGAGCTTCTGCTCTGCCAAACGTCTCCCGAGAGGTTTCACTTATGTCGCGGCCAGTAGTTAGAGGAGGAAAAGAGCTCTTTTGGTGAGACATTTAAAGTTTTATTGCAACATAACACATTGAATTCGACACAACATTTGAACGCACATTGTCGGGATTCTCTGTTGGCCGCTGAGAGAACTCTGAGCGGGAACGTGCTCTTTTGGCCACTGGTCCACTGCCGTTCGCGGGCCGCGCTCTCTTCCTCCTCACACGAACATCAGGAATGCTGCTCCTTTTTCTCCGCCTGCTGACCTTGATGATGAGGGGCCGACTTCGCCCCGAAACAGGGTTTCCTGATCTGCCTCTGACGGAGTGGCGGTTCCGGCTCGCGGCACGGATTCACGCTCGTGACAGGCGCACGCCCAGCGTAACCTGTCTGACGTTGAGCCGATGACGATCTGGACCTCGCCCTGGGTGGCGCATTTGATCGTGTGGGGAGAAGATGCGGCAGCATCGTAGACTTTTTCAACGCCTCCGTGTACTCGACAGGAGGCGTTCTGGCATATCCTTTTTTCTCTGCCCCTTCCACTGTCGTGAGCAACTGAGTCCCTTGAGCATGGGCCCGGGCTGAGTGAGGGGAGCGCCATGAACGAGTGAGCTCCTCGTGGAGCTCGAGAAAGAAGGGGGCGGGTCTCTGCGCGACGTCTGCCTGGTGGCTAGCGCCGAGGAAGGACCCGTCCATCCAGCGTTTGAACGGCTGTTCAGGTGCAGCCCAGTCTAGCTCCATAACCGCCACTGCCTCTGCAAGAATATTCATTAGCTCCGTATCCAGAGAGGTTGAGGTACAGCCAGCCTCTGAAGGAACTTCCAACCAGGCACCCGGGTCGGAAGCACTCGTGGACAAGGCGTCGTGCTCTCCGTATCTGAATGAGACCATTTCCCGGGCCAGCCAATCGGGCGATTGCCAGGACGATTGCCCATACATAATGTCGAGAAACCAAACTCGATAAGGGAACTGTAAATATCCCCTTCAATATCCACATAAATCATGTAAATTACTATTTAACGCATAAATTAAAATTATTTATTAACTGCATTTAGGCCCCTACAACTGAGGTCTCTCAAACACAAATCAATCAGGCCACTGATCCCCTTTCACAAAGCGACCTGCCCCTGAGTATTATTCAACCCCTAGCCACACGCATACAGGCATGGCAGGCCATTCCGGGCATATCAGTATGGGTGTTGAACATTATAGAGAGAGACTACTCATTGTAGTTCACTCGCAGACCCCCGCGCTTCTGGGCCATGGTGGAGACTTCGGTAAGAAGCTCTGTGAGTCATGTGCTTCTTGCCGAAGTCATGAGGCTACTAGGAAAGCGAGCGATAGAAGACGTGCATCCATCACAAATCAATGCAGGCTTCTACAGCCGATACTTCCTCATCCCGAAGAGGGATGGCGGCCTCAGACCCATCCTAGATCTCTGCTGAACAGCTGAACAGAGGGCTTATGAAGCGCACGTTCAAAATGCTGACCATGAAACATATCCTCGCACACATTCGCCCCAAAGAGTGGTTTTTCACACTTGATCTGAAGGATGCATACTTTCACATTTAGATAGCGCCCCAGCACAGGCCATTCTTGAGATTTGCCTTCGAGGGAAAAAACCTATCAATACACAGTCTTGCAATTCGGACTATCTTTAAGCACCTGGCGTTTTTACGAAATGCGTGGACGCAGCGCGTACTTCCCTGAGGCTAAAGGGAATGCGCATTCTCAACTACCTCGATGATTGGCTGGTCATAGCCCAATCAGAGGCTCAGTTGATGACTCACAGATCCTGGCTCCTCAGCCATTTCGAATGCTTGGGTATCAGGATCATTATGGAGAAGAGCGCACTATCTCCGACCCAGAAAATGTGTTTTCTGGGAGTACACATAGACTCAGTACGAATGGGAGCGTGACTGGCGTCACATCGCGTGCGTGCACCACTCAGAGTCTAGCAGTGTCGTTCAAGGCGGGCACTAATACCCCTCTCAAAAACTTCCAGAGGATGTTAGGTCGAATGACCTCAGCATCAGCTAGTGATGCACCGAAATGAAAATTCTGGGCCGAAACTGAAACAGAAAATTTAGGATGCAGTTGGCCGAAAATCGAACCTGGAGCCGAAAATGGCTTCTTTTAAAAATGTATACTATATATATATATATATATATATATATATATATATATATATATATATATATATATATATATATTTATAAAATGTGACGGAATAGCTTTCTCTCCTTTATAATCAGTGCCACCCCTTCCCTGAAATCGCCGCCCTTCGCCAGTTTCCCAACTGGTGTGGGTGAGAGAGAGAGGAGGGGCGCTGAAATGAAGAGAAATGGCGCCGAGTGATGAGACACACCTGATTATCATGAAGCCTCATCACTGCTGCTGTTAAATTCCAAGCGGGCCCAATCTGGGGCTGCTGCGCATGCGCCCCCTTCAACACTGGCTAAAGCACCGCGTCCCAGCCTGGGCGTGGCATTCGGGCCGGTTACGCATCAAAGTGAACCACAGCTGTGTCAAAGCTCTGGTTCCTTGGTTAGCAACAGACTGGTCCCAGTCAGGTGTGAGCAAGGGCACTATTATGAGATGGAAAGTAGTAGTACAATAACAGATATACGGACAACAACACGGACAATCCGACATCCCACATAAGTTTTTGGCTTGAGTATCTCTGCATGTTCACGTCACGCTTCAAGTTACGTCAAGTGTGAACTCAACCCTGTAATGCACATGCAGGTGCCAGGTCCGAAGCAATAGTCTACAGTTTAAAACGTTTAAAATATTGGTACTTTTACTTAAAAACACTTATTGTTTCACTTCAGAAGACATTGAATTCTGGAGAGAGTTTTGTAGATTACTGGGAGCAACTGCAAGTCTGTCCTCGGGTTTCCATCCCCAGAGCAATGGTCAGTCCGAGTGGGCCAATCAGGATCTTGAGAGAGGGTTGCGATGTTTGGTGTCCAAGAATCCTTCCTTCTGGAGCCAATAACTGTCATGGGTTGAGTATGCACATAACTCATTACCAGTGTCGTCCACAGGCCTTACTCCGTTTGAATGTAGTTTAGGTTACCAGCCACCAATTTTTCCTAGTCTGGAATCCAAAGTTGCGGTCTTCCCCGTCAAGCCTTCATCCAGAGGTTTCGCCACACATGGAGCAGAGCCCATGAGACTTTGCTCCAAGTGGGGGCGCTCACCAAGGCCCAAGCCTATCGCCATCGGTCTAAGCCTCCCGTCTACGTCGTTGGTCAAAAACTGTGGCTTTCATCCAAGAATATTCCTCTCCATTCCGTTTGTAACAAGCTTGCTCCCAAATTCATTGGTCTGTTCCCTGTTGCTAAGATCATGAGTCCGGTGACAGTCTGCCTCAAAATACCTCCAATATACGGGAGGATTCACCCCGTGTTCCATGTATCCAAAATAAAACCTGTATTTCATTACCATATTAATCCGCCAGCCCCGGTTCCCCAACCGCCACGACTCGTAGATGGGGAACCAACCAATTCGGTCAATCGCATTCTGACATGGATTTCAGTATTCGGAGGAGAGAAGTTGGGTTCCTGCTAGGGACATACTGGATCACTCTCTTATCGATGATTACAATCGACAGGTAGGTCGGGAGTTCCAGGAGGCGCTCCTAGGGGGAGGGGTACTGTCAAGGTTCATGGGTTCATTGATTCATTAGGTGTGTTCGACATCGGCTGCGGCTGGATGCACCCGATCGGCGAGAGTAGCCGCGTGCAGGCGGGGAGGAGCTGCAAACGGAGACGTGAAGTCAGACACTTTCTGCTTCCCGCAGTGACGCTTGCACTGTGTTTGCAAACTTTATCACAGCTGAAGTTAAATAAATCCAATATTTTTCAAATACACAGATGTTTCAGATGACATTTTCATTCAATACTTTATGCACTGCTTAATAAAGCGTCTATTGGGACAAGAATAAAGTTCAACATATAAACCTACACTATCAATGAAGTGGGGTCAACGTTTTTTATCATTTTTAGTTTGATAAACATGACAATATAAAATCGCGACTACATCAAAAGAGGTTTCAGTGTTATAAATAAATGATTTGTGAGCATTAGTGGAACATCAGTGTTACGTATAAACACGAAACAAACGTGATCGCTGTCATGCGGTGAATCCGGCCTATCGTGGATAAGCTGTGTCGTCATCAGAGCTCGTGCAGCTGCTGTAGCCACGCTTGAGAATCTGCACCGGCTGCATCAGCCGGCTGGTCTCGAATCGCTCTAGCGGTACTTTGTTGACATACGTCACAGTCACGTGCCGTCGGCGCTGCCTCAAGTCGGACAAAATTTCTAACCGGCATGCACTGCTTCTAGTCAGCCGCCGATCGTTCTGCGCATCGCTGGATGAAGTCGAACAAGCCTATTATCTCTCTGTATGTATGCTTGTGTTGGAGCCGTGGCTACTAATTGCTCCTCCGTTTATCACATCCAGCTACACCTGATTACTTCTCCCCATAAATTCACCTCACTCACTTTCATGTTGTCAGATCGGTGCAGGGTTTGCTGTGTCCTGTGTATGTTTGTGTTCCTGGGAGTTCTGCACATTCCGGTTGCTGGATTCTCCGCCGTAGTTCAATCAAATCAATCAATCAATCAAATTTATTTATAAAGCGCTTTTACAATGACGATTGTTTCAAAGCAGCTTCACAGTGTTAAACAGGACAACATTGCAACAAAATTTGATTTGGCTAGTTTAATTTGGATAGTTTATAGAATTATATATGACCAAATTAATAAATTCTATTTGTATATTTAGTTGAGTAACTTGGATCATAATTTGATAATAAGTTCTGCCCATTGCATCTCTGCGTCACCGCCCTGCGTTCCGTCTGCCTAGTTTACTGCCTGCCTGGATATCCTTGTCTGCCTCCGGGACTTTGGACTTACTGTGATCTTCCTTTGTGTGTTCTGAGTGATAATTAACTCCATTTTACTTGCTATTGGATCCAGTGTATCTTTCCCTGACATAATTTGTTAATTTTCCTGGTTGTTACCCCGGTAACACTTTTATGTCCTCCTCACATTATGACACATTTAACTAATAACAATTTAATTATTACTTAATCTATTAATCATGTCGAATCTTCATTAGTTGCTGATGCAGTAATCATTAATAAATGGGTTAGTTAACCATTAGTAACACATTAACTCATTATTATCTGTGCATTAGTTAAGCATGAATTAATGCATATTAGTGCACCCTTATTGTAAAGTCTTACCGTTACCCCTTTATTCCCATAACATATTGTTCTCATATACACATACATACTTTATAGGTACACTATAATTACCAAAAATAAAATTTTACTTACAGCAGTAATTTAAAGCATTACCCAAATTTCCAGAATTCCAGTTTAAGCCTTACCCATATTTGGTTTTATTTAAATACAGATTAAATAATTTTGCCATTTCTCTAGAAGCAGATACAGTTACACATATTGGTTTAACTGGACATCTCTAGTGTATAATTGAATATGAAAAATTCAGTCTCCCACAGAACATATGGTTAAACAGAGGGTTAAAAGCAAATCAGATTCACAGAAGAGAAAGACTGGTGACTTACTCTTTTATGATAGGAACAAGTTGGGTTCCAAGGTTCTCACAGTAGAACCAACGTTCAAACAAGACATCTGTACTATTAACCACAAAGTACCTAGAGTAAAGGAAAAGGAAACCAAATTTCACACATCTTTTATTTCCAGATCTAGCATCCAATAGAATCATGGTCCAGATAAAGGTCACATCACAAGTAATTGATCTCGGTGTGTTGGAGAAAACATGAGAGTAGTTTTGAGAATGGCAGTCGTAATGAAGAATGGATGTGGGAGTAGTATCCCATGATACCTGAGGCCATCTGTCTCTGAACGAAGCCTCCTCCTCTCCACCACCAGCCCTACTGAGTTTGCCTGTCTCTGAGGAGAGTGGGGAATCCGCGCTGGAAGCAGGAACATCTGAAAACAGCAGCAATAAGCAGGCTTTTGAGCATATACAATGTCTTAATAGATAAAACAGCTTCTGTGACATGAATACAGCCTGTCAGACCATTAAAGTAGCAGTAATTTCAGAGGCAGCATGCAACAGACAAATCTGGATGATTCTCACCTCTCCTTCTCGAATATGTACTTCTTTATGCTTGCCATTCTCTATTACTTTCAAAACCATGTCACCCTTCACCTGGTAAAAGAGCTGAGACACAAAGGTTTGGGGGTAAATTAAACTCTTATCAGCAAGAGACAGTTCTATTAATTCCTGCTATCTTTTGATTTAAAAAAAAAATCAGCCACTGTAAAGGTGCTGTATTATTATTATTATTATTATTATTATTTAGAAATGTCTCTACTTCCTGACAAATACCAAGGAATTAGGTGTCATTTACATTAAAATGTATTATCATAGAAATGTATTCACTTGGCAGATGTTTTAGCCAAATTGACTTACAAATAAGAAATCCATAAGCCATTTATCACCCCAAAAAAACAAACAAACAAACTAACAAATGAAATGCTGCAATTTAAAGTTTCAGATTTGCTTAGAAGTACAGACCAGAGCAGAAATGAAAGATGAAAGGAAAGTTGGAGACAATAGTGAAAGAGTGAGTGATATTTTTCTACAGAAATAGTTACTGCAGGGTTGCCTTGAGATTTGTCTCGATAAATAAATAAATAATATAATATATATACATAACATAATATCTAATATATATATATATATATATATATATATATATATATATATATATATATATATATATATATATATATATATATATATATATATATTTTTTTAAATAACCTTTTTGCCACCCTTGAAACTAGCCAATCAGAAACACTCTCTGTTTGTAATTTATTTTGTGTTTGGAAATGCTGACAAGGTTGGCTGACATGTCTTTGAAGTGTTTGGCTTTGGAGAGTGAGTGAAGTTTGAAAAATAGTTAAAGTTAGCAAAATTACTATAATCGCTTGCAGTACCAACAGATCATCTTTAGTCAGGCTTATTAGTTTGCCCTCTTGACCATTTTCTCTTCTGCTGGGTCTCATTTGCTAACCAATTGAGAAGCTCATGGCTTATTCTGTTCCTATCACCTGTTAGCATTCTCAGTGCGGTCTGATTCCCAAAATGCAGTTCATTTAATCAAGAGAAAAGCAAGTCAGCTAGTCATGTCATGTTAATTTGTACTTTAATCTTATTAGTGCATGAATAGCACCTCACCTCTTCCCCTTCCTCAATGTGATAATCCGTTCTCACATTTGGACCACCAACATACATAATATTCAATTGATAAAAGAACCTAAAGAACGATGTAAAGATAATCATTATTGTTTGAAAATGTATATATAAAAGCATATTTTTTTGTTTGTTGATGAAAGATCATTTAAACTTACATTAGCTTGTTGCAAACAGGTGGTACAAATGAACTTTCATTCTCAGCAATCCACTTGTCAATGTTCACATGAAGAGATTGGTTGGTCATTTTCTCTCTAATTTGGGAGTACAGCGAGATGTTTGATATCTGTCTGGGTAGGCAAAAACTTTTTGAGCCGTGGTTCACTACATCAGAGAATTTATGACAAACCTGAGTTAATGAATAATGGGGGCGGTGCTCATGCATTATGTGACCATGAGGTTGAAATTCATGTTTACACAGCAGTAACCTTTCAGTGCTGACACTGCAGCATAAACCTGGATTTCAATATAGAGACCATTGTACAGTTTTTTTGTGTGATATAAAATATGCACATTTGCATTTAAATGACAAAACAAAGGCTTCACCAATTAGACATTGAAGCCCGGGGATATGTGAATAAATAAAGTTCTGGCTTTGGGCCTAAGATAAGTCAAGTCAAGTCAAGTCAACTTTATTTATATAGCGCTTTTAACAATGCAGATTGTTTCAAAGCAGCTTCACAGTGTTAAACAGAAAAATAATGCAACAGAATATATTTTGATTATCATACAGTAACAATGTGGGCTTTAGATCAGTAATTAGATCAGTAATTTGGTCTATATGGTTAATTTAGATTAATAATTAGATTTATTTTTAAATATATTTAAAGTACAGTACAGGTCAACAAAAACAGTCTCAGTGCTGTCTTGAAACAGCAATGATTCAGAACAGACAGATAATACCGGTGGGATAGGCTGAGGGGCAGTACATCTGTGGATAAACTTGATTAGTGAATAATTCAGCAGCAAAAGTTACTCTAGAAAAATCATGAGTATACAATAATTGTGTAAAATCTAAACATTTAGTGGGGGAAAAAAATAAAGAAAACAATAAAAGTGAATAAGTGTAACTCTAGATCTGGTAAAATGTTACACATTGTTGTAAAATACTTTCATGAAAGTGCAGCTTTTTAATAAGACAGCAACAAACGCATCCCGTGCGCAGGATGACGCACTTGAAGCAATATGGAATCACAGCGCCCCGTTCACATTGAAAAAATAAAATAAAATAAAAAATACACGTATTAGTTATTTAAAATGTGTGAAAAACCATTCAATCTCTAGTCCAGTGTTGTGATCTAACAGACACCTGGTAGAAAGTAACACGATTTACAGCAATAAACTCCAGCAAGATGAAGTCGAAGATAAACCATAGACCGTTATATTCAGATCAAGAATTGTCACATGCCTGTCCTGTCTTGTGTGCACATGTGGGTTTGTTAGTGTGGCCATGTGCCTCTGTCATTGTCAGATCCCACCCCCTTGTTATCTCGTTATTGGTTAATTTGCCCCACCTGTGTTTGCCTCACTCCCTGCTTGATTTCTCCCCTTTATAAGCTCCTGTGTGTTTGCAGTCCTTGTCGGATCGTTGTTCTGTCTACGTTTCCCCCTTCTTGTGATCTCCCGGTATGTTCAGTTTATAGTTGATGTTGTTTTGAGTTATGTTATGTTTTCCCCCTCGTGGGTTTTTTGGTTTGTGTTTATGTTTTGTTATATTAAATCTTCATTCTCCAGCGTTTGAGTTCTTACCTCAGTTTTTTCCCTCACACCCCGTGACATAACGATCCGACCATTATGAGAACTCAGCGGAGAAGGAACTCGCCGCAACTACCTACCTCGTCTGCCTCCTGTCCCTATGGGACCGCATAGTCCAGTGGAGGTCCCTGAGTGCTATGCGCGCAACGGGAACTGATTTAAGGGAGTTCGCGCAGGAGTTCAAGAGGGCAGCGGAAGGACTCGGATACAATGAGGAGGCTTTGAAGGACCTTCTCAATTACGCCCTGGACAAACCCTTTGAGGCGATCATCATGAGAGCACTGGAGGGTCACGTTTGACGCGGTGGATTACTTCAATGGTCAGAGAAAGAGGGCTCCTCCCCTGAGTCCAGTGGTCTCTTTTCCAGAGATCTCTCTTCCAGGGGTCCCTGTGCCGATGGTCCCTGTCCCGGTGGATTGTGTTCCGGTGGTCCCTGTGCCGGTGGATCGTGTTCGGTGGTCCCTGTACCGGTGATCCCTGTACCGGTGGTCCGTAAGCGGAGGAAAGGGAAGGAGCGCTCCGTGACTGTTCCGGTGGTCCCTGTGCCGGTGGTCCCTGTGCCGGTGGTCCCTGTGCCGGTGGTCCCTGTGCCGGTGGTCCCTGTTCCGGTGGTCCCTGTGCCGGTGGATCGTGTTCCGGTGGTCCCTGTACCGGTGATCCCTGTACCGGTGGTCCGTAAGCGGAGGAGGAAAGGGAAGGAGCGCTCCGTGACTGTGCCGGTGGTCCCTGTGCCGGTGGTCCCTGTGCCGGTGGTCCCTGTGCCGGTGGTCCCTGTTCCGGTGGTCCCTGTTCCGGTGGTCCCAGTGCCGGTGGTCCCTGTTCCGGTGGATCATATTCCGGTGATCCCTGTGCCGGTGGTCCCAGTGCCGGTGGTCCCGGTTCCGGTGGATCATATTCCGGTGGTCCCTGTGCCGGTGGTCCCAGTGCCGGTGGTCCCTGTTCCGGTGGATCATATTCCGTGATCCCTGTGCCGGTGGTCCCTGGGCAGGTGGTCCCAGTTCGGGTGCAGGTGGTCCCAGTTCGGGGTGCCGGTGGTCCCGGTGCCGGCTGACTCTGGGCTGGAAGTGCCGCCCCGGCGCTCTGCTCTTCCCGCGGCGCAACGACGACCTCCTCTTCCAGCGCCGCCCCGGCTCCCTGCTCTGGCCGCGCCACCGGCGTCCTGCTCTGCCCGCGCAACGGCGCCCTGCTCTGCCCGCGCCGCAACGGCGCCCTGCTCTGCCGCGCCGCAACGGCGCCCTGCTCTGCCCGGCGCGCAGCGGCGCCCTGCTCTGCCCGCGCGCAACGGCGCCCTGCTCTGCCCGCGCCGCAACGGCGCCTGCTCTGCCAGCGCCGCAACGACGCCCTGCTCTGCCCGCGCGCAACGGCGCCCTGCTCTGCCCGAGCGCCGCGGCGCCCTGCTCTGCCCGCCTGAACTTTGCTGGCCATCCCGGCCGCCTGAACTCTGCTGGCCATCCCGGCCGCCTGAACTCTGCTGGCCATCCCGGCCGCCTGAACTTTGCTGGCCATCCCGGCCGCCTGAACTCTGCTGGCCATCCCGGCCGCCTGAACTCTGCTGGCCACTCCGGCCGCCTGAACTCTGCTGGCCACTCCGGCCGCCTGAACTCTGCTGGCCACTCCGGCCGCCTGAACTCTGCTGGCCACTCCGGCTCCCCGGCCGCCTGAACTCTGCTGGCCACTCCGGCTCCCCGGCCGCCTGAACTATGCTGGCCACTCCAGCCCCCGGCCGCCTGAACTATGCTGGCCACTCCAGCCCCGGCCGCCTGAACTCTGCTGGCCACTCCAGCCCCGGCCGCCTGAACTCTGCTGGCCACTCCGGCTCACCCGGCCTGAACTTTGCTGGCCACTCCGGCCCCTCCGGCCGCCTGAACTCTGCTGGCCACTCCGGCCCCTGGCCGCCTGAACTCTTTGTGTTCCCTGTTCCTCCCTTGTTTTCCCCTTCCTTATCTGTTTCCCCTGGTCTGTCCCCCGTCCCGTCCTGGTCCGTCCCCCGTCCCGTCCTGGTCCGTCCCCGTCCGCCCTGGTCCGTTCCCCGTCCGCCCTGGTCCGTTCCCCGTCCGCCCGGGTCCGTTCCCCGTCCGCCCTGGTCCGTCCCTCCCGTCCGCCCTGGTCCGTCCCTCCCGTCCGCCCCTGGTCCGTCCCTCCCGTCCGCCCTGGTCCGTCCCACCTGGTCCGTCCCTACCGTCCGCCCTGGTCCGTCCCTCCCGTCCCGCCTGGTCCGTCCCTCCCGTCCGCCCTGGTCCGTCCCTCCCCGTCCCGCCCTGGTCCGTCCCTCCCGTCCCGCCCTGGTCCGTCCCTCCCGTCCCGCCCTGGTCCGTCCCTCCCGTGCCGCCCTGGTCCGTCCCTCCCGTGCCGCCCTGGTCCGTCCCTCCCGTCCCGCCCTGGTCCGTCCCTCCCGTGCCGCCCTGGTCCGTCCCTCCCGTGCCTCCCTGGTCCGTCCCTCTCCTGTCCCTCCCTGGTCCGTCCCTCCCGTCCCTCCCTGGTCTGCTCCTCCCGTCCCTCCCTGGTCTGTCTTTCTTGCCCCGCCTCGGCTGATGGAGCGTCTGGTAGCCGCTCCGTAGAGAGGGGGTTATGTCACATGCCTGTCCTGTCTTGTGTGCACATGTGGGTTTGTTAGTGTGGCCATGTGCCTCTGTCATTGTCAGATCCCACCCCCTTGTTATCTCGTTATTGGTTAATTTGCCCCACCTGTGTTTGCCTCACTCCCTGCTTGATTTCTCCCCTTTATAAGCTCCTGTGTGTTTGCAGTCCTTGTCGGATCGTTGTTCTGTCTACGTTTCCTTCTTGTGATCTCCCGGTATGTTCAGTTTATAGTTGATGTTGTTTTGAGTTATGTTATGTTTTCCCCCTCGTGGGTTTTTTGGTTTGTGTTTGTTTTGTTATATTAAATCTTCATTCTCCAGCGTTTGAGTTCTTACCTCAGTTTTTTCCCTCACACCCCGTGACAAGAATAATAACAGGAACATTGAATCATCTTGGAGAGAGTTTCATCGTGTTGACTGTTGTAACCGAACGCAACACACAGTTTGAAGCTGAATGGAGAATGACAGACAGACAGGAGGGAGTCATTCATGTGAACTTGAATTTAACAACTTAAATATTCATCTGTACCTCACATTAAACTATGGAATGGCTTCAGAACACTTAGGCTGTATGTCAACCAAAGGGTCTTTTCACGTAGCTGGCTGGCGTATTCAATTGTTTTCAATGGGAGCACCGCGTTTTTAGAACGCCATGAGCGTAATGAGGCGATGAGCGAGTATTTCACGCTCGAGCGCTGAGCGTTTTTTACTGGTCGCAGAGAGTTGACAAATGTTCACTTTGAATAAAATGCCATGCTCATCAGTGTCACTTTTCACCAGCCATCCAATCACAGTGGAGGAGGGGCGGGACAAACACAACACTGACATTCTGCTTGTACAATATCCACAGATGAAAACAAGCAGCATAATAACGGAACAAAATAATTTAAAACAAGAGCCTAAGCAAATACTTTACATTGTATCAGCATTTTTATATAGAATCAATACAGAAACTATGAGATACTAGTAACACTTATGCGGATATTCCGTATCATAACAAGCAAAGAGTCTCAACTGAAAAAAAACGATGCGCTGCCAAAATGCTCTCAAACGCCCACAGCGAGGCGTTTTCAGCAGAGCGCCTAGCGTTTTTGGCTGGCTAGAAACGCTTTGGTGGACACACGGCCTTATAGCGCACAAAGCATTGATGATGCTTTATAATGTTTTTGTGCCTTTTGTGGGACACTGGGATAACACAGAATATTATACGCACAGTATCAGATTTGCATTGGTCCTGTCCGACCGATACCCGATACAGCAAATAATGGCGGATCGGAGACAACACCGATACTGAGTATCGGATCGGTGCATCCCTAGCCCCGATATAGAACAGCAATTTGAGGGTCTCGTCGTTGTAGGGGCAGGTGACGGCAAGACAGCAGAACAGAGTCCTGCACGGGTTCTGTTTGGTAAACCCGCACGCGCCCCACAATAGCAGTACTAGCAGAAAACCTGACCGTTATCCGGCAGCAGCACTAATTTAATTCTGTATTCAATCAATCAATCAATCAATCAACTTTATTTATATAGCGCTTTTACAATGACGATTGTTTCAAAGCAGCTTCACAGTGTTAAACAGGACAACATTGCAACAAAATTTGATTTGGCTAGTTTAATTTGGATAGTTTATAGAATTATATATGACCAAATTAATAAATTCTATTTGTATATTTAGTTGAGTAACTTGGATCATAATTTGAGTGTCCCCAACTGAGCAAGCCAAGCCAAAGGCGACAGTGGCAAGGAACCAAAACTCCATCAGGGCATGATGGAGAAAAATAAACCTTGGGAGAAACCAGACACAGTCGGGGTGCCAGTTCTCCTCTGGCCTATTATTAACAGTGTATAATTATTACTCTGGCAACCTTGCAGGTCATAAATCATATTAGATAGGAATATTCTAAATTTTGGGTATGACGCACGAGACGGGTTCATTTAGGATGGCGCGTCGATTACACAAGAATATGAATACTTGAAAGATCGGAGTTATTGCGCCGGAGACGGGTTAATTTAGGATGACGTTCCGGTGAGGCAAATTCAGAGGAGACACTAATGGACACGGTCTCAGCAGACACTCCAGGATGAGCTGGTCATGTCCAGATGCAGGTCCACCATCCGATCCGACACGGCCTGGATCCGGCCGACTGCAGTAAACCTCCGGATAAACAGAGAGACTAACATTAGTGTGGATGCCACTCTTTTATGATGTAACGAGTACATCAGGTGTTATGGGAAGTGTTCCCGGTTCCGCTGACCTAGTTAATGCAACCTAACAATCAGTCATTTGATTTGAATAAAGAAAGTTAAAAATGTTCTATGTGTATGCCATAGTAAAGAGATGTGTTTTAGTCTAGATTTAAACTGACAGAGTGTGTCTGCTTCCCAACAATGCTAGGAAGACTGTTCCAGAGTTTAGGTGCTAAATAGGAAAAGGATCGACCGCCTGCAGTTGATTTAGATATTCTAGGTATTTTCAACTGGCCAGAGTTTAGAGACCGCAGTAGACGTGATGGAGTATAATGCGTTAAGAGCTCGCTTAAGTACTGGGGAGCTAAACCATTTATTGCTTTATAAGTAATAAGCAAGATTTTAAAATGTATGCGATGTTTAATAGGAGCCAGTGCAGTGTTGACAGAACTGGACTAATATGATCGTTTCCTGGTTCTAGTAAGAACTCGAGCTGCTGCGCTTTGGACCAGCTGAGTTTATTTATTAGGCGAGCAGGGCAACCACCCAGTAGAGCATTACAATAATCTAGCCTTGAGCTCATGAACGATGTACTAATTGTTCAGCATTTTGCATTGAAAGCATGTGACGAATTTAGATATATTTTTAAGATGGTAGAATGCAGTTTTACAGATGCTAGAAACGTGGCTTTCAAACGAAAGATTGGTATCAAAGAGCACACCCAGGTTCCTCACTGACGAGGACTTGACAGAGCAGTCATCGAGGGTTAGACAGTATTCTAGGGCACTACTTGTGGAGCTTTTCTGTCCAATAATTAAAAATTCAGTTTTATCTGAATTAAGTTGCAGGAAATTACTATTCATCCAATTTTTAATATCAGCTATGCATTCCGTTAATCTTGTGAATTGGTAAATTTCGTCATTGTGTGAAGAAATATAGAGCTGAGTATCATCAGCATAACAATGAAAACTAACGCCATGCTTCCTAATAATATCTCCCAGTGGTAGCATATACAGGGTGAAAAGCAACGGTCCTAACACTGAGCCTTGCGGTACTCCATACTGAACTTGTGATTGGTGTGACATCTCTTCATTTACTGCTACAAACTGATGACGGTCAGATAAGTAAGATTTAAACCATGCCAATGCAGTTCCACTAATGCCAACATAATTTTCGAGTCTA
This sequence comes from Gobiocypris rarus, assembly GCA_023029165.1. Classification (NCBI taxonomy): domain Eukaryota; kingdom Metazoa; phylum Chordata; class Actinopteri; order Cypriniformes; family Gobionidae; genus Gobiocypris; species Gobiocypris rarus. The sequence goes on from CM040927.1 coordinate 11,135,563, forward strand.
TTCAAAAGAATATTGTGATCGATAGTATCGAATGCAGCGCTAAGATCGAGTAACACTAATAGAGAGATACAACCACGATCAGATGATAAGAGTAAATCATTTGTAACTCTAATTAGAGCAGTCTCAGTACTATGATACAGTCTAAATCCTGACTGAAATCTTCACATATACCATTTCTTTCTAAAAAGGAACATAATTGTGAAGACACGGCCTTTTCTAATATTTTTGATAGAAACGGTAGATTCGAGATTGACTAATTCTTTAGGATCAAGTTGCGGTTTTTTAATAAGTGGTTTAATTACAGCCAACTTAAAAGTTTTTGGTACATATCCTAATGTCAAGGATGAATTAATATTTAAGCAGAGGATCTATGACCTCTGGAAGCATCTCTTTAATAGCCTAGTCGGTATAGGGTCAAGCATACATGTTGTTGATTTTGATGATTTAACAAGTTTAGCCAATTCTTCTCCTCCTATAGCAGTGAATGAGTGTAATTTTTCCTCAGTGACACTACAATGTTCTGTCTGAAGTGATACTGTAGTAGACGGCTGCATGGTTATAATTTTATTCCTAATGTTATCAATCTTACTAGTAAAGAAGTTCACAAAGTCATTACTGCTGTGTTGTTTACAAACGTCAGAAGTTGAAGCTTTATCCTTTGTTAATTTAGCCACTGTATCGAATAAATACCTAGGGTTGTGTTTGTTTTCTTCTAAAAGAGTTGAGAAATTAGCAGATCTAGCAGTTTTTATGTCCTTTCTGTATGCAATCATGCTCTCTTTCCACAAATTGCGAAAAACCTCCAGTTTTGTTTTCTTCCAGCTGCGCTCCATTTTTCTGGCTGCTGTTTTAAGGGCCCGAGTGTGCTCGTTGTACCACGGCGTTGGATTATTTGCTTTAATCTTCTTTAAGCGCCGAGGAGCAACTATGTCTAAAGTGCTAGTAAAGAGAGAGTCAGTAGTTTCTGTTGCAACATCAAGTTCCTCTTGGCTATCTGTAATGCTGAGGAGATGGAACTGATGAGGAAGATTATGTACAAAGCAATCTTTAGTCGCAGCGGTTATAGTCCTGCCATATTTGAAGCGAGGGGATGGCTTTGCAGCTTTAGCTAAATTGAGTATACATGATATTAGGTAATGATCTGAGATGTCATCGCTCTGCTGCAGAATTTTAATGGTATCAACATTTAGTCCATGTGACAGAATTGGATCTAAAGTATGATTAAGGCGCTGAGTGGGTCCCGATACGTGTTGTCTAACTCCAATAGAGTTTAGAATGTCTTTAAATGCCAATCCCAATGCGTCTTTTTCATTGTCAACATCGATATTAAAATCACCAACAATTAGTACTTTATCTGCAGCCAGTACTAACTCTGATAGAAAACCAGCAAATTCTTTGATAAAGTCTGTATTGTGCCCCGGTGGCCTGTATACAGTAGCCAACACAAATGTCAAACGGGATTTATCATTTACACTACACAACGTTACATAAAGCACCAAAAATTCAAAGGAATTATATTTGAAACTAGACTTCTGAGTAATACTGAAGATATCATTATAAATTACAGCAACACCTCCCCTTTTCCTTTCAGACGTGGCTCGCCTTTTATAACAATAATCTTGGGGAGTGGACTCATTTAAAGTAATGTAGTCGTCAGGTTTTAGCCAGGTTTCTGTCAAACACAGCACATCTAGGTTATGATCTATAATCATATCATTAACAATAAGCGTTTTTGGCGAAAGGGATCGAATATTCAGCAACCCGAGATTTATCAATTGTTCATCCGTATTATATCTGTTGTTTATTTGTTGGACATCAATTCAATTTTTACTGTTGAATGGTTTTGATGGTTTTTTGTATTTACTGATTCGGGGAACAGACACTACAGACAGACAGTCTCTATGTGATAATATCTAGGTAAAAGCGTCTCTATGTGCTGGGATTTAGCTGACTCTGGTGACGTGAGACAGCTAGCAGATGGTTGGTTTAGCCAGTTTGTCTGCTTCCTGACCTGGGCCCCAGTGAGTCAAGGTTTAGCTCTAAGACTATGTGCCAAATTACTAGAGAGAAGAGCAGCACCAGCCCGGGTAGGATGAATGCCGTATATCTTCAACAGGTCGGGTCTGCCCCAAAAACTTTTCCAATTGTCTATGAACCCTATGTTATTTTGCGGACACCACTTAGACAACCAGCCATTGAGTGATGATAATCTGCTAACTATTTCATCACTCCTTTTAACAGGGAGGGGGCCAGATAAACAGACTGCAGGTGACATTGTACTTGCGAGTTTACACACCTCTTTAATGTAGAAGTCAGTGTGAGGTACACTGTACTGAACCGAGTGTCTCCCATTTGCAGCAATGTTGTTGACAGTTGCGCAGCCAGCCCCGACTGTTTAACGTACCTCACTAATGAGACAGCCTTTGTTCTGAGAGAGCCTTTCCCTTCAGCTTCCCACCATAACAGACAAAGAGCTGGTCTGAGGTCCTGAACACTGCATTCTGTCTACGTAAGCACGGAGGGCGCGTACTGGACAGAGCAGTGTCAAGGCTGGGTCTGCCTCCGCCAAGGCAGCGCTTGCAGGTTCACCACCTCTGAATGGAGAGGTGGGAACCTTGGGCACACATCCAGGCCGGGTCTCAGGATCACGCGAGAGTAAGCCGCCCGACTCCAGGCACGCCACAACCGCAATGCCTGCAGGTCCTTTGCCCTCTAGATGGAGACCAACGCGGTCAGGTTAGGCTTTCATTCTAGACCGGAGCTAAGCTCCACTGACCGCAAAGGTTCAAGGGAGGCCTCTGCAAAGCATCTAACGCTACTGAAAGGCCTCCCAAGAAGGCAGGAGGGGAGCGCGAGAAGGATCTTTGTCTCCCTGCTCCCCTCAGGAACCTGATGACCAGGTCGTGCTGACCTACCTTTTGCCAGGAGGTTGTGGTGGGCAGATATGGCGCCACGTATACTTGAGGGTGGAAGGAGACAGCCTTCGATCCAACCCACTTCGAGAGATGAGAGCACTGACCCGATCGGGGCATTCCAGGGGTCTTCTTGGCGAGAAGAGCACCAGGTTACAAAGAGGTTCCACTTCAACGCATAGGCATGCTTTCACTCTGCCCTAGCGGAAGTGATGGTAGCCTCCAACGCAGTGGCAGCAACTCAACCTGCCGCTCCAACCAGGAGCCACACGTGGCGGCTCCAAGATCGGGACGCGGGTGCCGCGGGTGCCAGGTCCAGCCGTGCCAAACGGGGCGACCAGAAGGACCTGCTCCTTGTCCTCCCTGATCTAGCACAGTAGCTGTGCGAGAAGGCTCACTGGGGGACGCGGATCTGCGTAGGCCCCGCGGCCAGCTGTGCGCCAGAGCTTCTGTGCCGAGCGTGCCCTCGGTCAGGGAATAAACAGGCGGCAGTAGGAAGAGTCGTGGGAGGCAACAGATCTACCTGCGCGTCGCCGAACTGTTCCTAAATCAGCTGGTCGACTGGGGATGGAGTCGCCATTCCCCTGGGAGTAGCTGACACCGTGAGAGCTCGTCGGCTGCACGGCTCGGCTTTCCCGGGATATGGACAGCATGAAGGGACCTCAGATGCTTCTGACTCCATAGGGCGAGATGGCGGGCGAGTTAAGACATCCGGTGGAAGCATAGACCCGCCTGGTGGTTGATGTACGCTACTGAGGCCGTGTTGTCCATCCTGACTGGTACATGTTGACCCCTGAGCAACGCTCGGAAGCGGTGCAGGGCGAACCGTACTGCCAGTAACTCGAGGCAATTGACATGCAGGCGCACTGGTACTTGTCAAGGAGCCCGCGGCCGTATGTCCATTGCACATGGCCCCCCAGCCCATGGCATTCTAAGACACTCCGGCCCGTAAAGGTTTGACCACGTGGTGAAGGTTGAAGGCAGGCTCAAATCAAAGGGACCCAGAGCGTGCCTGTCTGCCATGCCCATCTCGGGACTCGATCGCGAAGCCAATGCTGAAGCGGTCTCATATGAAGCAATCCAAACGGCGTTACCGCGGCCGCAGACGCCATATGACCCATGAGCCCCTGAATAGTTCAGTGGAACCACGTTCTTGCTCCCAAATTGACGGAGGCAAGTCAGCAGAGACTGCGCGCCCGAGTCAATCTCCATACCGAGAAAAGAGATCCTCTGCGCGGGGCAGAGTTTGCTCTTCTCTCAGTTGACCCGAAGGCCCAGACGGGCTAGATGCTGGAGAACAAGATCTCTGTGTTCGCACACCCACTCTCGAGTGTGGTCTATGAGCCAGACGATGAGATAGTTCAGGATGCGAACTCTGTGCTGCCTAGGTGGCGCACGGGCTGCCTCGACGACCTTCGTGAAGATGCGAGGGGACAGAGATAGCCCGCCTGGGGGAGCGTGTACTGATATGCCCGCCCCTCAAGGCAACCCGTAGGAACGTTGGGGTGGACATACGGAAGTAGGCGTCCTTCAGGTTGAACACTGCAGACCGATCGACTGGACGAACGCATTTGAAAGGTGTTTCGCTGTCAACATCCCGAACGGAAGCCTGAGGAGGGATCGGTTCAGGACGCGCAGGTCCAGGATTGGCTGTAACCCGCCCGTTCTTGGGTACAATGAAGTAAGGGCTGTTGAGCCGGACTCCATCTCGGCTGGAGGGACAGGCTCGATCGCACCCTTCGCCAGCAGGGTGGCAACCTCCGCACGCATGACTGGGGCACGAGAGCCCACCATGGTAAGCGGACTCCCCGAAAGCGGAGAATAGGCTGCGCGAACTGAATCGCGTAGCCGAACCTGAAGGTCCTCGCGACCCAGCGGGACAGACCCAGAACTGAAGTCAGGTACTGCATCAGCGGGGTCACTCGGACGCATTCCCGGTGGCAGCAGGGCAGCGTTACCAGCCCGGACATGGGAGGCGTAGCGTCCCGGTGTGGGGGCTCGGTTAACAGCTGCGACCTGGCAAAGGGGACCAGGGAAGGACACGCGTTCCATGGGGGTCTGCTCTGCCAGGGGGCTGGCGACAGAGGGGGATGCGAGTGGCGGGACCCGGGGGTGGCGCACACTGTCATCGCCACAGCGAGGCAGCGTGACTGGCCCAGACATGGGAGGCGTAGCGCAGTGGTTTTCAAACATTTTTAAGAGCGACTTTTTTTTTTTTTTTTGCTGTCGCGACCCATATAGGCATAAGACTTATATACAATGTGCCATTTGACTGTATTCTCCATTAAACCACTAGATGGCACAAAAGTTCAGCTCAGCACTTTGACGTATTCGCAAAGTAAAGTTGATTCCACATTAATTTGATATAGGCCTATATATGGGACCCTAATTAACTGGTTAACCGTTAACCAACAATAATTTTAACCAATTAATCGTTTGCTGCATGCTTCAAAATACAATAATGTTTTTGAGAGAGAAAAAAATCAGGTAGGCCTAAGTCTGTTGTGTAACAAGTCGATTTGATTGCATTCAGAAAACACCAGTAAATAATGCGAAATAATGTACAAACATTATAAACACTACAAACATAGCTAGTTTAGTTCCCCTCACTCCACAACAAATACTTCAAAGTGAACAGTATTCAGAACGGATCAAGAATTTAAAAATAGCCTACAATTAGGCTATAAAGCCAAAACTAAATAATTTAATGAGAAACTGAAAGTAACCAGCTTTGGTCTTGCGTAGCCCGACTCCCTCATTCGAATCCAAATGTTTCCATATTCGCGATGTAGCCCATTTGGATGCATAACCATTATTTATTATAGGCTTTGTACTTCACTCGCTTCCCAATATTGATGGGAAAAAATCATCCTCTTCACTTGCACAAAAATATGCTTGGGAATAGACACCTGCACTTCCGCGGGACTAGATTTGATGGCTGAGTGCGGGTGCGTGCAGCAAGGTATTCGTGTGTGTGCGGGTTGCGGGAGAATAAAACATTTCGCGGGACTCAAAATAGAAATATCTAAAAATAAAACATCTAGAAACAAATAAATTGTTATGCATCTATTGCACAAATCAACAAGAACAACTAAAGCAAAATAAAATTTATTTACAGGCACAGGCACAAGCATAGGCAGTTTCTGTTTATAAATTGTTTTGCTGCGCTGTGCAATGTAACAAATTTGTGTTTATTTCTAGAACGCAATGGCCAAACAGATGCATTTAAGATAGAATCCACTCACAGCTCAAAACGTCTGAGTTTTTGCGCAGTTCTGAATCCTGAATGCTGGCAAATCCTCTGATTATAACAAATAAAATGTATACATTATGGAAGATTCATTGCGCAGTCAGTTTTATTGATAACAGAGCTTTGTGAGATCGTGATGAACTGAGATGTCAGCTTCTTTTAAATATGAAGGGAGCGCACTTTGCGCGCATTCTGCCACGCCAAACCACACACACGCTTGCTTTTACATTAAATTACTTGAAATAGTGTCATGGACGTACAGAAAAAAAAAGTTTTATAATCGGACGGGAGCGGGACAAAACATGAATGTTACGGACAGGAGCGGGAGAAAGTAACATCCGTCCCGCGCAGGTCTCTATTTTGGAACAGCACTGTGGAGCAGTGCTCACGCTGAATGGAACGAATTGTTGGCTATTACTGACTATTTGAACTGAGCTGTGTAACTTTTTATATATTAAGTTGACTATTTATTTTTGATAATGAACTGGCTGACTGACTGTGATGTCAAGTTTTCAATGCTGGAATATTTGTTTGCGCGCGAGGCTCTGGCACGAACGAGCAGAGGAAACATAAATAAAATACTCCGTCATTTTGGTCATACAAATAAAAAGAGAAGGACATCGTTCAAAATTGCAAAGTGTTTACTTACATTGTGCTATTGTAAAATAAAGAAAACAATATGTGCTTTTTGTCGTCTGGGTTTCCATTACGTGAACTTGTTCAAGGAGCACCGCGCCTCACAAACAATAGACCAAACTCAGAAGCAACTGTCACACATTTCTTTCTTTCGTTTGATCTGTTAATAAGTCAATTATATTTCACATATTTATTCCTTTTATATAGGCCTATAGACTGATTTTATGAAAAATATTTATTTTTTATTTTTAGTATAACTCAATTTTCCTTAAATAGTCCTGGCGACCCATTTTTTAATTCTCACGACCCACCCGAGGGTCGTGACCCAGGGTTTGAAAACCACTGGCGTAGCGTCCCGGTGTGGGGGCACAGCCAGCAGCTGCGTCCTGACAGAAGAGACCAGGGAAGGACGCGCGTTCCACTGGGGTCTTCTCTGAAAGGCTGGCGAGAGAGAGGGACGAGAGCGGCGCGGCCCGGGGGCGGTGCACTCTGCCATCACCAGTCTCTGTGTCCTGTGACACCAGTTCTCTCCAAGCGCCGCCAGCCTGGAGGCCGGCAGCGAAATGATTTTCCCCCGGCCCTCCACCGAGGGAAGGAGAGGCCCTGCTACCATCCCCTGGAAAGAACTGAAACCCATCTCTGAGTTGTCCACCTCCAGCCTGGCGTTTAGTCAGGCCGTGGAGTGGACTGGGCGTCATCCTGCAAACTCCTCCACGACACGGCCCAAGTGAAGGCTGCTGCTGGGGCCGGGTGGGAGGGCGCCCTCGGCAGCGAGCTGACTGAGGCGACTGAGCCGGCGGCTGGTGCAGCAGCTGGCAGCTGGGGCAGTACGTGTTACAGCCTCAGTCTGCTCTCGGACGGCCGAGAACCGTTGGGCGCAGTTCTCAGCCGCGCCGCCGCCGAAGAGGCCAGCCTGGGATATGGGCTAGTTAAGGAGGTGGGCTCACTCAACTTCCTCCACATCACCAGGTAAGGCCAGGTGTTTCTCCTGGACCACAGCTGTCGACATTGCCCGGCGGCCTGCCCCGTAGCTCTGCAGGACCACGCCACCGAAGTAGACGGGCCCTGAGGCTTCAGGAGGGTGCTTAGGATAGCCAAGCCACGTCGAAGCACTCCGTGGACACCGTAGTGCACAACAGAGTGCTCAACAGTGGGGGGGACCCCAGTGTACCCTAGGCCACAGCCCCATCGAGGGCAGAGAAGGTGGAGGAGGCCGAGCGTGACCTCCTCATGCACCTCGGGGGCGAAAGGCATTGGGGGCGGGGCCCAACAGCTGTCAGGTGCCGTCCCCAAAAACCAATCGCGCAACCACGAGCACTCGTGACAGGGCGGAGATCTAAATCTCGCTGCTATCTGGAGTGTGAACTGAACGAACGAGGCGTCAGAGACGGGCCGCTGTTTCAGGTCAGCACTCCTGGGAAGCGATGTGCGAGAGGGGGGCGTGGCCCAAGGAATGAACGTCGGGGGTCTTAATACCACAGCACAGCCCTCAGGTCACCCTGGCCAACAAGCCAAAGTACCACCTCTCGGTAGATTGGGGTGTGGCAGAGGGGACTCTCTCTCCTCACGGAGACCACTGAGTCTCGACCACAACATCGCAATGGTCACATTCCCGCAGTGGGAACATGACACATCGACAAACACTGCCCGAACGTGCTGAGGCCCAAACACATCGAGCAGTGGAAGTGCCCATAGACAGCGACGGATATCGATCCCACCCGGAAGTGCGCGGGCGAGCCGTCTTGAAAAAGACGTGCCACACGCAAGCTCTTTTTGTGAGAGGAAAGCTCTGCAGAGTGCCGAGGTGCCCAGGGAAACACACACAGCTGTTGCAGATCACTGCACAGATCAGCAGGCAGGCAACGTGAGATCGCTGGAACACGCTGTCACACCAACACCCTGGAGAACCGCTCGTCTCGATGACTGAAGAGAGGACTTCAGAAGTCAGGCTTGCAGGAGTGAAGAGATGCTCTTGGCTCTGAAGCAGAAACAACATAATGCGATGTTGCCAGCGTTCTGCCTTTTATACCCACATGGTGGGGCGGAGTTACGCATGCAAATTCCGCAAGCCCATGGCATTGGCACTGCCATTGGGCGTTTTTTAAGATCTCGAAGATGATTGGCTTCTAAGCGAAACCCCCATTCGTCAGTCACTGACGTTACTTGGAGTGACTGAACGAAAGGGAACTAAATTATGCTACTGGCCATGTAATATAAGTAACCCAGCAAACATTGCCATGTGGGCCCCATGTGGGTTTTTTATGGGCTGCCATTTGGGCCCTACATGGGAAACCCATGTGGGGCCCGTATAATTTTGTCCATCGGCTCCAGATGGGCCCCATGTGTGTTATGGGTTCTAATAAATGGGGCCAAAGTGGGCCACATACAGAACCCTTATGAGGCCCAAATGAAAAGTCAACGCGGTGTCGAAGTTAGATGCTTATCCAATGCCAAGGGTCGACGAATTGCTTGATCGGCTAGGGACCGCTCGATTTTATTCGACACTGGACTTGACGAAAGGTTATTGGCAGATCCCCTTAACTCCAATGACCCCAAATTGACAAGACCGCTGCAGTTGCGACCTGCCCGAGACCCAAGAACAAAAAGGAGGTTAGACAGTTCCTGGGGCTAACAGGATACTACAGAAGGTTTGTGCCTAATTATTCGGACCTTGCTAGCCCGCTGACTGATCTAACTAAAAAGGAAGTACCAGATACAGTTCAGTGGACGGAGCGGTGCCAGCAGGCTTTCACCCAGATAAAGGCTGCTCTGTGAGGTGGCCCGCTCTTACAGGCTCCGAACTTTTCTCTCCCTTTTCTCCTGCAGACGGATGCATTGGACAGGGGGCTGGGCGCAGTCCTGTCCCAGGAGGTGGAGGGTGAGGAGCGGCCGGTGCTGTACATCAGTCAGAAGCTCTCTAAGAGAGAGACGATGTACATTTAGGCACTTGGCAGACGCTTTTATCCAAAGATGTACAGCAACATAGAGAAGGAGTGTCTGGCCATCAGGTGGGCCGTCCTCACCCTTCGCTACTACCTCCTGGGGCGGGAGTTCACCCTCTGTTCGGACCACGCCCCTTGCAGTGGCTCCACCGCATGAAGGATACCAACGCGCGGATCACCCATTGGTATCTAGCGTTACAACCTTTTAAGTTCAAGGTGGTCCACAGGCCGGGTGCTCAGATGGCTGTGGCTGACTTCCTCTCCAGGAGGGGCGGGGGAGGCCGCAGGCCGGATGGCTCCCGGCCTGAGTCGGGCGGTGGGGGTCTGTGGCGGAGGGGGCGTGGCCCCGCGGAGTCTACAGCGGGAGAGAGAGAACGGAGCCGAGCGGGGAGTAAGTAGGTCAAGTGCAGACGAGTAACACCTGTGTCTGATTGCAGTAATTGGCGTGGAGAGACTGCATTTAAGCAGCAGCAGATGTTGGGAGACCTGAGGAACCCACAAAGAGATCGAGTGATACTGTTCTGAAAGTTTATGAGTCTGAAGTTATACGCCCACGAGCGTCCTTTGTGTTCATTATTGTGTATGAGAAATAAAACAGCGAGGCCCAGTCACGCCGACCCCGCCTTCTTCCTTCCACACCCACACAGCAAAGGCGAACCGAACCACAATGACATTTGTATTTCTAACACTGTGCCAATAATAATGAAAGTACATTTTCAAGAAACTGATGAAAATATAAATTGAAACTGAAAAAAATATCTTTGAAAATGAAAAAGAATAAATCGCGGGCAAATTTTTTGACTTTGTTTTTAATATAACTATTTCTCATATTTCTTTCGCTGATCTGAACGTACAAATGCGCTTCCAGAGTTTTCGTTTACGCTTCTGAAGTTTTCGTTCGCAATTCTGACACAGACCTACCGTGTGGGCGGGCTTAACAGCGGTTTGCTCTCATTGGTTATGAGATTTGGATTGACGGCTCCTTGAACCGGAAGGAGAGACTTCAGCGGCGCGAATTTTGGGATCTGTGTGACAGTCTGACAACAGTAGGCTATATTAAAGCACATCACTAATATTAATAAAGCCAAGATGAGTAATCAAGAGCGGCACGGAGCGTCATCAGCATCCTCAACTGCAGGGCATTCGAGGCAGCCCGAGGTAACTTAAGTTTAATATCAAATCTAGAAACAAGTTTTTGTTTTCTGCTCTCTTACTGCTATCCAAGTTATCTGTCTTTATTCAGGGGAGCTCAATCCTGCACAGTTCATCTTCAACCCTAATCAAACACACCTGAAGCAAACAATTAAGGTCTTCAGGATCACTTGAAAATTAAAGGCAGGTGTGTTTGATTAGGGTTGGAGATGAACTGTGCAGGACAGTGGCTATTTTAGATCGTTCATTAATGAATTGGGCTGCGTTTCTGAAGCATTGCTAGGGCTGGTTGTAAGTTATGTTTACCGTGCTTTTGTGAAACCCTTCTAGCACTACTTCTTAAAATATTTTTTTTTGAATCATCTTCTTTTGTATTTAATAACAGCGTTGTTAACCGTTAAGTAAATTATTCTATCTTTGTGATTGTCCATACAAAAATAAAATCTTATTTTCTTTTGATATTACTTTTTACTCAAACTTGATTTGTCGAAACGAAGCTATAGATTTGGATTACCTCCTGGGTGTTGCTCAGCAAGAACTTAATTTGGCTATTAATGCATCCAGTCATGTAAACATCCCAGATAACTTAATTAGGGGTCTACAGGAGTTAATCAATAATATCTCTGAATTTGGAAGAGACTTCAGGAAATGCTCCATCAGAATTTGTATCTTACACCTGGGGAAATGTGGGATGCCCACGTTTGGAAATCAGCAGGGATGACCTTAGAGAACTTCTCTCTACTGCTCTTCCTGTAGAAACTCTTGCACAGCTCTGTGGTGTTTCAAGAAGAACAATGAACAGAAGACTGAAGGAGCAGTCCCTCTCTGTCAGAGACTGCTATTCCAGCATATCAGATAATGATCTTTATGGTGTGGTGAGATCAATAAAAATAAGAATGCCCCATGCTGGTTACAGGCTAGTGAAAGAGGAACTTTTGGTTAGAGGGCACCGCATACAATGGCACTCGGTGAAGGCCAGTATGCAACGGGTGTATAGAGCTGGAATTTTGGCCAGAATGTTCCAGCTTGGTTTTGTAGCTCGTAGAAGCTATTCTGTTCCTGCTCCATTGTCCCTAGTTCATGTGGATACAGTATTTGCAAAACAAGCAGTGTATTAAAAACGAAGTCAAAAAATGTGCCCACGATTTATTCTTTTTCATTTTCAAAGATATTTTTTTCAGTTTCAATTTATATTTTCATCAGTTTCTTGAAAATGTACTTTCATTATTATTGGCACAGTGTTAGAAATACAAATGTCATAATTTACCAAGATATTGCATATATTACTTATATTACATGGCCAGTAGCATAATTTAGTTCCCTTTCGTTCAGTCACTCCGAGTAACGTCAGTGACTGACGAATGGGGTTTCGCTTAGAAGCCAATCATCTTCGAGATCTTAGAAAACGCCCAATGGCAGTGCCAATGCCATGGGCATGCGTAATTTGCATGCGTAACTCCGCCCCACCATGTGGGTATAAAAGGCATGAAAAGGATACTCTAAATTTCACTTGCATGCACACACATACAAAAAATATTGCTGTCTTCACATAATGAGTCCATATGTACACAAAACAAATTACGTACAATAAACAGCATAGTTGTATCTGTATTTGTCTTTAGATTCAACATTGTGATATTTGGTGGAATTTGTAGGTTCTCAAGGAAGGTATTGTTTGTCAAACTTTGTATATGGTCTGTTTTTAAACTCAAAAGGCTATAATAGTTGTCAGATTATTACAAATTGGTATCAAAAGTAAATGTTCTATTATAAAATATTACTTTTTTTTATTTTATTTTAGATCCTGTATCTTGATGATGCTGCAAACAACAAAGCATCGACTGCTTTCTCATTTTTTTTTGGAGGGTGTCCACAAACATGGGTGACCGTCGAGGTAAAAATTATCTTTACTACATGACGTTAGTCATGATGATTTGTCAGTGTTATTAATCAGTGACCTCTTCAAATCTTTTGTCAGATGGGCAGGCACTGATTTGCTTCAGATTTCAGTCTTTGTCAGCAGTCTCCACAAAACTGAAAGTGATAATCAGGGCTAAAATCTGTGTGCTTGACAATAAACATACATTTTCAGGATCTTGTAAAAAGTTTGTAAATCAATAACAACATGCATGCATGTTGTCTAAATCTTTTCCAGAGTACGTGGTGACCAGGGAGTTGAAAATGTGGACATTGCTCGTTGCATGTTTTCAGTACGAGGAACGGGCCGAGGCAGTTTCATTTCTGGAAAAAGTGTGCACAATCAAAGGTACAAACCAAATCATAAAAAGTTGCATCACATGCTCTTTATTTCTTGTGGGGCACAGTCACTTGCCTTACACATGATGCCACAAACATCTCTACTTTAATCTCAGCAGAAACCACTCAAGTCTAATGTTGAAACTCACTAAAATTTCACTTATTCACTGCTATAGGAGAGGAAGAATTGGCTAAACTCTTTAATTCATCTAAATCAACAACATGTATGCTTGACCCTATACCGACTAGGCTATTAAAAGAGATGCTACCAGAGGTCATGGATCCTCTTCTTAATATCATTAATTCATCTTTGTCATTAGGATATGTACCGGAAACTTTTAAGTTGGCTATTATTAAACCACTTATTAAAAAAAAACGCAACTTGATCCTACAGAATTAGTCAATTACAGGCCAATCTCAAATCTACCCTTTCTTTCAAAAATACTTGAAAAGGCTGTGTCTTTACAATTATGTTCCTTTTTTTAGAAAGAAATGGTATCTGTGAGGATTTTCAGTCAGGATTTAGACCGTATCATAGTACTGAGACTGCTCTCATCAGAGTTACAAATGATTTACTCTTATCATCCGATCATGGTTGTATCTCTTTGTTAGTGTTACTCGATCTTAGCGCTGCATTCGACACTATCGACCACAACATTCTTTTGAATAGACTCGAAAATGATGTAGGCATTAGTGGACCTGCATTGGCATGGTTTAAATCATACCTATCTGACCGTTATCAATTTGTAGCAGTAAATGAAGAGACGTCACACCAGTGTTAATTTCGTTAACGAAGACGATGACGAAAAATATTCGTCAACGCCCACTTTTTCTGTGACTAAAACGAGACGTTGACAAGCTAAACTAATATCTGATGATAAAAACTATGACGAAACGTATGCCGTTTCTTTGTTAACAAGACGAGACGGGACTATAATGTTATTTGAGGAATGTCGGACATTAAAAACACATGATCTCTTCAAATGCTGTCTTTCAAAAATGTGCGTCCGTCAAGGAAGGTGTCTGCATTATCTGATCTCTCTGAATCTGACAGCCGCAGCAGACGTCACAAGTACGGGTGGTCTAGGCAATCAAATCTCGAACTAGCGAGCTCGATGCAACGCAGCGTTCTCGTGTAGACTAATTTGAAAATGGTCACGCAAAGAACGATCTTCGATAGGAATAAATGTCAAAAAAGTAAAAACTTAAAAGACAGAGCAGAGATCGAGTTAGTCAGTAAAATCCCCAGCCAACAGGTAATTTTACTAAAGCTGTTGATGGAGTGGAAGTTGTGGAACAGCAAGTTGATGGGCACATGAAGCAGGTAAAAACACAGCGCCATCGTCCCCACCGATTTTAGGTTAGTTTGATTATAAACCTGATGGATGTATATTGCTTTTTATGTTTGAACAAACTGTAGCCTATATAAAGCTTAAGGCGCCGGTTGAAATATTTCAATCGTGTTGCGCCATCATCATGTAAGCTTATCATTTTACGCTTTTTAATCATTGTGTTTAAAACATTCAGACACATTAAGCAGCGAGGGAGAATTAATTTAGGTAATTGCGCGTGTTAAATTAAGCCTGATACGTGGCGCACCTCATACAGCGCGAGTTCATTTAGTGCCTTGTGCTTGAACGTTCTCAAATACGTGTTAACATCTCTGTCTTTGCAAGTGTCCTCGTACACTTAGTCATTTGTGTCTTTAAATAAACGTTAACAGTCTACAATAAAACATGTGTAGTAGTAGTGGGATCCTGGTAGACTATTAATGAGGTCTTAAAGGTATAGTTCACCCCAGAATGAAAAATCTATTATCATTTACTCACCCTTAAGTGGTAAAGGGATCTGTAGCATTGCATAAGTGATACTAACTAAGAGTGCAATGTCAATACAACCTGATTTAAATTTTGCATAAGCTTAATTGAATTGGTCTAAAATAGAGAAAAAATATAATGACCATTTTTGTCTAAAGACTAGATATAAAAAAAGCTACCAAAAATAATGTTGGTAATGGCAGTTTGACTAAAAATAATGACTAAAACTGAAAAAAAATGCAGTTACTTTTCATCGACTAAAACTAGACTAAAACTATGAAAGACAAAATGACTAAAATGTGACTAAGACTAATAAGCATTTTTGTCTGAAGACGAAGACTAAGACTAAATCGGAAATGGCTGTCAAAATTAACACTGCGTCACACCGATCACAAGTTCAGTATGGGTTCAGTGCTTGGGCCATTGCTCTTCACCCTGTACATGCTACCACTGGGAGATATTATTAGGAAGCATGGCGTTAGATTTCATTGTTATGCTGATGATACTCAGCTCTATATTTCTTCACACCCTGAAGAATCTAACCAATTCACAAGATTAACGGAATGTATAGATGATATAAAAAATTGGATGATCAGTAATTTCCTGCAACTTAATTCAGAAAAAAACAGAATTTTTAATCATTGGACAAAAAAGCTCCACAAGAAGTAACCTAGAATTCTGTCTAACCCTCGATGGCTGCTCTGTCAAGTCCTTGTCCTCAGAACCTGGGTGTGCTCTTTGATACCAATCTTTTGTTTGAAAGCCATGTTTCTAGCATCTGTAAAACTGCATTCTACCATCTTAAAAATATATCTCAATTAAGGCACATGCTCTCAATGCAAAATGCTGAACAGTTAATACATGCGTTCATGAGCGCAAGGCTAGATTTTTGTAATGCTCTACTGGGTGGTTGCATTGCTCGCTTAATAAACAAACTCCAGCTGGTCCAAAACGCAGCAGCTCGAGTTCTTACTAGAACCAGGAAGTATGAAATTAGCCCGGTTCTGTCAACACTGCACTGGCTCCCTATTAAACATCGCATACATTTTAAAATCTTGCTTATTACTTACAAAGCACTAAATGGTTTAGCTCCCCAGTACTTGAGTGAGCTCTTAACACATTATACTCCATCACGTCTACTGCGGTCTCTAAACTCTGACCTGCTGATAATACCTAGAATATCAAAATCAACTGCAGGTGCTCCATCCTTTTTCTATTTAGCACCTTAACTCTGGAACAGTCTTCCTAGCATTGTTCGGGAAGCAGACACACTCTGTCAGTATAAATCTAGACTTAAAACACATCTCTTTTCTATGGCATACACATAAAACACTTTTTCAATTAAATGATTATTAGGCTGCATTATCTAGGTCAGCCGGAACTGGGAACACTTCCCATAACACCTGATGTACTCGTTACATCATCAGAAGAATGGCATCTACGCTAATGTTAGTGTCTCTGTTTTATCCCGAGGTCTACTGCAGTCAGCCGGATCCAGGCTGTATCCAGATCAGACGGTGGACCTGCACCCAGATGTGACCAACACATGACCCTGAAGTGTCTGCAGAGACCGTGTCATTTAGACTCCCCCTTAAGCTGCCTCATCGACACAGCATCCTCAATAAACCTGTCTCCGGCGTAATGACTCCGATTGTTTGAATAGTCCTAGTTAATAATTCTTTAAATCGATATGTCATCCTCAAAACAACCCGTCTCCAGCTTGTTGCCGTCGATATTACACTTTAGTAATTGTTTAATCAATACGGCATCCTCAATAAAAACCTGTCTCCGATATTTCAAATTATTTATTTTTAATAATTATTTAATCAATACATCATTCTCAATAAACCCGTCTCCGGCATGTTGCCTCAGATCTTTTGAATATTCAGATCGATTATGGCCTCTGACCTTTAAAATAATAATTGTAATAATAATAATATGCTGTTTGTTAATTGGCCAGAGGAGAACTGGCATCCCAACTGAGCCTGGTTTCTCCCAAGGCTTATTTTTCTCCATTAGGTCTCCTGATGGGGTTTTGGTTTCCTTGCCACTGTCGCCTCTGGCTTGGCTTGCTCAGTTGGGGAAAAAACAATTTTTCAAATATATTTCAAAATAAATCTAATTATTAAACAAAATTAACCATATAGACCAAATGACTTATCTAATTACTGATCTAATGCCCACATTGTTACTGTATGATAATCAAAATATATTCTGTTGCATTATTTTTCTGCATTGTTAAAAGCGCTATATAAATAAAGTTGACTTGACTTGACTTGACTAACAATGAGCAAATTTATTTGGAACTATACGGTTATCCGGACCACACGTGTCTTTTAGTCCCGTATGTTTAGGGGTAAGCCATCGTGTGGTCTGGATAATAGTATAGTAATTTAATTTTTCAAATCTCCCGTTTAAAGGGGTGGTCACACTACACCGTTTGTTATGTTGACTTTCATTTTTAGTCTCCCACAACTGAATGTATATAAATGGAAGCACATGCAAAGAATTCTCAAATTGCTGCATGTGCAGCTTTAAAATTGGTGTTCTTTCAATTCAGTTTAGAGGTCACACCATGATGTATCAACGAAACCTGAACTGAGAATTATTTTATTAGAATTATTTGCATTTTCTTTACTATTTTGTAAGCTATGATTTGTGCATACTTGTGTGTCTTTATTTTAGAATTGAGCGTCTGTGGTGTGATGTTTGTTCAGTCATCTCTTGTAAATATTATGAAGTCCTGCATACAATGGAAGAAGAGAGAGTACTTTATCTATCCGATGAGCTGCACCTCTTTTGTGTGCACTATGCAATTCTCCCACGGTTGAAATCGGACCTGAAGGGCTTCACGGGGAGCTGGAACAACCATCCGATCAGAACAGAGGGAAATCTTTCACCAAAACAGCTTTGGTACATAGGAATGTTACAGACACCAGTGGATGAGCCAGATATAGAGGTATGCTTTTTACCTTGTGTAATTGATTAAGGTTAGAGCTAAACTCTGCAGGAAAGTGGATCTCGAGGACCAGAGTTGAGAACCCCTGCAATCGTTACCCGTTTCCATGCCTGGTATAAATAGGGCCTAAAATACATTTAGGCAAATAAATGTCAGGATTTTCATCCTGGGTGAACTATTAATTTACTTTAAATATAGCTTCTTTGGGATAAGATCATTTACCAGTTTATCAATCTAAATAATTTAGGTCAGCCTTAAGTTTTTATAATTAAAAGCAGTTCACATTGTAAAATAACAAGGGTTTCTTCTTTCAGGTGGTGGAGCAACTTTTTCGGGAGGAAACTGCTAATATTGACCCAGAGGATGGTGTGGTGCTGCCAGAGATCCATTGCCCCTTTTCTGACCAAAAACTTGCTGTTCTGCATGGATTGATTAATCCCTTGACATCACAATTAAATGACAGGGAGCTCTATGTCCAGACACTTGCTATGGTCAAAAGATTGTGCTCTATTTAACATTTAAATGTTTAAAGGGGTACTTCAGCTCTAGGAAGATGAATCTGTATTTAAAATGGGTCATTAATGTAGTAGAAATGTGAAATTATTTTTGAATTTGGTGCCTTCTAGACTGAGAAAACACAGAAAATGTATTTTTGTCTCATGGGGATGAAAGACAAAAATTCCCAGAACGCACTGCTTCACTGCCCTACTCTAGGCACGGTTAGTCGGCTACAGGATTACTGGATCACTTGCCTACCACATTCATTTTCAGAAAATCAGTTCAGTTAGAGACACTACAATTAAAAACTGAACGTGTCTGTTCGATATAATGCGAGTGAGCCGATTGAGCGTCACGGCACAAACGCAGCAGGATCGGATTACATTCATTACATGAACTGAGCAAAATGACGATATTTGCGTCATCGGAGGAATTTTTCCTGAAATAAAATACATAATCGTCTCAGGGTCATTTGAGGGGGGAAAGTACAATAATTTGAATATACTCCTGGGTTTCTACTGATACAAAGCTTAATGCTAATCGCTGAAGTAACCCTTTAAGTAAAACACTCACAAGTACACATGCAGTTCTGTCAGAATTTTAATTAAAAAAGAAAATCAGTTAATTGCCATTAAAACATTTAATTTTATACAATGCTGTAAACCATTTAACCCATTCAGTAGCATGTAAAGTTATCAACACGTTGAACATTGTCTCTGAATTTTAAAGATGAAATTAAAACTATTGAGAGAAATTCTATGTGGACATTTGAGTTAATTTTAAAATCTACACCCTACAAAAAAGCAACATCCATGTTGCACTGCTGTTTTCGTTATTTCTTTAAATTCATTACAATTTGACAGATGTGCAGCGGGAAATGTAATGGTTTGGGTGCATGCACTGATAATTGGATAGCAAAGTGTGTGGCTTGGCAGTCGTTGTATACAAGTGTGGTCAAACTGAACAGTAATTTTAAAGGCCTCTCTCTCTGACAGAAGCAGGTGCCTATGCGCTTGACCAGTCAGCCACTGCATCACCTGTGGGACAGAGAGTGCTGCCTCATCCTGGGAATCTCCATCTAGGGCAGTAAAATATACAATGTTTTTAATAACCATTTGTAAATTGTACCACTTGTAATTTATTTCTGTGATCAAAGTGGAATGTTTAGCATCATTACTTCAGTCTTTGTCACATGATCCTTCACAAATCATTCTAATATGATGCTCAAAAACGTATCAATGTTGAAATCAGTTTTTTCTGCATTTGTGTGGAAACAATGATACCATTGAAACATTTTTGGTAAGATTATAAAAAGACATGAATAATTGTATTCATTAAGGATGTATTAAATTGATGTAAAACAACATGTATAATGTTACAAAAGATTTCTATGTAACACATGCATTAATAAATAAAACTTTAAAAAACGTATACAACTTTCTATTCTTCAAAGAATTATGAAAAAGCATAACTACTTCCACAATAATGTTAAGCTATGTTACTGTTACATTTTTCCAACAATAATAATAATAATCTGAAATGTTTCTTAAGCATCAAATCTGCATATTAGAATAATTTCTAAAGGGTCATGTTACACTGGAGTAATGATCTGATAAATCAGTTATCAGCCATATTTTGACTAATAATGTTTTACCAGTGTAGAAATATAATAAACATCTGCATTAACATCTGAAATTAATTCAAACTTACCTTCGAGCTCCATCAGAAAATCCTGGAAGTGATTCAGTATTTGGACCTCTTTGGTATGTCATTTGTGGAACAAGATGGGATACAATGTAATGAGTCCAACTGAAACACACAAAAAAATGACAAACATTATATAAACGGCATCATGCAATATACAAAAAAATATATTTAAGGATTACTGCTGTAACATCTTTTAAAACAGCTATGCAAAATGGAACTAGTACGTTTTTGAAATCCTATCACTTCACCTTATCATTATGTTAGGGGTATAACAGCTTAGACCCAGAGACCAGTAGTGAAGAATGAAGACAAAGAGTCAGGAGTGCAATTAATTAAAGAAATTTTTTACTGAAGAATAGTTTGCAGTTTCATCAGCAGAAGCCAGCTTCAAGTCTCACAAGGAGTTCATAGGCCGCGCTTCCTCTCTACCGGTCTCGTCGTACCGTACATACAATTGTCCCAACAGTTATACTGTTTTCAAGGTCTAGGCACGTCAGTACTTCAAGGTGTATGATTCTGATTGGAGAATCACAGCTCTCCCAAGGTTGGAGAGTCTTATCAACAAAGCACTTCACCAAAACATACTGATAACATGTGCTTTCTCTCAGTGAGAGGTACAGACAATAGTTGTCACGTTTACACATAGGAAAAACTGGTGCGAGGATTCAAGTGCAGATAAAAAGGATTTATTAACAAAAACAAAACATAAACACAAAACAAAAACCCACGAGGGGGGAAAAAACACATAAGAACCAAAAGACAACTTACACCAACCAACAAAGATCACGGGGAACTGGGACGGACCAGGGCGGGACGGGGGGGACGGACCAGGGAGAAACAGATAAGGAAGGGGAAAACAAGTGAGGGACAGGGAACACAAAGAGTTTCGGCGGCCAGGGGGGCCGGAGTGGCCAGCAGAGTTCAGGCGGCCGGAGGGGCCGGAGTGGCCAGCAAAGTTCAGGCGGCCGGGTGAGCCGGAGTGGCCAGCAGAGTTCAGGCGGCCGGGGGGGCTGGAGTGGCCAGCAGAGTTCAGGCGGCCGGGGGGGCTGGAGTGGCCAGCCGAGTTCAGGCAGCCAGAGGGGCTGGAGCGGCCAGCAGAGTTCAGGTGGCCGGGGGAGCCGGAGTGGCCAGCAGAGTTCAGGCGGCCGGGGCTGGAGTGGCAGGCAGAGTTCAGGCGGCCGGGGGGGCTGGAGTGGCCAGCCGAGTTCAGGCGGCCGGGGGAGCCGGAGTGGGCAGCAGAGTTCAGGCGGCCGGGGCGGCCAGCAGAGATCAGGCGGCCGGGATGGCCAGCAGAGTTCAGGCGGCCGGGATGGCCAGCAGAGTTCAGGCTGCCGGGGCGGCCAACAGGGTTCAGGCAGCCAACAGGGTTCAGGCGGCCGGGGCGGCCAACAGGGTTCAGGCAGCCAACAGGGTTCAGGCGGCCAACAGGGTTCAGGCGGCCGGGGCGGCCAACAGGGTTCAGGCGGCCAACAGGGTTCAGGCGGCCAACAGGGTTCAGGCGGCCGGGGCGGCCAACAGGGTTCAGGCGGCCGGGGCGGCCAACAGGGTTCAGGCGGCCGGGGCGGCCAACAGGGTTCAGGCGGCCGGGGCGGCCAACAGGGTTCAGGCGGCCAACAGGGTTCAGGCGGCCGGGGCGGCACATCCAGCACAGTGTCCGCCGGCTCAGGGTCCGCCGGAAACGGGACCGCCGGAAACGGGACCGCCAGCTCAGGGTCCGCCGGAAACGGGACCGCCGGCTCAGGGTCCGCCGGAAACGGGACCGCCAGCTCAGGGTCCAACGGCACAGGGTCCAACGGCACAGGGTCCTCCGGAACTGGGACCACCGGAATAGGGATCACCGGAACAGGGACCACCGGGACTGGGACCACCGGGACCGCCGGCACAGGGGCCACCGGAACCGGGACCACCGGAACACGATCCACCGGGACAGGGACCAACGGCACAGGGACCGCCGGCACACGGACCACCGGAACACGATCCACCGGCACAGGGACCACCGGCACATGATCCACCGGAACACGATCCACCGGCACAGGGACCACCGGAACAGTCACGGAGCGTGCTTTCCCTCTTCTCCTCCGCTTATGGACCACGGGGACCCGATCCACCGGAACAGGATCCACCAGAATGGGGGCCACCGAAGCGTGGACCACTGGAAGTGGGTCCACCGGAGCTGAGACCACTGGGGTGGAGGCCACCGGAGCCGGGATCATCAGGGCAGGGAACATCTCCCTGGCCGCTCTCTCCTGCTGGTGAGCGATGCCCTCCACCATTGCCTCATTGGAACAGTGGTCAAAGGCCCTCCTGAGTACCCAGTCCAGGGGCTCATCTAGGCTATAATTAAAAAGGTCCTTGAGGGCCGAGTCCCCTAGTTTGAGCCCCTTGGCCGTCTCCAGGAACTTCCTGGCGAACCTCCTGACCTCTCTCCCCTCCTGACGGAGGAGTTGGAGGACTCGAAACCGGAGAATCCTCTCATATTGAGAACAGGTGGTCAGGTACTCCGGAATCGAGTCCTCTCTCTGCTGAATCCTCGACTAGGGATGGCTGTCGCGAAACTGACGTTTCGACGCTGTGTCGATACCCCGAAGCGCAGATGTTTCGAAACACTGCTCCGAACTGTGATTCAACACGCCCATGTCACGTGACTACCGCTAAATGAAGCGCCGAAGTGTTTCATCAGGTGCGCCTGTCGAAACTGTTTTGATTGAAAGGCGGAACAAACCACACAGTCACACATCTGTATGAACCTCATTCCCCTCGGTTTAAAAGTAAAGTTAATCTTCACCTCATGGGTTTTGTGAGAGGAGATACATTTTGTGATATAAGTGAGATTTATAGTGTGCTTTGGTAAGTTATATTTAGGCTAGATTTAAATTAGATATATTTACTGATAGGTATAGACAGTGACATATAGTTAGGATAGATATAGGCTAGTGACACATTCATATAGGCAAAGTTAGATAGTGACAGACAGCACAGCATAAGATATTGTATGTACTTGCTAAAAAATATTTGTGCATGCCAGCAACATGTGTCTCCTGTGAGAGGATTTTTTCAAAGGCTGGAGAAATTATATGTAAAAAAAAGAAGTCGGTTAAGTCCTTCAACAGCAGAGAAATGTATATATATTTTTTAATAAACATGTAATGTAGCAACTGTGACACATTGTGGCTGTATTTATTTTATTAATCTTCATTTTTCATGACAAAAAACAACAAGGAGGCTACAGGTTACAAAAGTATTTGTCAGACAGATGTTAAAAACTATTTTATTAACATAGATCACTGTCAAGGTTATTTCAGATCAATACATGCAAGTGACCACTAGATGGCGTAATGGAAACGGGTGTCGGGTGTTGTTTCGAAGCTCCGGCACATTTGCTTCAACTGTTTCAGTGCTTCACGAAGCCTCGGTCTGCCCATCACTATCCTCGACATGGTCGGATCCTTCTGTCACGTTTACACATAGGAAAAACTGGTGCGAGGATTCAAGTGCAGATAAAAAGGATTTATTAACAAAAACAAAACAAACACAAAACAAAAACCCATGAGGGGGGAAAAAACACATAATAAGAAACAAAAGACAACTTACACCAACCAACAAAGATCACGGGGAACTGGGAGACGTAGACATTACAAGGATCCGACAAAGACTGACAAACACAAGGGCTATATAAAGGGGAGAAATCAAGCTGGGAATGAGGTGGGACAGGTGGGGCAAATGAAACCAATAATCAGATAACAAGGGGGAGGGATCAAACAATGACAGAGGCACATGGCCACACTAACAAAACCCACATGTGCACACAAGACAGGACAGGCATGTGACAATAGTACAGGCAATATTCATCTTGATTCTTTAGTGTTTCAGTAAAAGGAAATATAAAATGAATAAAATATAATAAAAATGAAAGACAAATTCATATTTAATCTATGGAAGCCGTGCTAAGTGAGCAAACACTGTTACTGCACTCCCGGCATGTTAGGGGCTGTGTTACACATAGGCCAGACGCCACTCAAAGACCAAATACAAACTTTAGAAAACATAAAAAAAGAACAAACAATCAGTAGTTCTATTGAGTAAAATCAACTGGAATTAATCATTAGAAATAAGAGGATAAATATTAATTAAGGCTTTGATTATGAATCTGATTAAGATATTTACAGGTATATTGAAGCGGCAGGGGATTTCAGACTTCCCCCTTCAATTACCACCTTGCACAACAAAGAGGCTGCGGCACACTTCCCTGTTCTTCTCCATAGTGTCAATTAAACAGTAAAGCTGTAAACCTTCACAGAGCTGCTGAAGCATGAGGGTTCTCCGAGCAGCAGCATGCATTACAATCGCTCTTTAAAGAAATAAAACAAAAATTTCAGTGTTAATGTTTAACCATTGTATTTTCTGTGGAAAATACATAAAATAAATACATTTAAAAAAATATTGCAGAGTAAAACCTTGTTATATTCTCCTTGTTGTCCTCATTTATAGGCCCCGTGAAGCCACAGTTGACAATCTGTTCACTGTAAGATGACAAGTCTGAGGCCTCCACAATCTATAAGTAGAGGAAAATCTAAAAGTGTTACACTTAAAAAAAAAACAAAAAAAACATGGCAATAGAAAGAAACTACGACCATTTGTTTTCTGATACCATTTTAATCAATGGTGAAAACTCAGCATCGTAAACGTTATCTTTGGTAGTGTTTTCAAGGGTTCCACTCAAAAGAAAATCCTAACACCAGTCCTGAAGAAATCTTGGAGCTGGGCCACCCTGTGCAAGGCTAACAGCAAAGACCTCCCCTAAACAAGAAACACAGTATATTAGTGTATATTTGAAATTTACATGTTTAAATTACATTTGCTTTTAAAAGGATTGTTCAGCCTAAAACAAATGTTTCCTATTTAGATCCAGAAAGGTTTAACTCTCATTGATTTTTGTACAGACAACAACAGCTGAGATTTTCTTATTTGTTTTCCACAAAAAAAGTGTCAATAAATGACAACATACATTTTTCGGTGACCTATTTCTTCAATAAATACTTTGGAATTTTGCCCTCCTCTCCTTCGAAGAGTCTTGTCTCTATACCACCAATCAGTTCTATATACAGGTCCTTCTCAAAAAATTAGCATATTTGATAAAAGTTCATTATTCTCCATAGTGTAATGATACAAATTAAACTTTCATATACTTTAGATTCATTGCACACCAATTGAAATATTTCAGGTCTTTTATTGTTTTAATACTGATGATTTTGGCATACAGCTCATGAAAAAAATTAGCATATCATGAAAACGTTCTCTAAACAAGCTATTAACCTAATCATCTGAATCAACTAATTAACTCTAAACACCTGCAAAAGACTTGCAGGCTACAAAAGGCTTTTAAAAACTCCCAGCCTGGTTCATTACTCAATCATGGGTAAGACTGCCGACCTGACTGCTGTCCAGAAGGCCATCATTGACACCTTCAAGCGAGAGGGTAAGACACAGAAAGAAATTTCTGAATGAATAGGCTGTTCCCAGAGCACCTGGGTGCTGTATCAAGGCACCTCAGTGGGAAGTCTGTGGGAAGGAAAAAGTGTGGCAAAAAATGCTGCACAACGAGAAGAGGTGACCGGACCCTGAGGAAGATTGTGGAGAAGGACCGATTCCAGACCTTGGGGGACCTGCGGAAGCAGTGGACTGAGTATGGAGTAGAAACATCCAAAGCCACCATGCACAGGCGTGTGCAGGAAATGGGCTACAGGTGCCGCATTCCCCAGGTCAAGCCACTTTTGAACCAGAAACAGCGGCAGAACCGCCTGACCTGGGTTACAGAGAAACAGCACTGGACTGTTGCTCAAATTTTGTATGTCATTCGGAAATCAAGGTGCCAGAGTCTGGAGGAAGACTGGGGAGAAGGAAATGCCAAAATGCCTGAAGTCCAGTGTCAAGTACCCACAGTCAGTGATGGTCTGGGGTGCCATGTCAGCTGCTGGTGTTGGTCCACTGTGTTTTATCATGGGCAGGGTCAATGCAACTAGCTATCAGGAGATTTTGGAGCACTTCATGCTTCCATCTGCTGAAAAGCTTTATGGAGTTGAAGATTTCTTTTTTCAGCACGACCTGTCACCTGCTCACTGTGCTAAAACCACTGGTAAATGGTTTACTGACCATGGTATTACTGTGCTTGGCCTGCCAACTCTCCTGACCTGAACCCCATAGAGAATCTGTGGGATATTGTGAAGAGAAAGTTGAGAGACGCAAGACCCAACACTCTGGATGAGCTTAAGGCTGCTATCCAAGCATCCTGGGCCTCCATAACACCTCAGCAGTGTCACAAGCTGATTGCCTCCATGCCACGCCGCGCCGCATTGAAGCAGTCATTTCTGCAAAAGGATTCCCGACCAAGTATTCAGTGCATAACTGAACATAATTATTTGAAGGTTTACTTTTTTTGTATTAAAAACACTTTTCTTTTATTGGTCGGATGCTAATTTTTTGAGATAGGAATTTTGGGTTTTCTTGAGCTGTATGCCAAAATCATCAGTATTAAAACAATAAAAGACCTGAAATATTTCAGTTGGTGTGCAATGAATCTAAAACATATGAAAGTTTAATTTTTATCATTACATTATGGAAAATAATGAACTTTTATCAAATATGCTAATTTTTTGAGAAGGACCTGTATACATAAAAATAAATATATCTAACCATAACAAATTTACAAGAAATCACATTTTTTTGGTGTAGTGTTAAAGTTACCAAGTGAAAATATATAAAAATTCTGACCTGTCAGGAATTCTTTTCGTAGAGCACCTGTGTCAACTCCAGTCTCTCCTAAGAAAGTAATCTTTAAAGTGTTGACCGGGGAGCTGATCTTTTGTCGCCTCCAAAGTAACAGACCTCGTTCCACAAGGTTCATTCTGGACACACAGATGCTGAATTCCTTGGAGATGTCAACTTGAGCAGATCAAGTCAAGTCAACTTTATTTATATAGCGCTTTTAACAATGCAGATTGTTTCAAAGCAGCTTCACAGTGTTAAACAGATAAATAATGCAACAGAATATATTTCGATTATCATACAGTAACGATGTGGGCTTTAGATCAGTAATTTGGACTATATGGTTAATTTAGTTTAATAATTAGATTTAGATAGCCATCGTAGGACATCCTCCTCACTGCAAATTGTTAAATCTTTTAAATATTCAGCACGGAATGGTTTAGACAGCATGGTACATTAGTCTTATAGTTATTACTTAACAATATTAATGTTATTTTTTTAAATGAAAGTGTAAGACCGCTGAAATCGCTCCAATGGCGGCAGCGAAGGGCAGGCGAAGGTATCTGCGCGTTCGATGTTCTCAGCTGGGCAAAATGGATCTAATTCCAATTCCTCTTTATCTGACTCCATTTTATTATAATTTAGAATTTAGATTAGAATGCCAATTTGGTTATTTGGTCATTCATATTTAATAGTTAGACACACATTTAATTATTCCGTTTAACCCTTTGTGGAAAGTACCCATTCATGATCTCATATAGATCGTTAATAATTCCAGAGTAAGTCAGAATAAATCAAAATGTAACAATTTATTAAACAGTCAGGTATAATTCCAATTACATAATCAATTCAAAGATACTAAAAACATCGAATACTCTTAAGTAAAGAGATGCGTTCCTGACTTTCCATAGGTTACATAACGTTGGCTGGACAAAACGTTACGGGCGAATCTGAAAACAAAATTGCGCCCTGACTCTTCTGCTACAGTGCCTTAAGTATTCAGACCTGACAATAACTTCTTTCAAATGGTAACATATGTTAACAAAGGGAATTTACATTTAATCACTGTCTCGGACCTGTATTGACAAAAAACCAAATGGTTGAAAGCCACACCTACCATACTATGCAACATCTCTTTAAACTCTTAAAACCATTGTTATCTTCTTGAATATTTCTGTGGAGTTGAGATATTTGTACCAGTCACACTAAGACATTTCCAAAGATATCAAACACATATATATTGTTTAGTATTTGTTCATTTTTAGATCATATAGATTTTGGGTATATTTTCAATGGTCACAGCCTGAGGGGAAGTAGGATGGGGGGAGAAATAAATACATGTAAATTAGAGCCATTCTAAGTTAATTCACTCAGTGTGATGTCGTCTGCAAAAAGTATCCATTGTCCTCAACCAGACAAACCGGCATTACTTTTTAAAGCCTTTCAAAAGTACCATGACATCTCTTCATTTTGTGGCTTCATTATATCAGGGCTCCTTTTTTGAAAGGACTCTGAACTTGGAAGAAAAGCAACTGAAAGTATAAAACTGTTTATGTGATGTAAAAATATTTAATTCAGTGCATTTATATGTAGCTAATTTCCATTAAAGTCTAATTTCCATATAAACATGATTTTGATCCAACAAGAAATGTCAAAATATACATCACGCACCATAAAATTAGACTGCAGATTCTACACTACTATGTGTATTGCATTACATTTACAAGTCGCCACAAAAACTTGCATGGAGCTCAAATTCCATCAGAGGAAACATTTTTAATGCACACAGGACACTTTGCATCTGTCAACTAAAAGACAAGTAAGTATGTACAATACTAAAAGCAGTCAGAAGGATGTCATCCCATGCCAGAAGTAAATTACCTTTTCCTCAAAGGCTGGAGGTGAATTAGTTACCTGGTTATAGACAAAAAACAACCTAAAAAAAACAAGTAACCTTAAAAACCTTAAGTAACCTTAAAAAAACAACAACCAGATTTTACCTCTGGTTCCGAATCTGAGAGTGTCTCATATTCCAGAGAATTGCATTCCCTCACATGCAGGGCAAGAATTTGAAGTGGCATCATTTTAAAACATTTCTTGCATTCTGCTTTTGGCATTAGCGAAAATTCCTGTGCATCGGAGGGAAGAGGAGAAAGATCAAACTCATCCTGTAAAGGTACAATATACAGCATGGTTTTCCCCCCTCCAGTTGCACATCTGATGGTACTGCCCCTATATCCTTCAGACTCCGGGGGAACAGGATTCAGACGCCGCCTTCCCTGTCCACCTGAAAAAGAAAAAAAAAACATGTACATACAGTATATACATATCTATATATAAATATACACTCTATTATAAGTAAATCTTTTATACATCATCATCATCAATATATATCATCCTTTAAAAGTCTTACAAACTGGTTTATGGAAAAAAAATGTATATACTCTCACAAACGGAAAATAAACTGTAAAAGAAATTAATTAATCAAATGAATTAACCTGATAATAATACTAGTAGTGTGTCAATAATATTAGTCAATAATAAAGGCATTTTGATTATACTGGAGGTTACTGGAGCGGAGTCGAGGCTACTCGCGCGCTATTGGCTGGCCAGTGGTAACTGCATGAACCAATGGCAGAACAGCGTATCTGAGCGAACCTATGGGCGCCAAGCTCGCGAAACTGAACATAAGCCCGCGAACTGAGTGCAAAAGCCTGCAAAGGGTGCCCTTAAAATACGCTGTAATGCCCCAAAAACGCCAGGTTAATTCGACTGAAGCGAAGATCACTCGTTGTTTTAGCATCATTGCACGGCCGTCTACGCAGTACTCCTTCCCTTATCTCAGGGAACCGAGGTTACGCAAGTAACCGAGTACGTTCCCTTTCGAACAGTCAGTCGTACTGTGTCGAAGACGCATTGGGAGCTTATTTAATCCCGCCGTGCTATGAAGCACAATGATATGTACTCCCTCGGTTTGAGCATTATAAGGGGGCCCAAGACCAGAGTTATTGACACATCATGATATACGTATATATATATATATATATATATATATATATATATATATATATATATATATATATATATATATTGTGACGAGTCTCTCTGGGCATATCAGCGTCGCCCTGGCAACCAACGCACGGCACCTGCACATCCTCATCACGGGCTGATCGGTCACAGCTGGAGACAATCGGGAAGAGGCTGTAAAAGCCGCTGCCGCTCGCACTTGGACAGAGAACCCTCTCATGCTGAACGTGCTGGAACTAATCCTCTTTCTCTTATCTCACAGAAGGCAGCGAGTGACCGACAGCCCAATTGAGCACGCCAGGACACCCACCTTCACGAGCACGAGGACCGCACAGGATCACCAGCCACGACGACAGCACACACCTTTGACTCACCATTTGCACAACTTCCCCAAAGTATTCTCATTAAATCCACCCTGCGGGGTTCACTTGTACAAGCAGCCTTGTTGTGTGATTTCTCACCCGTGACGTCTGGTGGAGAATGCGGGCAACTGCATGAGAAATCACACACAAGGGTTTGCAGTCTGCACCGCACTAATATCTTTGTTGTTTTTTTTGTTTGGTTCTCTTTCGGTGCACCACCCCAGCACTGATCGGCGCTCTCTCTTCCGTTGGAGATGGAGGAAGTACTGCAGCGCCTCACCGAAGTCAGCATCCGCCAGCAGCAGATCGTGGAACATCTGGCCACTCGGCAGGGCATAGTTGAAGAGGACGTCGCCGCCCTTCATGCCCGGGCAGCCAGGTCGGTTCCACTACCTGACCCTCGCATGCGAGCGACTCGGCTGCTGCCTAAGATGACGGAGCACGACGATGTTGAAGCCTATCTCCAAATTTTTGAAACAACGGCCAATCAGGAAGGATGGCCCGCCGAGGACTGGGCTACCGCGCTGGCTCCTCTCCTAACAGGTGAAGCCCAGCGAGCGTATTTCTCCCTTCCATCTGCGATCACGACCGACTACAAGGAAGTGAAACGAGAGATCCTGGCCCGGCTGGGGCTTTCCCCCATCTGCGCAGCGCAACAATTCCATGAGTGGGAGTTTAAAGGGCGGATGCCAGCGCGGGCCCAGGCCGCGGATCTCGTCCGGTTGGCTCAGCATTGGCTGCTGGACGGAAGCCCACCGCGGATCAGGTAGTGGAGCAGTGGTTATCGATCGCCTCCTCCGCGCTCTGCCTCGGTCCCATCGTCAGGCTGTGGGTATGAGGAACCCCACCACTGTCCTCGGTCTGGTGGAGGCGATCGAGCTGGCGGATGCAGTCCACCAGCGAGAGGCCGGAGAGAGAGCGCCGCCGTTTCCCCGGAGGGTGGTCCAGGAGCGACGCACGCCGGAGGGCACCTCGCACGCAGTTAGCAGACCGGCCGTTCCGTTTCCGATGGACGAGCCCATGCCCACCGCAGAACCAACGACGGCCCCGCGGGCCTGGCTGGCGGGCTGCATCGTACATCAGCACGTCCACCGGCGGCTGAATGGCCACCCCATCCGGGCTTCTGGACTCGGGCAGCGCAGTCACCTCATCCAGGCTCGTCGGTGTCCGCCTCACCCTGGCCAAAAGAGGTACCTCCCGATCACGTGTGTGCATGGAGACACCCAACAAGTACCCGCTCGCCGCGTGAACATCGCTGCCGCCCCTGGCACCTGGTCCGTCGAAGCCGGATTGGTGAAGAACCTACCGGTCCCACTGTTGCTTGGAAGAGATTGGCCAGGGTTTGGCCGCCTCCTCGCCGCCGTTGAGCAGCCCGCCAGCCCGGAACGGAACGGCCGCCCTCGTCGCCGGGCCCAAAGACGTCGTCACCGGCCGGCGTTGCTAGCTTCGGACAGCGGGAGAGATGGTGAGTCCCCCTCGGCACAGTCTAACCTGTTCTATGATGTGTTCCAGCAGGTCAGCGAGGGGGGCTCTTTTGCCAAAGAACAGCGGGAGGACGATCGCCTGAAGCACTGCTGGAGTCAGGTCAGGACGGTGGACGGGAAAGACATCCTCCCACGGCCCCATCCTCTCCCGCACTTCGTGGTCCGAAGGGGTCTGCTATACTGCGTGGCTCAGCGAAGGGGGGAGGAGAAGGAGCTTCTGGTCGTCCCGCGGACGAAGACGGAGACCATCCTCGACCTGGCCCATTCCCATCCGATGGCCGGGCACCTAGGAGCGGCGAACACCATCCAGCGGATCCGAGATCGCTTTCACTGGCCGGGTCTGGACGCGGATGTGAAGGGGTTCTGTAAGGCCTGTCCGACCTGCCAGCGCACGGCGCCCAGGACTCCTCCCCCCAGCCCGCTGATTCCCTTACCCATCATCGAGGTGCCCTTCGAGCGCATCGGAATGGATCTGGTGGAGCCGTTGCCTAAGTCTGCCCGAGGGCATGAACACATCCTCGTCATCGTGGACTACGCCACCCGGTATCCAGAAGCAGTCCCCCTGCGGAAAGCCACAGCGAAAGCCATCGCCCAGGAGCTGTTTCTGTTGGCCAGCCGGGTCGGCCTCCCGACCGAGATACTGTCTAACCAGGGAACACCGTTCATGTCCCGGCTAATGGCAGACCTCTTCAGGCTGCTGGGGGTGAAACAGTTGAGGACCACGGTGTACCACCCGCAAACCGACGGACTCGTGGAACGTTTCAACCAGACTCTAAAACAGATGCTTCGAAGGGTAGCGGCGGAGGACAAGCGGGACTGGGACCTGATGATCCCCTCGTCCTCTTCGGCATCCGTGAGGTCCCGCAAGCCTCAACTGGTTTCACCCTTGAGCTCCTCTTCGGTCGCCAGCCCCGGGTCTGCTGGATGTGGCTCGGGAGGCCTGGGAACAGCAGCCTGCCCTCATCGCACGGTCATCGAGCACGTCACCCAGATGAGGAGAGGATCGATCGTGTCATGCCATTAGTCCGGGAGTATCTCAGCAAGGCCCAACAGGCCCAACAACGCCATTACAACCGGGCCGCCCAACCACGGGAGTTCCAGCCGGGAGACAGAGTGATGGTCTTGGTCCCTACGTCCGCCTGCAAGTTCCTGGCGTCGTGGCAAGGGCCATACACCGTGGTGGAGAAGGTCGGTCCCGTGACGTATCGGGTACGCCAACCGGGAAGAAGGCGGGACGGAGCAGTTATACCACATCAACCTACTGAAGAAGTGGCAAGGGACCCGAGACCAGCTCGCCGCCCTGAGTCTCACCGATCCGTGGTTGTGGACATGGACCCCACCTGGCGGCTGCCCAGAAGGCCGAGCTGCAGAACCTGGTCAGACAGTTCACGGATGTGTTCTCCTCTAGGCCCGGGCAGACCAACGTCATCCACCATGACATCAGGACCGCCCCTGGAGTCATCGTCAGGCAACGGCCCTACCGAGTCCCAGAAGCTCGTCGGCAGGCTATTGAGGAGGAAATCCAGGAAATGCTGAAGTTGGGGGTGATAGAACCATCTCGCAGCCCATGGTCCAGCCCCATCGTGATGGTACCCAAGCCGGATGGCACCCTCCGCTTCTGCAACGACTTCCGCCGGCTCAACGAAGTCTCCGAGTTCGACGGCTATCCCATGCCTCCGGTCGACGAACTGCTAGACCGACTGGGGAGGGCCCGGTACATCACGACCCTGGACCTCACCAAGGGATACTGGCAGGTACCACTCACTCCCTCCGCTAAAGCAAAGACTGCCTTTTCTACCCCTAGTGGACACTGGCAGTACCGGACCCTCCCCTTCGGCCTACATGGGGCCCCTGCGACGTTCCAACGCATGATGGACATCCTCTTACGGCCCCACCAGCGTGCAGCCGCGCGCGCACGTCGTGGTGCACTCCGAGGCATGGGAGGAACACCTGGAACGTCTGCGGAGGACTGGGCTGGACTGACCGCCAACCCCCGCAAATGCCACCTCGCGCTCTCTGAGGCAAAGTACCTGGGATTCCAGGTTGGGCTGGGGCCTGATCAGGCCCCAGGAGAAGAAGGTGGAGGCCATCCGCAACGCACCCAGACCACAAACGAAGTCCCAGGTACGCGCCTTTTTGGGGTTGGCGGGGTACTATCGCTGTTTCATCCCCAACTTCTCCTCGTTAGCCGCCCCCCTGACAGATCTGACCAGGAAGGGGCAGCCCGAGAAGACCTGTTGGACGTCGGCCGCCGAAGAGGCCTTCGCCCAACTCAAGACGGCCCTGACAGCGTCTCCGGTACTCCGCGCTCCCGACTTCGGCTGCCCCTTCCTGCTGCAAACGGATGCTTCCGACACCGGACTGGGAGCTGTCCTATCCCAAGTCCAGGAGGGTGAGGAACATCCCATACTATACATCAGCAGAAAGCTGTCCCTGGCAGAGAAGAACTACGCCGCCGTCGAGAAGGAGGCCCTGGCCATCAAGTGGGCAGTCCTGGAGCTGCGGTACTACCTCCTCGGCCATAAGTTCACCCTGCTGACCGACCATGCCCCTCTCCAATGGATGGCCCGGGCGAAGGATACCAGCGCCAGGGTGACCCGCTGGTTCCTCGCGCTCCAGGACTTCCACTTCAAAGTACGACATCGGGCCGGGGCCGCCAACGCCAACGCTGATGGACTCGCGGATGTGGGCAGCTTTTCAGGTCTGTCAGGGTCATTCCCCACCCACCCGTTGTTTCACCCCTACTGTCTCCTTTCGTTCCCAGGGCCAGAACGACGCTTAGGGGGGGGGAATGTGACGAGTCTCTCTGGGCATATCAGCGTCGCCCTGGCAACCAACGCACGGCACCTGCACATCCTCATCACGGGCTGATCGGTCACAGCTGGAGACAATCGGGAAGAGGCTGTAAAAGCCGCTGCCGCTCGCACTTGGACAGAGAACCCTCTCATGCTGAACGTGCTGGAACTAATCCTCTTTCTCTTATCTCACAGAAGGCAGCGAGTGACCGACAGCCCGATTGAGCACGCCAGGACACCCACCTTCACGAGCACGAGGACCGCACAGGATCACCAGCCACGACGACAGCACACACCTTTGACTCACCATTTGCACAACTTCCCCAAAGTATTCTCATTAAATCCACCCTCCGGGGTTCACTTGTACAAGCAGCCTTGTTGTGTGATTTCTCACCGTGACAATATATATATATATATATATATATATATATATATATATATATATATATATATATATATATATATATAATACCTTTTCATACTGGGCTCGTAGAGGCCAGCAAGTACAGTGGGAAAAATTCAGTCATGCATTGAGCATATGAAGACCCATATGCCTAACTAGTAAGGACGGGCTAAGCCGTTAATACTTATTATTATTATACAGCAAGAATCTGTGCCTGCAGCGCAGGGACTTCCAGGCTGTAGAATCTAGTAAAAGTAGATGGTGAGGACCAGCCTGCCGATCTACAGATGTCACCAATAGAAACTCCACTAGACCATGCCCAGGAAGAGGCCATGCCTCTGGTGGAGTGAGCTTTGACACCTATGGGACATTGAAGGCCCCTAGTATCGTATGCTAACGCTATTGCGTCCACTAGCCATCTGGCTAGACTTTGCTTGGTGACCGGAAGTCCCTTAGTGCGGCCACCAAAGCTTACAAAGAGCTACTCCGACTGCCTAAAGTGGGAGGACCACTCAATATATGCTCTTAGCGCCCTAACTGGGCAGAGCAGGTGTAACTGTCTCTCATCCTCCGAGGGGGGAAGAGCAGAAAGAGTGATTACCTGTGCTTTAAATGGTGTTGAAAGCACCTTGGGTACATAGCCATGTCTTGGTTTGAGGATGACTTTAGAGTCACCAGGGCCAAATTCCAGACATGATGCGTTCACAGAGAGCGCTTGAATGTCCCCGACACGCTTAACTGACGCCAATGATCAATCAATCAATCAATCAACTTTATTTATATAGCGCTTTTAGAATGACGATTGTTTCAAAGCAGCTTCACAGTGTTAAACAGGACAACATTGCTACAAAATTTGATTTGGCTAGTTTAATTTGGATAGTTTATAGAATTAAATATGACCAAATTAATAAATTCTATTTGTATATTTAGTTGAGTAACTTGGATCATAATTTGAGTGTCCCCAACTGAGCAAGCCAAGCCAAAGGTGACAGTGGCAAGGAACCAAAACTCCATCAGGGCATGATGGAGAAAAATAAACCTTGGGAGAAACCAGACTCAGTCGGGGTGCCAGTTCTCCTCTGGCCTATTATTAACAGTGTATAATTATTACTCTGGCAACCTTGCAGGTCATAAATCATATTAGATAGGAATATTCGAAATTTTTGGGTATCACGCACGAGACGGGTTCATTTAGGATGGCGCGTCAATTACACAAGAATATGAATACTTGAAAGATCGGAGTTATTGCGCCGGAGACGGGTTAATTGAGGATGACGTGCCGGTGAGGCAAATTCAGAGGAGACACTAATGGACACAGTCTCAGCAGACACTCCAGGATGAGCTGGTCATGTCCAGATGCAGGTCCACCATCAGATCCAGACACGGCCTGGATCTGGCCGACTGCAGTAAACCTCGGGATAAACAGAGAGACTAACATTAGTGTGGATGCCACTCTTTTTATGATGTAACGAGTACATCAGGTGTTATGGAAAGTGTTCCCGGTTCCGGCTGACCTAGTTAATGCAGCCTAACAATCAGTCATTTGATTTGAATAAAGAAAGTTAAAAATATTCTATGTGTATGCCATAGTAAAGAGATGTGTTTTTATTTAGTCTAGATTTAAACTGACAGAGTGTGTCTGCTTCCCGAACAATGCTAGGAAGACTGTTCCAGAGTTTAGGTGCTAAATAGGAAAAGGATCGACCGCCTGCAGTTGATTTAGATATTCTAGGTATTTTCAACTGGCCAGAGTTTAGAGACCGCAATAGACGTGATGGAGTATAATGCATTAAGAGCTCGCTTAAGTACTGGGGAGCTAAACCATTTATTGCTTTATAAGTAATAAGCAAGATTTTAAAATGTATGCAATGTTTAATAGGGAGCCAGTGCAGTGTTGACAGAACTGGACTAATATGATCGTACTTCCTGGTTCTAGTAAGAACTCGAGCTGCTGCGTTTTGGACCAGCTGGAGTTTATTTATTAGGCGAGCAGGGCAACCACCCAGTAGAGCATTACAATAATCTAGCCTTGAGCTCATGAACGCATGTACTAATTGTTCAGCATTTTGCATTGAAAGCATGTGACGTAATTTAGATATATTTTTAAGATGGTAGAATGCAGTTTTACAGATGCTAGAAACGTGGCTTTCAAACGAAAGATTGGTATCAAAGAGCACACCCAGGTTCCTCACTGATGACGAGGGCTTGACAGAGCAGTCATCGAGGGTTAGACAGTATTCTAGGGCACTACTTATGGAGCTTTTCTGTCCAATAATTAAAAATTCAGTTTTATCTGAATTAAGTTGCAGGAAATTACTGTTCTTCCAATTTTTAATATCAGGTATGCATTCCGTTAATCTAGTGAATTGGTAAGTTTCGTCAGGGCGTGAAGAAATATAGAGCTGAGTATCATCAGCATAAAAATGAAAACTAACGCCATGCTTCCTAATGATATCTCCCAGTGGTAGCATATACAGGGTGAAAAGCAACAGTCTTAACACTGAGCCTTGCGGTACTCCATACTGAACTTGTGATCGGTGTGACATCTCTTCATTTACTGCTACAAACTGATAACGGTCAGATAAGTAAGATTTAAACCATGCCAATGCAGTTCCACTAATGCCAACATAATTTTCGAGTCTATTCAAAAGAATATTGTGATCGATAGTATCGAATGCAGCGCTAAGATCGAGTAACACTAATAGAGAGATACAACCACGATCAGATGATAAGAGTAAATCATTTGTAACTCTAATTAGAGCAGTCTCAGTACTATGATACGGTCTAAATCCTGACTGGAAATCCTCACATATACCATTTCTTTCTAAAAAGGAACATAATTGTGAAGACATTGCCTTTTCTAATATTTTTGATAGAAACGGTAGATTCGAGATTGGTCTGTAATTGACTAATTCTTTAGGATCAAGTTGCGGTTTTTTAATAAGTGGTTTAATTCCAGCCAACTTAAAAGTTTTTGGTACATATCCTAATGTCAAGGATGAATTAATAATATTAAGCAGAGGATCTATGACCTCTGGAAGCATCTCTTTTAATAGCCTAGTCGGTATAGGGTCAAGCATACATGTTGTTGATTTTGATGATTTAACAAGTTTAGCCAATTCTTCTCCTCCTATAGCAGTGAATGAGTGTAATTTTTCCTCAGTGACACTACAATGTTCTGTCTGAAGTGATACTGTAGTAGACGGCTGCATGGTTATAATTTTATTCCTAATGTTATCAATCTTACTAGTAAAGAAGTTCACAAAGTCATTACTGCTGTGTTGTTTACAAACATCAGAAGTTGAAGCTTTATCCTTTGTTAATTTAGCCACTGTATCGAATAAATACCTAGGGTTGTGTTAGTTTTCTTCTAAAAGAGTTGAGAAATAAGCAGATCTAGCAGTTTTTATGGCCTTTCTGTATGCAATCATGCTCTCTTTCCACAAATTGCGAAAAACCTCCAGTTTTGTTTTCTTCCAGCTGCGCTCAATTTTTCTGGCTGCTGTTTTAAGGGCCCGAGTGTGCTCGTTGTACCACGGCGTTGGATTATTTGCTTTAATCTTCTTTAAGCGCCGAGGAGCAACTATGTCTAAAGTGCTAGTAAAGAGAAAGTCAGTAGTTTCTGTTGCAACATCAAGTTCCTCTTGGCTATCTGTAATGCTGAGGAGATGGAACTGATGAGGAAGATTATGTATAAAGCATTCTTTAGTCGCAGCGGTTATAGTCCTGCCATATTTGTAGCGAGGGGATGGCTTTGTAGCTTTAGCTAAATTAAGTATACATGATATTAGGTAATGATCTGAGATGTCATCGCTCTGCTGCAGAATTTTAATGGTATCAACATTTAGAATGTCTTTAAATGCCAATCCCAATGCGTCTTTTTCATTGTCAACATGGATATTAAAATCACCAACAATTGGTACTTTATCTGCAGCCAGTACTAACTCTGATAGAAAACCAGCAAATTCTTTGATAAAGTCTGTATTGTGCCCTGGTGGCCTGTATACAGTAGCCAACACAAATGTCAAACGGGATTTATCATTTACACTACACAACGTTACATAAAGCACCAAAACTTCAAAGGAATTATATTTGAAACTAGACTTCTGAGTAATACTGAAGATATCATTATAAATTACAGCAACACCTCCCCCTTTTCCTTTCAGACGTGGCTCGTGTTTATACCAATAATCTTGGGGAGTGGACTCATTTAAAGTAATGTAGTCGTCAGGTTTTAGCCAGGTTTCTGTCAAACACAGCACATCTAGGTTATGATCTATAATCATATCATTAACAATAAGCGTTTTTTGCGAAAGGGATCGAATATTCAGCAACCCGAGATTTATCAATTGTTCATCCGTATTATATCTGTTGTTTATTTGTTGGACATCAATTAAATTTTTACTGTTGAATGGTTTTGATGTTTTTTTGTATTTACTGATTCGGGGAACAGACACGTCTCTATGTGATAATATCTAGGTGAAAGCGTCTCTATGTGCTGGGATTTAGCTGACTCTGGTGACGTGAGACAGCTAGCAGACGGTTGGTTTATCCAGTTTGTCTGCTTCCTGACCTGGGCCCCAGTGAGTCAAGGTTTAGCTCTAAGACTATGTGCCAAATTACTAGAGAGAAGAGCAGCACCAGCCCGGGTAGGATGAATGCCGTCTATCTTCAACAGGTCGGGTCTGCCCCAAAAACTTTTCCAATTGTCTATGAACCCTATGTTATTTTGTGGACACCACTTAGACAACCAGCCATTGAGTGATGATAATCTGCTAACTATTTCATCACTCCTTTTAACAGGGAGGGGGCCAGATAAACAGACTGCCGGTGACATTGTACTTGCGAGTTTACACACCTCTTTAATGTTAATTTTGGTGATCTCCGACTGACGAAGTCGAACATCATTAGTGCTGACGTGAATAATAATCTTAGAGAATTTACGATTTGCTTTAGCCAGCACTTTTAAATTTGCTTTGATGTCAGGCGCTCTGGCTCCCGGTAAACATGTGACTATGGTGGCTGGTGTCTCTATTTTCACATTCCGTGTAATAGAATCGCCAATAACTAGGGCACTTTCAACAGGATCCTCAGTGGGTGCATCACTGAGTGGGGAGAACCTGTTTGATGTTCTAATCGAACGGAAGAGT
Organism: Gobiocypris rarus; assembly: GCA_023029165.1. NCBI lineage: Eukaryota > Metazoa > Chordata > Actinopteri > Cypriniformes > Gobionidae > Gobiocypris > Gobiocypris rarus. The sequence goes on from CM040927.1 coordinate 11,175,675, forward strand.
GGTTTTTAGATTCGCGAATATGCTGTCTCACAGTCACCCAATTGCCCTGCTGCAAGGGCTCAGCCGGAACCAAACAATGAGTGTTCACTAAGCTAGTCGCATCCAAAGCAGTATCTAAAGCTGTTACATTCTCACTACTCTCACATACAGTCTGGATGCGTGTCTCTAAATCTGAAATCTTCTCCGTCAGCCTGATTAATTCCTTACATTTAACACATGTGAAGCCCTGTTCGCCAACGGAGATAGATATGCTAAACATGTAGCATGCAGTGCAAGTGACAATGACAGGAGAAGAAGACATGGCTTACCGTATTTGTTGATGAATCCAAAACTTACCACACAACTTACTCCACTTACTTTGTTTGATGGAGTCTATTTCAATGCTAATAGCAGGGTGGTTTTCAGTGAAAGCGGTTTAAGTTCGGCCGTCTGCATCGGTTCGAAGGGAGGTCCTTTTAGTGCTCGTAAGACCAGTGAAAGATCCCAGGAAGGCACCGTAGGAGGGCGAGGAGGGTTAAGCCTCCTGTCTCCCTTAAAGAATTTTATGACCATGTCATGTCTGCCTACTGATTGGCTAGCTATAGGTGCATGAGATGCGGCAATAGCTGCTGTGTAGACTTTGAGTGTGGATGGGGTGCGTCCTGCATCCAACATCTCTAGTAGAAAAACAAGTATCTGTGATATCTCACATGACACTGGGTTATGGTTTCTGGCTGAACACCAGTCAGAGAACACTGACCATTTAAGGGCATAGAGACGTCTAGTAGACGGAGCTCTAGCTTCACCAATAGTGTTCAGAACACTCACTGGGAGGTTCTCAAGCTCCCCCTGAGGGTCCAAACATGTAGCGCCCACAGTTTGGGACGGGGGTGCCATATTGTCCCGTTCGCCTGAGATAGGAGATCTTTTCTCAGTGGGACTGGCCAAGGGGCCGCTGACAGCAGCTGAATCAACTCGGGAAACCAGTGGTGGGTTCGCCAGTGTGGAGCCACAAGCAGGACCGTGTGCCTGCCTTCCCTTATCCTTTTTAAGACCTGGTGAAGGAGCGGAATCAGCGGAAAAGCATAAAGCAGGCAGCTGGGCCAGTCGTGGGCCAGCGCATCCTTGCTCTTTGAAAAATAAATTGGGCAGTGACAGTTGTCTTCGGAGGCGAAGAGGTCGACCTCTGCCTTCCCGAATATATCCCATATCATTTGAACCGTTTGGGAATGGAGGAACCATTCCCCTGGGGACACAAGGCCCCTGGAGAGCATGTCTGCTCCCTGGTTCAGTCTGCCTGGCACATGCACTGCTTTTAGCGAGTGCATTCTGTCTTTCGCCCATAGGAGGAGATGTCTGACCTGTTGGTTGAGCCATCTCGACCTGAGCCCGCCTTGGCGATTTATGTAGGAGACCACTGTCGTGTTGTCCGTACGGACTAGGACGTGATGACCCAAAAGACGTGGTGAAAATGTCTCGAGGGCTAGCACTTCTGCCAACATTTCTAGGCAGTTGATGTGCAACCGTGACTCCGTGTTTGACCACGAGCCGAAAGCTGGTTCGCCCTGCACAGAATCAACCCGTGTTGGAGGCGTCTGTGGTGACCACCATTCGTCTGGAAACTGCTCCCAAGCTCTCTCCCGACTCGTAGAGGTGGGGTTTTGACCACGGGACCAGAGCTTTGATGCAGCCGTGGCCCACTTTGATCCAGAGCTGGCCTGAATGCCAAGCTTGGGGGGGAACCCGTGAATTCAGCCAGTACTGCAGGGGGCGCATGAGCCAGAGCGCCTGACATCAAAGCAAATTTAAAAGTGCTGGCTAAAGCAAATTGTAAATTCTCTAAGATTATTATTCACGTCGGCACTAATGATGTTCGACTTCGTCAGTCGGAGATCACCAAAATTAACATTAAAGAGGTGTGTAAACTCGCAAGTACAATGTCACCGGCAGTCTGTTTATCTGGCCCCCTCCCTGTTAAAAGGAGTGATGAAATAGTTAGCAGATTATCATCACTCAATGGCTGGTTGTCTAAGTGGTGTCCACAAAATAACATAGGGTTCATAGACAATTGGAAAAGTTTTTGGGGTAGACCCGACCTGTTGAAGATAGGCGGCATTCATCCTACCGGGCTGGTGCTGCTTCTCTCTAGTAATTTGGCACATAGTCTTAGAGCTAAACCTTGACTCACTGGGGCCCAGGTCAGGAAGCAGACAATCTGAAAACACAAATGGTTTCCAAGCTTTGATGAACCTGGCTGGTTTACTACAGCTGGATAAATGCCTTTTGGACCCCCGCTTACAAAATCCTTGGAAAGACCTTCAAGAGACGATTAAATCAAAAGTTAGTAACTCAAAATATGCAGAAATATATATATATATATATATATATATATATATATATATATATATATATATATATATATATATATATATATATTAGCGGTGGGCCGTTATCGGCGTTAACGTGAGACTCTTATCGGGCGATAAAAAAAATATCGCCGTTAATCTATTCTCAAAATAGACCCAGGAGCTGGGTCTATACTACGCAAGCTATGATGACTTTCACCGTGATATTTTAGCGTGGATGTATTCCTAGCCGAATTGCACTGTAGGGTCCTGATGAGCGTGACTGACGTACTGTAAGCAGAGAGCTGTAAATCTAATTTCTGCTCGTCGTCAGCGTTCTTTAGAGCATTTGCAATACATTCGCGGCAGATAGACGCAAGTGTCATAACATACTGAAGCTTTGGTAACAAAACCAACGGTTCAAAACAAAAATATGAACAGTTAGGTGAACAACGCTATTCATTTTGCCACTTTCTCGCTCACCTTTGTTGCCAAGCAACGGGGTAAACAGCTGCTGCTCTGATGATGCAACCGCACCCCGGTCCAGACCCAAATAATATAATATGAACACGGTCCAGCAGGGGGGAGCAATCGAACTTGGGTTCGGTCAGGCAATATATACGCACATCTCGCGGGAGTGGGCGGTTTGAATTTTGCTGCGGGCGGGAATGGGCGGCTAAAAAAAACACAGCGGGATAGGGAGGTTATGTTGACATGACAGAGATGTCAATAGATGATGTAAAAAAGAACCTCAAACGAGGTACTTACAGCACAAAAGCAAGGAAAGTCTGACATTTGGAGAAGTTTCTCAATCTTCTCGCCGTTAATCTATTCTCAAAATAGACCCAGGAGCTGGGTCTATACTACGCAAGCTATGATGACTTTCACCGTGATATTTTAGCGCGGATGTATTCCAAGCCGAATTGCACTGTAGGGTCCTGATGAGCGTGACTGACGTACTGTAAGCAGAGAGCTGTAAATCTCATTTCTGCTCGTCGTCAGCGTTCTTTAGAGCATTTGCAGTACATTCGCGGCAGATAGACGCAAGTGTCATAACATACTGAAGCTTTGGTAGCAAAACCAACGGTTCAAAACAAAAATATGAACAGTTAGGTGAACAACGCTATTCATTTTGCCACTTTCTCGCTCACCTTTGTTGCCAAGCAACGGGGTAAACAGCTGCTGCTCTGATGATGCAACCGCACCCCGGTCCAGACCCAAATAATATAATATGAACACAGTCCAGCAGGGGGGAGCAATCGAACTTGGGTTTGGTCAGGCAATATATACGCACATCTCGCGGGAGTGGGCGGTTTGAATTTTGCTGCGGGCGGGAATGGGCGGCTAAAAAAAACACAGCGGGATAGGGAGGTTATGTTGACATGACAGAGATGTCAATAGATGATGTAAAAAAGAACCTCAAACGAGGTACTTACAGCACAAAAGCAAGGAAAGTCTGACATTTGGAGAAGTTTCTCAATCTTCTCGCCGTTAATCTATTCTCAAAATAGACCCAGGAGCTGGGTCTATACTACGCAAGCTATGATGACTTTCACCGTGATATTTTAGCGTGGATGTATTCCTAGCCGAATTGCACTGTAGGGTCCTGATGAGCGTGACTGACGTACTGTAAGCAGAGAGCTGTAAATCTCATTTCTGCTCGTCGTCAGCGTTCTTTAGAGCATTTGCAGTACATTCGCGGCAGATAGACGCAAGTGTCATAACATACTGAAGCTTTGGTAACAAAACCAACGGTTCAAAACAAAAATATGAACAGTTAGGTGAACAACGCTATTCATTTTGCCACTTTCTCGCTCACCTTTGTTGCCAAAGCAAGCGGGGTAAACAGCTGCTGCTCTGATGATGCAACCGCACCCCGGTCCAGACCCAAATAATATAATATGAACACGGTCCAGCAGGGGGGAGCAATCGAACTTGGGTTCGGTCAGGCAATATATATATATATATATATATATATATATATATATATATATATATATATATATATATATATTTACTATTGCAAATAGTAACTGTCATTGTTTTCAGTCATGACTGCAAGCTGAAACCTGGCCATCTCTTGGTCCACAGTAGAGGGCTGCATTGGGATTGAGTCCCGCCGGGACCCAACGCACATCTCGCGGGAGTGGGCGGTTTGAATTTTGCTGCGGGCGGGAATGGGCGGCTAAAAAAAACACAGCGGGATAGGGAGGTTATGTTGACATGACAGAGATGTCAATAGATGATGTAAAAAAGAACCTCAAACGAGGTATTTACAGCACAAAAGCAAGTAAAGTCTGACATTTGGAGAAGTTTCTCAATTGTTTGTGATAAAGATGGAAAGGAGCTGGACTTTGTTCTTTGTGACAAATGTGCAAAAATACTCATCTACAATGGGCACAAATCCGGCACGTCTGGGTTGAGGCGACACACCTGCTCTGTTCTCCCCGGTCATCTCCCTACACACATTAAACAAGAAACTACAGAGAAATGTGTGGAAATGTGCTGTCTAGACATAAGGCCATATGACTTGGTCGCCGGGAAAGGCTTTGTTGATATATCGCAACACTTTGTTGATGTCGCCGCTAAATATGGCAAATTTGATGTTAAAGATGTTTTACCTCATCCAACCACTGTATCCAGACATGTCGAGGGGCGAGCCCAAGTACTGCAGGCATCAGTGGCAGCGGAGATAAAGCCTATCATTGATACATATGGATGTGCCATCACAACCGATATATGGACGGAGGATAATCATAAAACTTCCTTCATATCCGGCACCATCCATTACACAAATAACAACTTCGACCTCGTTTCCAGGGTGTTATTCGCGGCTCCCTTTGAGAGTGGTGTGTCAAAGACGGGGTAGAATATCAGGAGCTTGCTGTTCCAGAAACTCCGTGAATTTGGAATAGATGCGTCACTTCTATCTGGCCGTGTTGTGTTTGTCACTGACCGTGGAGCCAACATAGTCGCCGCCCTGCGTGGATACACCAGGCTGATCTGCAAAGCGCACATCCTGAACGTCACCCTATCAAGTGCATTTGCACCAGACGTGTTGGCTGAAAGTACTCAGCTGTCTGAACTGTTGACCAGTGCAAAAAAACTGGTGAAATATTTCAAACATTCAGGTCTTCAAAACAAGATGGAATTCAAATTATGAAATGCTGGATTCCATACTGCAACAGCATGAGGAGATCTCCACAATACTGCTTAGAAATAACCAGTATGAAATAATTGCACAGATCAATGCAAACACTTTAAAAACAGTAGTTGCGTTCCTTAAGTTATTCAAGGAAGCTATGAATGACTTAGAGTCCGACAACTCCACTCCCAGCGCATCACTTCCACTGCCGTGGTCCGTGAAACTCATTGAACACTGCCAAGCAGCAATGCTCGAGCCCTTGCTCTCTGGAGTCGCCAATGTGTGTGCCTCGCGTCTGGAAGAACTGATGGGTACCAGTGACACATCTGCATTACCTCTCTACATGATGTACAGAATTGCAACTCTCCTGACTCCTAAAATGCGAATGCTACGGATGCTCAGAGCCGGCCCGTTATATAGGCAGTATAGGCAAATGCTAAGGGCGCAATCTCGCTAGGGGGCGCCAAAGAGGCCAAGGGATAATACAAAAATAATAAATGTTTATTTTTTTTTAAGTTACAAACATAAACAAACTGCTGATATATTTAGCAAACTAAACTCCGAATTAGTATTAATAATTTGTATTATATACAAATCCAAAATAAGGGCATCACTACACCCGCCCACAATTGATTGACATCTGAAGGATGGCCGGAGTGAGGTGAGACCCACCCAGGCCCTGTGTGCCGATTTGTTTACTTTCTGTAACGCTCAGCGAGGGGCGAAGTGGCGACATGTCAAAACGACCTCCTAAATTATCTGGTGCGCAAGGAAGAAAAAACGAAAAGAAGAGGAGGAAAAACGCGAAAAAGCCAGAGGTAAGACTGTGTGAAGAAAACACTGAATTAATTAATTAATTGTCCGCGTGCACTAAGATAACACGTTAAACAGATAACTTTACAGATGAATATCTACATAAACATATCTACATATCTACATAAACTGATATCCAATCCTTCAAAAACATGCATTACCATGGCTTGAAAAGCAGCATTTTTAAGGCCAACAACATTGTCGTTTTTTATGCTATGCCAATTGGTTTGAAATGTCTCTGTAATTAGTTAGAGAGGCACATTAAACGCAGATAGCAAAGGCCTAATAATACTAGACAATATTAGCAGGCAAGAGATGATTTATCACCTTGGCATAATAGTAGAATCATTTAGTTGTTCAGAATCATCATCTAAGACTACAAGATGGATATTTCTAGGTGGAAACCTACCAGTGATATCTTTGATTATAGAATGTTAAAATGAGCAGTAAGTCTAGAGGCGTAGACAGGTAATATTTATGTTGGATTATTTCAAATATCTCTTTGTACTTCTTATAATATTTTTTAATGTGTATTGTCTATTCATTTATTTAACCCTCCGTGGTCCACAATATGATTTCAATAAGTTAAAAAATATGATGTTTTTCCTGCTTAAAATTAGACACTATAACAATAAACATTTTCATAATTCTTTTTATTTATTTAATTTTTATTTAATTTTCCTCAAGGCAATATTGTACCACAAAATTGAAACATTTGAAATGTGCATGTAGAAAAAAGAAATATATTTATTGACAAACATTTAACCAGACACCTGAACAAACACATTTATCCAGTTTATAATGTATTAAAAATGTAATATTTAATAAAAAGTAACATTTCAAATTTAGCTGTTGCTCTCAGGCATCATTGTACCATCGTGGAACACAAATATTACCAAACCATCATATCAAGTTATCAAATCAAGTTATCATATCCATCTTCATCCTCATCTCCATCTTCAAACTCACCCTCACTCTCTCTCCCTGTCACTATGACCCTCATCTTCCTCATCACATGACACCTCATACTCACCCTCATTGGTTGTGTTTTATACTTTTTTAAAGTGCTGTAGAAAATGTGCAGATCAAAATATGTACAGTTAAAGTATGTGAATTACTAATCTTATACGTGCATTACAAAATCATGCAAAAATGCAAATATATTTCGATAATTCTAACACTTTTCCTTACAAATATACTATATTTGTATCCAACCCAGTGTGTCTGGTATGGCCTAATGCGATTCCATCAAGGTACAATGTTGCCTTGAGGCAACACACAGTTTTTTTGTTATTTACTCTAAAACAGTTGATGATATATAATGTAAAGTTCTTGAAAATACCTCTTTACCAGTGAAGGTGACTCATTTTTTTTTTTTGGTTGATTAACTGGACGGAAATTATGGAAAATATTACGGAAAATATGGAGCCATGTGACCTATGAAACAGGACACAAAATGGACCCCTGTGGTTCATGTGACCACTTTTTTGCACTTTCATTAATTAATGTTTGAGTTCTTCTTCCCTGAGATAGGTTTGAACAATTGGTGTTTCATTTTATAAAAAATAAACTAAAATAGACTATGTTGCCTGGAGGCAACACCGTACCATAGAGGGTTAACATTCAATTATTTGCATATTAATTATTATAATAATTATTTTCTGTTCTTGTGTTACATCAAATCTGTGGACACTGGACTGTGTTGTTCTAATATTTACATTTATGCTTTACAGAGTTTTGCATGAATTTCTAATGCATTTTGCCAAAAGTGTTGCACTTTCTTTCACACTATTTAAACATGTGAATTTGAAACCCTTTTTTTTTGCAAAATAAATGAAAACGTCAGTGGCAAAAGAATTTAGGCTCATGTTTTCTCATAAAGCGACTTTGGGTATCTAGAAAAGTGCTATACAAGTGTTATTATAATTTTTTTTATTATTTTGTCTAAATACTTGGTGATATAAATCGCAATATAAGGGGCGCCAAAAAAAAATCTTGCCTAGGGCGCCAAAGAGGCTATGAAAAAGATGAAGTGGTTAAAGGTATACTATTTGTAACCTATTACAGACATAAACAAAACACAGTGCAATTACAATAGAATAAGTGAAAAGCAGTAGTAAAAAAATAGAAACGGAGATAAAAGACAATGAATAAATAAAAAATCTAAAGAGCCATTTTAAAAATACATATACATTTTTATATAAATCAAATCCTTTCCAAAGGCACAAAGGAAATTATTCAGAAGATGCAGTTTCACCTGGGCCCAGCCAAAGCAGAGGATGAGCCACCAGCCAAAAAGCAAAGCACAGACCGATTCGCAGACTGGGAAGACGATGCATCGTCCGTTGCTTCAGTGCCAAAGCCGATCGATGATGAAATGGCTGAATATCTCAGCTCCCGGCTCTCTGATAACCCAGACCCAGACAGCGTGCTTCAATAGTGGAAGTTCAACAAAGAGCGCTTCCCAGCGCTATCAAAGCTGGCACGTTTCATCTTTATGTATCCCCGCAACCAGTGCGCCTTCAGAGCGGGCCTTTAGTGTCTGTGGGCGCATCTTGGAAGAGAGACGCACGGGATTGGGACCGCAGTCGATCAGTAACATTCTCTTCCTCCACAGCAATATTGCAAAGTGATTCATTTGTGATAGATTTTGTGTTGATCTCAGCATAGAGTAAAAAATGGACATAGGTATTTGTTGTTCTCTGTGAGGCTACAGTCCAACATATGGTTTTCAGTATGGAAGCACCCCCACCTATGGCAACAGGTTCTGCTGGGATTGGATGGAGAAAAGGTCCCTGGTTTTTCTGTTAAACGTATGAAGAAGTCTTGCAGGGCCTCTAGGTCAAATGGATAGCTGACCAGATGGCAACCATATTAGCCTTGTTTATGTATAGATCTCACATTCCTTTACCATGAGCTAGATGATGTATTCTCTCTGTGATTGGTTAAAACTTTTCTACCCCCCTTTACATCCTATGTATATATTCTGCATCACTGGCCTTAAAAAAAATTAGACCCTTTGAGATTCTATGAGATTCTTTGAGATACTCTCCCTCAGCGCTGAGACTTGTTTATTCAACTGCCAATTCAGGATTGGGATGAGGCATTATACAAGGGACTAAAACCTTTCAATCTGGGGGCTCGTCCGGGATTTCTCCAGATAGGTAGGAATTAAAATGCTTAAATGCATCTTACTGTCTGTTGAGAAATTTATACTTGTATTTGCGTGCCGAACTTTTTTTCATATTTGTTAAAAGTGGATATCCTCGTATTTTTGTGATAAATGCGGGAAGAGTGAAGAGGGACTGATCACCCTTTCATTTTTTGGTGTTATCCTCACAGATTTTTATTTGTGGGAAGGGAATAGATGAGTTTGAGTTAAAAAAAAATATTTTTTCTCATAAGCCTATTTCAGTGGTATCCTCAGTTCTCTTTGGCGGTTGAATAAATAATAATAATTTTAATTGGCAATTCTCTAAAATTGTAAAACTTGCATGAAAGCAGAGATCTTTGTTGGCTGTTTCAAATGGGTGACACAATTAGTCAACCATTAATGAGAGAAACTCCCAGGGATTTTATGAATCGCAATAATAACGTGTTGTACACAGAGCCATATCTATCTAATCTCACGGGGTGGTCAGAAGGAAAAATACAATTAGATCCATTTCCTCGCGATGGTTCTTTCAAAAAGGAAGAAATGCGCGCTGCAAAAGATATGATTTTTAATCATTGGGGTGATCCAGAATGGTCAAGCTATATGAAAGACGCATACAAAGTCTGGAAAAAAATATAAAAAAAAACAAAAAATAATAATAATAATAAATAAAATAAAAAATGAAAACCTATTGGGACAAGGGTCCAGATTTGACAAAACAAGATAGCTCTAGCTCTCTGACTGAGCTGAAAGCTGAATGCTCTAGCTCTCTACCAGAGCTGAAATCTGATATCTCTCTTCCTCTCGCTTTATTTTGACTAAAACACTGCCTGCTGAAATCACGGAGGAAGAAATGATTGAAGGAATTCATTTCTTAAATCCTGTATCTGATACACGCCTGCTCGTCGTGTTGAGACTCAGAAAACTCCTACGAAAACCCTTGATTTTTCTAAACACTCAATATTTGTTGATTCCGATGACGAGGAGGATGACGAGTGGGTATGGGCCAACTCAGGTAAACTCAAAGAATTTTTCAAGCAATTGACTGCCTTTTTGCTAAAAGTGTCTTCTGCTAAACAAGACATGCAGCAAACACTAAACAGAAAAGTGGTGAAAGCCCTGTTGCATTTTTTAACAGATTTAAACATGGTTGGGTTGATGAATCTGCGATTCCAATTGAGCAAAATTGTCCGTTGTTCTTGAATACGTTCCTAAATAACATGAATAAGGACACGGCACAGTTAATTCGCATAACTACTCCAAATATCACCACAATTTCTGTTGATGAATTGGGACGACGCCTGCGTGAGCTTTCCTCTGCGGGAGCTTTTGATGCCTCCATGGGGAAAACTCCAGCAATGCTACAAATTAACTCTGCGATAAATCCACGCTCATCTGTAAATGTGAGATATAACTTTTATTGTGGAAAACCTGGACATTTTGAATGAGACTGTAGGAAGAAAACATGGGATTTAAGGAAGAAGTCAGAAAAGCAGATGACAAGGAACTTTGGTGGCTCTCAGCGAAAGCCCCCAATTGCGCCCTCTCCTGCTCAGACTGGGAGACACAATCCTGCCTATCCCACATCATGGCCACATTGACTGAGCTCCAGTTCAGATAAGCCCTCTTTTGATAATTTTTCATTGATTTCTTTGAATTATCCGAATGTGTCAACTGTTTTGCCATTTATTGAATTAAATGTTGACGATAAACCTTATGTTTTTCTAATTGATAAGAGTGCCACAATCTCATCAGGATCTTCTCTTGTTTATGAAGTCCCGATTACAGGAAAGCATGTGAATTCTGTGGGAATCAATGGTGTTCCTATAAAATGTGAAATGACGCCAAGCTTGACGGTTACTTCTAATGATATCCCTTCATTGTTTAAAATGAATGCTTTTGCAATATTACCCGATTCTCCATTCTGCCTTTTGGGTAGAGATTTGATGCATAAATTGGGTTTTCAAATTCACTTTGATGCTGATTCTCTGCAAATTATGTTTCCTGCAGCCTACTCTCTCACTGTTGATACAGGAAGTGTGGTCCTTGAGGACGAGACTGCAACTGAGCTCAAACAGGAAATTGAAGGCGTAAACCCCAAGTTGTGGGCGGCCCATAAGGATGATGCAGGATTCATCGAAGTACAGCCCTATGTCGCTAAGCTAATAACAGACAAGCCTGCTTATCAAAAACAATACCCCTTCTCAAAAGAGAAGGTGGATGGTATCATCCCTGTTATTGATAAGTTACTGGCTCAAGGCATTCTGGTGCACACTCATTCACCTTATAATACACCAATTAATCCAATTAAGAAAGCAATTGGTTCTTGGCGTCGAACTCAAGATTCTGAAAAGTTAATGAGTTAGTGACTCCTTTGTCTCCAATTGTACCTGATGTGCAAACTGTAATTAATTCTATACCTTTTGAACATTCATTTTATACTGTTGTAGATATTTCTAGTGCCTTCTTCAGCATTCCTGTTGATCGCCGGACTCAGCCATTGTTTGCTTTTACCCTAGAAAACTCACAGCTAACATGGACACGACTTCCACAAGGGTTCAGGGATTCTCCGGCTGTTTTCTCTGCTGTAGTGCACGCAACGCTGAAAGATGCCAAGCTTCCTCCAAACACCTGTCTGCTTCAATATGCAGATGACATCCTCATCACAGGTGCATCTGAGGACATGTGTGCTGCTGCCTCTAGAATTGTCTGTAACATTTTGGCAGAGGCTGGTTTCAAGGCATCCAGAGAGAAACTGCAATGGGTTCTGAGGAGGGTTGAATACCTTGGACATGAACTGTCACAGGGCAAGGTGCAAGTGTCTGCTGACAGAGTGAAAGCTATTGCTACCTTCAAACACCTAACAACAAGGAAGCAAATGCAAAGCTTCCTGGGACTAATGAATTACTGCAGGTCATGAATGCCCAGCTGTTCTAATCAGGACAAAATCCTGTGCGCTGCTACTCTGGGGGACACAGAGGAAATTACATGGACAGCGGAGATGGACAAAGCATTCAGACATTTGAAATCCTCCCTCACAAGACCTCCTGCACTCGGCCTCCCGAATTACACACAAGACTTTCACCTGTACGTGCATGAAGGCGGAGGCACAGCCGCGGGAATCCTGGCGCAGAACCACGGAGGTAATTTTCGTCCAATTGCGTATTTGTCTAAAACTCTTGATTCCGTGGGACTTCCTGCTTGTTTGCGCAGTGGCTGCCACAGCGATCATGGTACAGGATGCTGAACGAATTGTGTTATCACATAAATTGATAGTGCACACGTCACATCAGGTAGGAGTCATTATGAGCAATATTTCTACTCAACATATGACTGCTCAACGCTGTTCTGGCTATGAGGTTATATTGTTAGCTACTGCTAATTTGATTCTGAAACCAACTTCTGCTATTCATGGCCCTACTGTACATTTGCACAGGTTGCTGACGCAAGGTGAATTTGAGAGTGATGACCACGATTGCCTGACCAGAATCCAAATTTCGACTGCCTGCAGGCCAGATGTTTCTACATCTGTCCTGGAGGAGGGACGGGACTGGTACATTGATGGAACATTGATGGATCCTGTTTCAAGCCGAATGATAACGAATATTTGTGTGGATATGCCATTGTTGAATTACCTGATCGTGTAATTGAGGCATACTCTTTGCCATATAGGTCAGCACAAGTTGCAGAATTAATTGCTTTGACGAGAGCTTGTCAATTGGCAAAAGATCAGTGTGTCAACATATACACTGACTCCAAATATGCATATAGCATAGTCCATGATTTTGCTAAATTATGGGAAGAGAGAAATTTTAAAACCTCAGATGGAAAGCCAATTGCTCACCATAGCAATGTAGCTGAGCTCATTAACGCAGCTCAGCAACCATCAAACCATCGCTGTTATTAAAATAGCAGGACATGTGTCAGGAGAAACAGATGAAGCCAAAGGAAACAGATTTGCAGATGAAATAGCAAAATGGGCTGCGAAAGAAGTGATATTAAGTCCTCATGTAAGTGAAAGGGGCACCGATGTGCCTATGATGAATTCATAGAATATTATAAGCTAACCCTACGTAAAATGATTTGACTCATTGGTCAGACAATGAAGTAAAACCAGATCAAGCTGGAATTTTACGAGATAAACAAGGTAGACTCGCACTACCTGAATCTACGATCATTATACTATGTAGACATTATCATGGTGTATCACATGTGGCAAAAAGGAAGGTGATACAAATGCTGAATCGATCTTACTGCATAGCCAATGTTCAACGAAATACTCTTTTGATGTTGGATGCTTGCCTGGTGCACAAGGCAATTAAACCTGACTCTTTACCACACCCTGAGCTACCATTCCAGGACTTGCAAATTGATTTTACGCACATGCCTCCTTGCGGAAATAAGAAATATTTGCTTATGATTGTTGACAGATTTTCTAAATGGCCGGAAGCTTTTCCATGTGGAAGAAAAATGCACAGACGGAAGTTAAAGCTCTAGCTAAAGACATCGTACCGCGTTTTGGCATACCATTATAGATAGTGATAACAGAACTCCGTTCGCTTCTAAAATCACACAATTGTTAGCCAAAGAGCTTAATATTACCTGGAAATTTCACATACCATATAATCCGAGATCAAGTGGACAAATTGAAAATCTTAATCGGATTATCAAAGATCGTTTTAATAAAGCATGTCTTGATACAGGCAGAAATTGGGTTGATTTGCTACCTGCCGTATTGACAGAAATAAGAATGTCACCATCAGCAACAACAAAGATGTCTCCATTTGAAATCTTAATGGGTAGACCTTTCCCGACCCCATGGGTCAAAGGTCGCGCTGGCGATTTTTCCACAGGTGACACGGAGGTGATCATCAAGGATTCTGTGGATTCCCTAGTCAAAACTTTGAATAGCATCAATCCTGATGTCTCTCTCTCTCTCCCTCTACCTGCAGAAAAGCCTACTCATCCTTTCGTTCCAGGACAGCAGGTGCTGATAAAGTGTCTGAAGCCCACAAAACTAGGAGAACCGAGTATATGGGGCCCGCCACGGTGATTGCTGTGACGAGAACAGGAGTGCTGACGGACTTCCAGCCACAGTGGATCCATGCCAGTCGACTGAAAACAGCTCCATCCCAGGGGAATGTTCTGATCGACGCTGAGGTGGAAACCAGTGTGCCAAGGAAAGATTTGACGGAAGGAGAACCAAGACGTTCAAAAAGGAAAAGAAGAAAGAAAGTGCTAGATATATAGAACCAGCAATTATCATTGGAGCTCTCCAGCCATGATTGCTAAAGTTAAATTTTATCTGGTGGTGCTGGTGAATGTACTTATTAATATACAAGCTGCTGTTAGCACTGGTAATGAAACTTGGGTACATCATGACGATGAACCACATGCATTGACAAATAGAATTTTAAAGTGAATGAAGAAGAATTCAGGAAATGTTTGCTGAAATGTTAACGGTAAAGAAAGTGATTGTATGTGTATGTAAGTAATGCTGAGATCTGGGTGTCGCAATTTTATTGCCAAAAGGGGCAATTGATAGATTTTGTGTTGATCTCAGCATAGAGTAAAAAATGGACATAGGTATTTGTTGTTCTCTGTGAGGCTGCAGTCCAACATATGGTTTTCAGTATGGAAGCACCCCCACCTATGGCAACAGGTTCTGCTGGGATTGGATGGAGAAAAGGTCCCTGGTTTTTCTGTTAAACGTATGAAGAAGTCTTGCAGGGCCTCTAGGTCAAATGGATAGCTGACCAGATGGCAACCATATTAGCCTTGTTTATGTATAGATCTCACATTCCTTTACCATGAGCTAGATGATGTATTCTCTCTGTGATTGGTTAAAACTTTTCTACCCCCCTTTACATCCTATGTATATATTCTGCATCACTGGCCTTAAAAAAAATGAGACCCTTTGAGATTCTATGAGATTCTTTGAGATACTCTCCCTCAGCGCTGAGACTTGTTTATTCAACTGCCAATTCAGGATTGGGATGAGGCATTATACAAGGGACTAAAACCTTTCAATTTGTTAAATTCATTCGTTAACGTTGTTTATTTTATGTTATTTATTAGTGTTGTTTTTTGAGCACAGCCCCTTGTTGCCATTTGTTAATTAGGTCAAGAGGCGTGATGATGCCAGTGTTATTGAGCAGGCTGCCTAAGTTTGAATGTTTTTATTCTTATTTGTATTTTTCAAACAGAATACCTGCGACATTTGGCTAATAATTGTAAAACTGCTGTTTTTCATGTTGCCTAGTTTATCATATGTATTTTTTTTGCAAAGCAGTCTATTTTTATGTGCAAAGTTTTTGATAAAAACGAAATTATATTTGAATGTATTGTGTGTTTTGTCTTTTTTTTTTACATGCAGGCCAGGGAAACGAAACAAACAACCCCATGAATCTCTTTAATAATATCAAAACAAATACGTGTTTTTTTTCCCTGCGGACCGGAAAAGACACAAAATCAATGCATCTCTATTATTATGCGGGAATTACGGTGGCCGAGACAGCTCATCACGCTGCAAATTAAGAAAGCACCAGCAAATAAAGAAAACATCTTCATCAGTTTGACAACACACGCGCTGCAAAAGTTCACAACACATACAAATACAAAAACGCGCTGCAAAAGTTCACAACACATACAAATACAAAAACGCGCTGCAAAAGTTCACAACACATGCAAATACAAAAACACGCTGCAAAAGTTCACAACACATACAAATACAAAAACGCGCTGCAAAAGTTCACAACACATACAAATACAAAAACGCGCTGCAAAAGTTCACAACACATACAAATACAAAAACACGCTGCAAATAACACAGACCACAACGGAAATGTTTTAAGGGGACTCCTTTGAGTGACGAACCCCTACTGTGACTCGCTTATTGTTTACTCGCCAGTCGCCAGTGTTGTTGTCACTGACCTGAAAGGTGAGTTTTTTTGTTTTGTTTATTTAAACATCCTGAACGTATAATTGCCTGATCTTTTTTATATTATTAGCCTAAATAATCTGACACAGTACACAATTAAATGTGAAACATTATTTTAATGTGAACACGCAAGTAAAAATACAGCAGGATTTTCCTACATGAGTAATAAAATTACATTTTGTCATATGTGTTGGTTAACAAATAAATCCTTAATGGCGATTTAAGTAAATAAACCCTGACTGGAGGATACTATACAGTAGGCATAACTTGCTACATAAAAATAGCCTATTTCTCAGTCCCATTGACATTTTCTAATGATTCTTGAGCTATATTTCCATTGCAGTGAGTAACTTCAATACATGTATAAACTCAATAAATGTTTGGGTAACTAAGGGCTTCTCTTACATCTGCATCTAAGCAGTCACTTTGTTCCCTTTCCTAGGTTATGTATTGTCCATATTGTGGACTCGAATTGGCCAGACCTATTGGATGCTTTTGTGGTTTGTGCAGTAGCAACATTCAGTTTTTGGCACCTTTTCTACAGAATGGTAAGCTGTCAACAAAAATACACAAAAAGACACCACGATAAACCCACACAGTTGGTTACGATTATTTTGGCTCTTTAACCCTCCTATAATGCCGTGGGTCAATATGACCCATTTCCACTTTTGAGTTCACTTTCTGAAATAATGGTTAATGTCTTTTTTAACTCCTTGAAATTATTAAACATCATTTTGGGTCATGAACTTAATAATAATAATAATCATAATAATACATTTTATTTGGCCGACGCCTTTCTGAATACCCAAGGACATCTTACATATATCAACAGTCATAAAAGAAATAAATACATTAAAATACATTACATTCATAATAAAATATGTACCAAATAATATAAATCTGATTAGTGCAAAAAAAAAGCGCCAAAATACAATATTTAAATAAAGTGTCAGGAGGGTTACAAGGGCGCAAAAATAATAAACTATTTTAAAGATTAAAAGCTTTCTTAAAGAGATAGGTCTTTAACAATTTTTTAAATGAATTGACTGAGTCTGCCTGTCGAATGTGGGAAGGAAGGGAATTCCAAAGTCTTGGAGCAGCACAACTGAAGGCCCTGGCCCCCATGGTAGAGAGGCGAAATTTGGGGGTGACAAGGAGGCCAGTCGAGGAAGAGCGGAGGGAACGTGCAGGGACGTATTCTGACAATAGGTCAGAAATGTAGCTGGGTGCAAGATTATGGAGTGCTTTGTAGGTAATGATGAGGATCTTAAAATCAATACGGTAGTGCACAGGGAGCCAGTGTAGAGTGATAAGGATAGGTGTGATGTGTTCAGATGATCTGATACCAGTGAGGATTCGAGCGGCAGAGTTCTGAATAAGTTGAAGTCTATTTATTAGCTTGGAAGGAAGACCGATGAGAAGGGAGTTGCAGTAGTCGAGACGTGACATGACAAGGGCATGAATCAGGGTTTCAGTGCTGGCTTGTGTCAAAGTGGATCTAAGCCTGGAGATATTTCGGAGGTGGAAGAATGAGGTCCGTGTAAGAGATTTAATCTGTGAATTGAAGGATAGTGAACTGTCCAGAATGACACCAAGGCTTTTGACTTGAGTTGACAGAGGTGCAGAGATCTCATCTATGGTAAGATTGAATTTATGCTGTTTTGAAAGAGTAGATTTGGAGCCGATGAGCAGGACTTCAGTTTTATTGGCATTACGTTTCAAAAAGTTTGCGTTGATCCAGATTTTAATGTCATGAAGACAGTTACTGAGTGAGATGGGTGGAAGGGGAGATGAAGGTTTAGTTGAAATGTAAAGCTGGGTGTCATCAGCGTAGCAGTGGAAATAAATTTTGTGATGTCTCATGATCTTGCCCAAGGGAAGTAGATATATAATGAAGAGGAGTGGACCCAATACTGACCCCTGGGGGACACCCTGAGGCACAGAGTCGACTGCTGACGATCCGTGAGGTATGAACACAACCAGGAGAGTGCATCCCCTGTTATACCAATGCTGGCCAGACGCTCAACGAGGAGGGGATGCGAAATGGTATCAAAAGCAGCGCTCAAGTCAAGTAAAATCAAGATGGACAATAGACCAGAGTCAGCAGCACAGAGTAGGTCATTGGTGATTTTTACCAATGCAGTTTCCGTGCTATGATTAGCACGGAAACCAGACTGGAAATGTTCATACATGTCATTGTAATTGAGATGGTGATGTAGTTGATGAGCCACGACCCGCTCCAGTATCTTAGATACAAAAGGAAGGTTGGAGATGGGAGGGTAGTTGTTCAAGTTATCAGGATCAGCATTTGGCTTTTTGAGAACAGGAGTAACAGCAGCAGTCTTAAGAGTGGGCGGAACAATACCTGTGGAGAGGGAGGAAGGCAGGCATGCTTTAAGAAGACTGGTAGGCAGAGGGTCTAGTTGGGAAGTAGATGTCTTTGATTTGCTGACAAGTTCTTTGATCTGGTTCTCTGAGGCCAAGGTGAAGTTTGAGAGGGAGGTGGTAAAGGCAGGGCCCTGCAGGGCAGTTATGTAGATCCGGTTGTGAGCTGGAGTGCTAAGAATATTAAGTAGATGATGATGTATTTCTTGAATTTTTGCATGAAAGAAGTTTAAAAACTTGTTGCAGAGTTCCGTTGAGGAGTCATTGGAGATGTTGTCAGGTGGCTTAAGGATGCGGTTTACAGTTGAAAACAGGAGCTTCGAATTGTTATTTCCAGAGTTTATAATGTATGAATAGTAAGATGTTCTAGCAGCAGAAATGGAGTTACTATATTGCAAAGATGATCTTTGTAGGCCTGCACATGAGATACAAGGCCTGTCCGTTTATAAGGCGCCAAGACGTCTCCCACGTCTTTTAAGCTGGCGTAGCTCAGGTGTGTACCACGGTGCCGAGTGGTTAAAGGAAACAGAACGAGTTTGAATGGGAGCAAGGGCATCTAAAGAAGAAGATAGGCAGTCATTGTAATGAGCGATGAGGCTCAGGGGACAGAGGGAGTCAGTAGTCGAGCATGTATTTATGAGGCTCATAAGGTCAGATGGATTAATTTGTGTTATGTTTCTGTAGGCTATAGTGCGTTGGTGTTTATACCTGAAGACTTGGACAGAGACTTCAAATAAAACAACTTTGTGGTCAGAGATGGGTAACTCAGCATGTGTTACATTGTAGGGCACAATACCATGTGAACATACTAAATCTAGAGTATGACCTTTGTGAGTAGGAAAATGTACATTTTGAGTGACTTCAAGACCATTAAGTAATGACATAAAATCAGCAGCAATAGAGCAATTAGTAGTAGCATCAACATGAATATTAAAATCACCAACAAGTAATATATTGGGAGAATAGACAGAAAGTGAAGTCATTAATGATGAAAAGTCAGTTAAAAACAAATCAGAAGGTTTAGGTGGCCTATAGAGTGTTACCAATGGTTGGAAGCCAGAGAGTTTAACAGCCAAGCATTCAAATGAAGAAAGATGAGGTATACTGATTGTTTTAGCTTTGATAGTTTCACGATAGACAACAGCAACCCCACCCCCACGCCCACTAGAGTGAGGTTGGCTGATGCAAGAATACCCATTTGGGGTTGTCTGATTAAGATGGAAATAATCATTAGCCTGTTGCCAAGTTTCAGTGAGGCACATTATGTCAAGTTTACCATCACTAATAAACTCACTTATCAGCAGACCTTTATTAGTTAGAGATCGAACATTAAAAAGTCCACACTTAAAACAGTCAGTAAGACTAGCGCTTGGCATTGTCTTGGAAACGGGAAACAAGTGATTTGGATTAACTCCACGGCCAGTGGAGGAAACGGGACGAACTTTAGACCAAACAGAACTAATAGTAGAAGTTGATTTACTGGACATATAAGATCGTCCCGATCCGCGGTGGATGTATCTCGGTCTTGAGAGAACATCACGGTGGGCAAACAGAGCCAGTGGAGTCCTGAAATTCATTGAGTTGAGACGCAATAGCTCCGCTGCCGAGTATTTTAGTGCTGAAGTGGCACTGACAGCAGAGCATAAAAGAATCCACCAAAGACACATATTAATCCTCATATTTAAAGCAGTACCTTAGAATCCCCCTTGGTAGGTAGAATATGTTTCTCTGAGGCAGTGCATCAACGGTGAACATTTTATACACTGACTAAAGGATTTGTAATTCCTTACAAGGTAAAGAAACATGTTGGTTCGTTTAAAATAGAATGTATACTTCATGCTTACATCATTCCTGCATGGACACGCATTCTTTGTATGACCAAAACTATCTCCCTGTGTCCCTCTCCCTGCCATATGACAGTAATATGTCATGCAACTTCAGCTCATGCAGTATATTTAACTTTCTCATGCACTTAGACTTCACAAATACATTATAGATTCAATTATAAATATAAATAATATTAAAATATCACATTTCTGATCTACAACTCCCTCCATTGGAACTACCGGCCGTCAGTTCCACACCATCATCGTCACCTAATGGAGTGATAGTGAGGAGAGAAAAAGCAAACCAAGAAACAAAAGACATACAAAGGACAGAAAAGTAGAAACATGAGGAATCGGGAATAGAATAAACAAAACAAAATGACCCCAACCCATGACATGTTCCCGCATACTATGTGTGTAATTATGTCTATGTGTAAGTATTTAAAATGTTCCCCAGTCATCTGAGAAAGGAAAAATTAATGAATCTTCACCAGTGCCTGGACTCGTCCGGTACCTGAACTCCTCCAGTTCCTGGTCAAAATAACAAACTAACATAAACGTTGATGTTAAAGAATCCTATTCCTTGGGGTTGTAAATCAGTAAGCGGGTGTTGATTGTTTGTGGGGTTGTGTTTTGTAAGTGGTGCAATGTATATAGAAGATCCCATCTTACTCTATATTTTCCATTTTCGGCTTTATCCATATAGTTAGAAATAACCAATTTGAAAGGTTTAGTACCTTTCCTTCTAGTAACACATATGATGATGTGTACTACTACCATAAACACAAGAACTCCTACCATAGTTAGAACTATCCAGTCTGACCATGATAGATTTCCTAGAATTTGTGTTAATTTCCTTTCAGACATTAATTTGGCTACTCCATTTGCAACGATAACATGTCCCATTGCTTGAATTCCCTCCTCTTGGGCTGCTTTTACGCTTTCTTTAACTCTTTTAACCATTTCAAAGAGTTCATAATTCCTTTCCTCTACTAAATCATTATTCCACCACTGTGGTTCTAATTGCAGCAATTGCACATGTGGAACATGGATCCCACCTAAATGAAGAGGATAGAGAATTTCAATGCAAAATGGATCAGGGGGAATTGGACACAACTTCCCTCCATATATCATATTCTCACTTATTCCATCATGTAATATACACCACTGTGCTTCTGACACCTGCCATGCACCTGTGGCTTGATCTAAAGGAACTACCTCCCAAACTGCAGATCCATTAAGGGATAGACTAAACATTGTAGAACATGAGCAAATTACCCACTCATGTTCCTCGACACAACAATCTGTAGTAGAAATAATCAGTGTTTCCCCTTCAGCCCAATATCCATTTCTTCCTAATCTAATTACTGAATTTCCTTGTCTAATACCCATTGATTGGAATTGTCTAACTGTCATTATATTGCGCTGTCCATATTGAGGCCATACCATAATTAAAGGTAATGTTCCAGAACCTGACAAAGATTTCTCATCTATTGCGATTTTGACTAATGGAATATGTTTAGCAGAAGTCAAATTAAGTTGATTACCAAAAACCACTAACAATGATTCAGCTATTCGTTCAGGAACTTGACCCATCCGAATAACTTGAACATCCTCAACCATTTGATCCTTTAAGTTTTGAGCTAAAAATAAACATGCCGCACGGTGTGTCTCAAAATTAGATGATTTTACTAATGCGTCTGCCAATTCCTTTGCAGCATTGTTCAGATGCTGACCTGCTGCTATAATATGTAAAGAACCTTTAAGAGCTTCAGTAAGTCCTTTCCGGTCATTTTCCCTACCCACTGAGTATATTCACTTAATTGACTCATTTGAGCAGTATTACTAATTGAATTGACAGAACCAAATACCCCGCTATATCTCCCCATATACTTGAGTTTTACGACTTGACTACTCAGGGATCTTTAGAGGTATAATATTTTACTTCCTTTTCCAACCAACTCCTTATTTGTGTAAAATTTCCACAATAGGACTGATCAAAACAGTAAGCAGAGATATCAAGTTATAATTGATATGTTGTCGCACCATGTGAGCTTCGTTTATCAAGGTTTTGGTTTCTTTTGCTAACAAGATACCATGAGCTGGCGCAATAGTTGTAGTTGGGCATATTTTAGCTTTGTTTGACTTTTCGGCAGAAAGATAGAAACACCGTCCCAATTTCCCCAGTTTCCAGTTCAGTTTCACAATATTCATTTTCATCTTCTGAATGCCATACTCTTACATAATTTCCCTTGAATCTTGTCGGTTTGGAGGCAGTATCCCTTAGGAATCCCTCACATGGCAACACTATAGGATAAATACACCCCAGGGCCAATGAATCCCATATTGTAAGCATGTGAGTACGATTCAAAATAAGGTTAATTTCACATTAGTAGAAGTTATGAGGTCCAATCCCACAATTTCACATTGTTCTCTTGAACAAATTTCTGCCTTTGACCACTACTAGAATATCCCCCATCTTTAACTGGCCAAATTACTCTGCTTTTGTAACATTCATGGTGATAGTTACATCCACCATAGATGCCTTCTCGATATTTAGCAAGGTCTTTGTCATTACTTGGCACCCAATCCCATAATCCCCATTTGGAAATAAAGGGTAAAGTAAAATGTTGGCCAGATTTCAGAGTTGCATTCCGAGTGATTCCTTGAACTCGAGGAGTCCATAAAGCTTCGCTTCCATGGTAAATCCCGAATAAAATTAAAAACAAGCATACCATTGTCGTTGTGTATTGAGAATAACTTGCAACCATCTCTAATCAATGTCAATGGAATTGATTCCTGTAATGGAAGCAGAGAAATCATTAACACCACTCCTTGTTACCCAGTTTCTAAAAGTAACTGAACATTGATCATTTTCAGGCCATAAGCTATCGCTATCATTTTGTTCATTCACTAAACAAGGTTTAACTTGTGAACAATGATACCATCTATCTGTTCCTACACCCTTCCCTTTAAGGCAAACACTCGTATCTGTAGTTAAGAGTATTTCATATGGTCCTTCCCACCTAGGCTCTAAACCTTTCCTAGCCATTCGTTTGACCATAACAAAACTGCCTAACTCTGGAATGTGTGGAATATCAGTAGTGGTGTGTTTTTCATCCCACTGCTGCTGAGCTTCTCGCACTTTCTGGTTGTTTCCTTTAGTAGCTCTGTCCAGCATAGTGAGATTACGTTTTAACTTTTCTTGGAACAATGTGGAATCTCCTCCTGTTCCCGCAGGGGGCGGAGCATCAGGAGGTAGAACCATTGCTCTTCCAGTCATTAGTTCAAAAGGGGTTAGTCCTGTTACTCTGTTTGGAGTTGCTCTTAAGTTCCACAAAATAGCAGGTAATAATCTGTGCCAACCTTGGGCAGTCTGCAGAATGGCTTTAGTAAGGGACGTTCCCTTTCGAGAGGTCTCTCGTATTGCGTATGGGAAAACTCCTTTTCTCGAGAATATGAAGCAAAAACTTTATTCATAAAGTGTCTATGTAAAGCATGGTGCGGCTGCACTGTGCCGATAGACCAGCGCGAGCTGCGCGCTGATTGGCTGTGCAGCGGGAACTGCATGAACCTATGGCGGCGGCAGAGAGAGCGAACCAATAGGGTCGCTAAAATTCCCACAAGGTCTCTAAAATTAGCATATCTGAGGCTATATAAGACCGTGTTTTGCCATAGGAAATCAGATTTAATCTCCTTCAGCGATACCTTCGTTGACCTCCGGAATTGAAGCCCGCCGTCGAACAAGCACTCAGCGGAACTTCTCTGCAGCCCTGAGGGCGTCGGATTCCCCGGTCTCCGCCTTCAGCCGCCTGCCGTTCCAGCTCGCCATCCGGCGGGTGAAGCCCGCCGTCGAAAAGCACTCAGCGGAACTTCTCTGCAGCCCTGAGGGCGTCGGATTCCCGCTGGTCTCCGCCTTCAGCCGCCTGCCGTTCCAGCTGCGCCATCCGGCATATATCCTTTATTCTGTGTCTGTGCTATTTTGTGTTGCCGTTGCAACTATTTCTAAAAAAGCGCGGCGTTGTTGCAAATGCCTCGCCCTTCCTGCGCCTCATGCCGAGCACCTCTCCTCGGCGGCGACCGCCACATCATCTGTGTGGCATGCCTCGACGCGACCACGCGGAGACTGCACTCAACAGGGCGGCTGCCCGAGTGTAACGAAATGGCTCTGCCGACCCTTGGGCTCGCCTCGCCAGCCGATGTCTCCGCTCCCACCGCGCTCCTCGGACGCGCAAGAAGAAGCGCCCGCGACCAGAGGCCTCCCGGCGTCGGCGACCGCCGCGCGAGTAACTCTCCGCGTGCCTCGCTCGCCGGTCGAGTTCATCCAGGAGGAACAGTGCCACTCACCTACTGTGGCCTGTTCCGTTTCATTTAGTGGACCAATAGCGGAAGAAGAGGAGGACAGCCTTTCGTTGGCTGCATCTGGCAGCGAGTGGTCAGACTCTGTCTCGGAGCCCGGCCGAGCGCAGACTGCCACTACCGCCAAAGCCAGCTTTGACACGGAGATGGTCCGGGTGCTCACTAAGGCCGTGGAAGACCTCGGGCTCGAGTGGTCCCCACCCTACTGAAGCGCCACGGAGTAGGCTGGGCCAGTGGTTCCTACAAGGTCGTCGCCTTTCCTCTCCTCCCAAGCCCGCCCCCTTCTTCCCGGAGGTACACGAGATGGACGAAGGCTTGAAAGCCCCCTTCTCGTCGCGCTAAATCCGCCTTTTCCTCAGCGCTCTCCTCGGTTGACGGCGCGAGGAAAAAGGATCTGAGGGTTTCCTCCCCTCGAGGAAGCAGTCGCGCACCTTTGTCCGCCCTCCTCCAGAGGATGGCAGGCCAAGGCTCAGCACCCTTCAAGCCATGTCGCTCTACATCAGCTTTCGCCAGTCGAGCATACGCCTCCGCTGGCCAGGCTGCTTCAGTGCTCCAAGCCGCGGCAGGCAGCCCGAGTCCCGGGGACCTCGACCCAAAGCCGCGTTGAGACCCGAGCCACCGAAGCCGTCCTAGCCGCAAAGAGGAAAAGAAGGTGGCCAGGTCCCGCTTCGGCTGGACCCCCACCCCACTCTCTCAGTCTCACAGTTCCCTGCAATCAGGTGACTGCCGACTCAGTTTTCGCAGTCAACGAGCCCTCTATCAAAAGCGCTCGCCTGCACACAAACGCCGTTCTCACGGCGACCCAAATAAATCTCAAAAAGAGCTCTTTTTATGTAGGCAATGTGCCCACTGTACAGTCAGCACACCTACGTTCAAACACCCCCCACACAGCTCACACGCTGTCCTGTGCCAAAAATGTAATGCGCGCGCCCACTACACAGTGCACGCCGCCATACATAAACACTATCCCCACGGTGTTGCAAGCACAAAACACACGGGTTACCGGGTCCCTATCACTAAGCGGCCCGCCCCCCATCCAAATTCAGCCCCTGGCTTCACGGGCCCAGGCCTGGCAGGCCATCCCCGGCATATCAAATTGGGTGTTGAACATAATAAAAGCGAGGTTACTACGCTACAGTTCGCTCAGACCCGGCTTTCGGCGCGTGGTCGAGACCTCAGTGAAAGGCAGCGCGAGTCACGTGCTCCGGCGCCGAGTATCGAAACTGTTGGAGAAGGAGGCGGTGGAAACCGTGCACCCCACTCAAAGTGAGTCAGGCTTTTACAGTCGTTGCTTTCGTTCCAAAAAGGATGGCGGCCTCCGGCCCATCCTAGACCTCGAACATCTGAACAAAGCGCTTATGACACGCCCGTTCAAGATGCTGACAGTGAAACAAATCCTCGCGCACATTCGCCGGGGACTGGTTTTCACGGTCGATCTGAAAGATGCATACTTTCACATTCAGATAGCACCCGTCACAGGCCATTCTTGAGATTCGCCGAGGGTCAGGCTTATCAATACGGTTCTGCCATTCGGCTTATCCCTGTCACCCCGCACTTTTACGAAGTGCATGGGCGCAGCCATAGCCCGCTGAGGCTGAAAGGCATGCGGATACTCAACTACCTCGACGACTGGCTTGTCATAGCTCAGTCAGAGGCACAGTTGATGACACACAAGTCCTGGCTCCTCAACCATCTAGAATGTTTGGGCCTCAGGATCAATATCGCCAAGAGTTCAATGTCTCCCAGCCAAACTAAATCGTTTCTGGAGTACGGTCATAGACTCAATACAGATGAGGCGCGGCTTACGTCTGTGCGCCCTCTCTATTCAGAACATGGCGAAGTCTTTCAGAGCTGGTGCTTACGTTCCCCTCAAAGCGTTTTCAAAGAATGCTAGGTCTTATGGCCTCGGCATCAGCAGTACTCAAACTGGGTCTGTTACACATGCGTCCCCTCCAACGCTGGCTAAACCCCGCGTTCCGGCTCACGCATGGCGATCAGGCCAGTTTCGCATCAAAGTGAACCACAGCTGTGTCAAAGCTCTGGCTCCTTGGAAGGCGACCACCTGGTATCAAACAGGTGTTATGATGGGTACAGTCACGAAGCGGAAAGTGGTCTCGACAGACACTTCCAACCTAGGTTGGGCGCCCTACGAGGGCATGCCAGTCTCTGGCCAGTGGGCAGTTACAGAGAAAAGGCTACACATAAACTGTCTAGAGATGAAAGCGGTCATCCTATCGCTGAAAGCTTTCCTTCCGTACATAAAGGGCCACCATGTCTTGGTCGAGCGGACAACATGTCAGTGGTATCCTATATAAATCGCCAGGGCGGGCTGAAATCACGCTCCCTACATTCCATGGCGAATCACCTCCTTTTATGGGCAGAGCACTTCCTGAGCTCCCTAAGGGCGGCTCACGTGCCAGGTATTCTGAATCAGGGTCCGGATATGCTATCCAGAGGCGGTATTCCCCCCGGGGAGTGGTCTCTTCACCCGCATACGATTCAGTTGATATGGAGCATCTTCGGCAAAGCGAAAGTAGACCTTTTAGCCTCAAAGACAATGCTCACTGCCCAATATTTTTCTCCAAACACAGAGACGCGCTGGCCCATGTCTGGCCCAGTCTCCCTCTGTATGCTTTTCCTCCGATCGCGATGTTGCCACAGGCCATCAAAAAGATCAGGGAAACCAATTCCACAGTGCTCTTAATAGCCCCGTTGTGGAAGAATCAAATATGGGTCTCGAACTGGCTCTCATGTCAGTCACAGCCCCATGGCCGATTCCGCTGAGGAAAGACCTCCTCACGCAGGCCAAGGGGAAAATTTGGCATCCCCACCCAGAACTGTGGGCTCTCCATGTTTGGCCCATCAACCAATACCCGCGAACCTTTCTGAAAGAGTTCTGAATACTATTTCTGAAGCTAAAGCACCCTCAACCAGGCGGCTCTATGCACTGAAATGGTGGTATTCTCTAACTGGTGTACAGCACGGAGCCTCGGCGCGCTCGTGCGAGGTGGCAGAAGTGCTCACCTTCCTCCAAGAGCTAATGGGCGGGTCGTTCCCCTCACGCTCAAAGTATACGTTGCCGCCATAGCAGCTTATCACGCTCAGGTCGCGGGACAATCACTGGGAAGCGAGCTTATAGTGCGCTTTCTTAAAGGGCCAGAAGGCTGAACCCGCCTCGCCCCCTCAGTACCTATATGGGACCTTGCCACAGTGTTGGAAGCTCTAAAGGGCTCTACCTTTGAACCGCTTCAGTCTGTGAGCCTAAAGCACCTCTCGCTGAAAACCGCTTTTCTGCTGGCACTGGCCTCAGTCAAGCGAGTGGGCGATTTACACGCACTCTCCACGAGTGCTTCCTGTCTCGAGTTTGGGCCTACTTGACTCCAGGGTCGTCCTCAAACCTAGACATGGTTATGTTCCTAAAGTGCTTTCTACTCCTTTAGGCACAGGTCATTTCTCTTTTGGCCCTGCCCGCGTCGCAAGGCGAAAGGGGCCTTGCTCTAATTTGCTCTGCCCAGTCAGAGCACTGAGACTTTATATAGGCGCTCCGCCCCCTTCAGGCGATCGGAACAGCTCTTTGTGTGCTTGGTGGCCGCACTAAAGGCTATGCCGTCACGAAGCAGAGATTGTCACACTGGATAGTGGCCATCTCTATGGCTTACAAGTCTAAAGACCTAACCTGCCCCTGGGCATTAAAGCCCATTCTACTAGAGGCATGGCCTGCGTCATGGGCATGGTCACGAGGCATTCCGCTACAAGATATCTGTGCGGCAGGCTGGGCCTCTCCGTCCACTTTTATCAGATTTTATAAACTGGAAGTCCCGCTTTACAAGCCGGGATTATCCCCATTTAATAGGTATAGACCCGATCGTCCGGTCTCCCTGTTATGCATACATGATAAGCTCTCACAAGCATGAGCTTTCATAATATGTCTACACTTATATATTAAGGCCCGACTATGTCCGGTCGTAATTCTATCATATGGCCCGATGCTATCCGGCCTATATACTCTTATGTCCGCTATAGGACCCACTCTGTTTGTCTCCTGTGACTCACTGTTACCCATCTTAGTGCCTCAGTCCACTTGGGTCAGTTAAGCACGCCGCGGCGTTTCAAATTGGGTTCCCATCATGTCTGAGAGACCTCTCGAAAGAGCGTGCTCGGTTACTCACGTAACCTCGGTTCCCTGAGAGAGGGAGTATTGCGTAACGCGCCCGTGCTTGTGCTTCTCAGGAAGTATCGCTTCAGTCGATTTTTAACCTGATTTCCTATGGCAAAACACGGTCTTATATAGCCTCAGATATGCTAATTTTAGAGACCTTGTTCGGCGGGAATTTTAGCGACCTAAAATCGCTCTCTCTCTGCCGCCTCGCCATAGGTTCATGCAGTTCCCGCTGCACAGCCAATCAGCGCGTAGCTCGCGCTGGTCTATCGGCTGTGCAGCCGCACTGCGTTTTACGTAGACACTTTATGAATAAAGTTTTTGCTTCATATTCTCGAGAAAAGGAGTTTTCCCATACGCAATACTCGTTCCCTCTCTCAGGGAACCGAGGTTACGTGAGTAACCGAGTACGTTTTTAACGACCGTTTCAGTCGTTCGACCATACCTGACGATTGAGGCCTATAGGGGATATGAAACTTTTGTTTAATCCCAATCAATTTCATTGCTTTCTTCATCAATTTTCCAGTGAAGTGAGTTCCATTGTCGGAATCAATTTCATATGGAAGGCCCCAGCGAGGAAAAACTTCTTCCACCATTACTCGTGCTGCAGCTTCGGCAGTGCAAGTTTTTGTCGGAAATGCTTCAACCCATCTAGTAAATCGATCTATGATTACTAGAATGTATTGGTATCCTCCACTGGGTGACAATGGTCCTGTGAAATCAATTTGTAGATGTGTCCATGGCCCTGTTGGTCTGGGTGCATGTGACATTCTCACCTTTACAGGTTTTCCCACATTTGCTTTTATGCAGATCAAACATCTCCTACAATAATCATCGATGTCTCTCATCATTCGCGGCCACCACCAAGTCTCACTGATTTGAGCTTTCATTGCTTTTGCTCCAGCATGCACTTTTCCATGATACAGCTGCATTAGTTCTTTCCTTGTTCCGATATGCATTACCACCTGTCCTGTTGGAATTCTCCAGATACCTTGATCATCTTCTTTTGCGCCTTCTTTTTTCCATTGTTCTTTCTCTTCTTCTGTCTCTGTGTGATATGACAGAAGATGCAGCTCAGAATTATCTTTTCTGTTTTCTTGAACCAAGGTAACAGGAGTAGGGAAAGTAAAGCCGCTTCTCTGGCTGCCACATCAGCTGCAGAATTTCCTTTGCTTTCCTTGGACTTGTCAGATTGATGTGCTTTTACTTTGACCACAGCTGCTTCTCGTGGTAATTGACATGCTGCAATCAACCGGAATTATGGAAGCATGTTGTATTACACTCCCACTGCTGGTGATGAGTCCACGTCTTTTCCATAGGGCAAGGTAGTCATGGACCACTCCGAAAGCATAACGACTATCTGTATAGATGTTGACTCGACCTCCCTCCGATAGCTCAAGAGCTTCCGTAAGCGCCATGAGCTCAGCTACTTGTGCAGAAAATTGCCCAGGAAGAGCTCCTTGCTTCACAACAGTTCCATCAGCCTTCACCACAGCCCATCCAGTATGTCGTTTTCCATCAATGTAGTAACTGGATCCGTCGACCCATAACTCATTATCTGGATTTTCAAGAGGATTGGATTAACTGGACCAAGGCTTTCTTCTTCTACCTGTTTTTCACACTCATGTGGAATTCCCTCATGTGGTTCCAGCATCATTGTTGCCGGGTTAAGTGTAGTGTCTCTGATGATTTCCACTCTCAAGTCCTTGTTCAGCAAAGTTGCTTCCCATTTTGCTCTCCTCGCATCAGTGATAGTCTTGATGTTTGTGTTGTTCAACAGCGTTACTATACTGTGTGGAGTGTGCAGTGTGATAGTTTGTGCACCAATCAGATTTTCCACAGCATTCACTGCCCACGTGGCACCATCAAGGGCTTGTATACATCGTGGTTGACCTATCATGGTGACAGGAATCTTTGTGGAAAAGTATCCAACTGGTTTATATCGATCACCTGGTTTCTGACACAGTACTGCTGAGTAGGTCTCATCTCCCACCCTGGTCCACAAATGAAATGGCAAACGACCATCAGGAAGTCCCAAGGCTGGGGCTGAAATCAGTTTCTTTTTCATAGAAGTAAACGCTTCCTCAGCTTCTGGTGTCCATTCCAGCTGTTCCACTCCAGAATTTCCCCCTTTATACAGATCAATGAGAGGACTAGTGATGCTGGCAAAATCAGGGATATATTGACGACAATAGTTAAAAAGTCCCATCACCTTCCGCATCCCTGTAACTGTCAGAGGTTTTGGAAGTTGCTGCATTGCCTCTACACGCTCTGTTGTCATTCTTCTTCCCTCAGCAGATATTTCTTGGCCTAAATAAATAACTTTAGCTTTGGCCAGCTGTGCTTTGTCGGGGTTAACTTTAAATCCACCTTTCCTTAGAGCTTGCAGAGTAATATTTAGAGCAGATACATGGCTTTTTTCGTCTGGGCTTGCAATTAACAAGTCATCAACATATTGGAGGCAAACACTTCCTGAACTCTCAATTTCAGCTTTTCGCTCCGTTAAGAATTGGTCCAGGGCTCTATGAAATACAACTGGTGAAAGATTAAGACCTTGCGGAAGTCTATTCCAAGCATACTGGTTTGCGCCGACAGTGAAGGCCAATTTCTCTTGAGATTTTTCATCAATAGGTATAGACCAGAAAGCTGACAGCACATCCAAGACTGTGAAGATTCTTGCATTCCCTGGAATATCATTCAAAATGGTAGCAGGATTAGCCACAATAGGGTGTGGTTTTGGTGTTACACTGTTAAGTCTTGTATAATCTATGGTTAATCTCCACGAGTTGTCTGACTTTTTGACAGGCCAAACAGGGCTGTTGGTAGTAGAAGTAGTTAAATCGAACAATTCCTTCAGCTTCCAAGTCTGCCACAATCTCAAAAACAGCTTGTCTTGCTTCTGGTCGAATGGGGTATTGTTTATGCGGGGCATGTATCGGTCCCTCTATGATAACAGGGTCAATGTTGGCTTTACCACAATCCAATTTGTGTTTAGCCCAAACATCTGGATATAAGCTGCACAGAAGACCCCACACACCTTCTTTTCCCCAGTCTCTGGTAATTGGTTTTGCTATAAGGCTTCCTTGTGAATTCGGCCCCACCCAGAAAGGTGTCCATAGGACTTCATCTTCATGTATTTGCAGAGGAACTGGTATACTTTTGTGAAATATCATGATATCTCCTCCAACTCCTTCAAATTCTATGGCTTCATGTGTTGTAGGTAGATTCAAATCAGTTATGGAGAGGGAAGCTCCTGTATTGATTAGACAGTCACATTGATGGCCCCCTATCAAAGCAGGGATGAAGAGTCGATTGTCTCTTTTGTTACTCTTACAGGGGGCCGCTGATTGCTATTGTGGACGAATAATTCCCTCAATGAGCTGACGAACTTGTGCTTCAGTCCATGTCTTCCTTCGAGAGGTTTTATATTTGTTTTTGGCGTTTACCTGTTTAAATGACGGCCTTTACCTTCTGCTCCACCTCCTTTAGCCCAACAGTCTTTTATGATGTGGCCAGTCTTCCCACAATTTTGGCAGAACTTCAACATCCTATCTGCATTGATGTTGGATTGAGCGAACGCCACTCCTTCGATTTGATTTGTTTCCTTCATCCTTGTTTGATCTAATAGCCATTTCTAGACGACCAGCCCATTGCATAATTTGGTCAAACGTTTCTCCTGGATTGACTCCAAGTAATAAGGCTTGTTGATATTTTGTGCTAAAACCATCCACAAGTGTGTCCGTAAACTGTACATCATCTCTGTCTGGTTCCTTTTTTGCACAGTGAGCCCATCTTTCATAAGCATTCCATTTACGCAAGGCATATTCATCTGGAGAT
This sequence comes from Gobiocypris rarus, assembly GCA_023029165.1. Taxonomy (NCBI): domain Eukaryota; kingdom Metazoa; phylum Chordata; class Actinopteri; order Cypriniformes; family Gobionidae; genus Gobiocypris; species Gobiocypris rarus. Next base: position 11,208,617 of record CM040927.1, read on the forward strand.
TCATCATCTTTTTGCTTAATCAATGTTACTGATGTGAAAGGAATCTTACCACTGCCCAGGATCTCTTGGATTTCTTTTGAACACATCTAAGGCTTGCCAAAGACCCAGGGTCGTCCCTGGCCATCAACCCACAAGTCTATCCATTGGGCTGTTGTTATTGCGCTGGCAAGCGTTCCCATCTGTCTCTTGGGATTTTAGCTTTTACAATGGTGTGTATGTCTCTTAGTGACATTTGATGTGCTTCAACCAAGGAATCTAATTCTCAAAACTCTGTGTTTGGATCTTGTCTCTTCAGAGGAGGCAAGGCCATGAGAATGGCTTGACGTTCTCCTGGTGTGAATGGTCTTTCTTCCATCATCATTTCAGATTGTACTTCTTCCCTTTTCATAGCAGGTGAAGAGAATTCAGGACCGACCTTATCAATTGTTATCATGTCGTCTTCTCTTGTCTCATCGCCCCAATCAGAGGCAGGTGCTGGGATACCTGCAGCATGTCTCTGTTTGGCTGGGTTGATTTGGACCTGGTTATTACTGGAGCGGCATGTGCAGATGCAATAAATATTTTGTCCACTGGCCCTCCATTTGGCTTACAAGAACTTTTACATTGTTCAGGCAAAGTTGGATAAATTGGGTTGTATGGAGGAGGCATTACAGTTTTTGCTGAGTTTACTTTTGCTTGCAAAAATTTACTTTCAGCCTCGGCTATTATATTTGTCAATCTGGATCAAATGAATCATCAATGATTGTTTTATCTTTTTCTGAACATGTAATAGACATGATTTTATTCAACTTGTTATATGCTTCAATCTGTGGCTTCATTGCTTCAACAAGTGGAACTGGACTCCCATCCGTACTGCAACAAATTCCACCTTGTTTCACAATCCAGTGGGCTGCCAGGATCGGAAAGGCTTTCAGTTTAACAGAGTCTTTTGGATCATGAACCATCTAAACTGTTCATCCAAAGAGGCATCAACATCCAGTCCTTTCTTGAAAACTTGGCTTGTTTTTGCTCTTCTTTTTAAGTACCAAGCAGATATTGTTCTGCTATTATAGACACTCTCTGCCATTTTGCAGATAGTCTGTGTGTCTGTGCTTCTCAGCAGCAGGGCTATGTATAGCTCTGTGTGTGCGTGTATGAGTGTGTGTCTATGTGTGTGTGTTTGCTGAAGGAAGGGTCCTGCCCTGCCCTCTCTCCCTCTCTCTCCTAGCTGGTAACTCGGGAAACAAAGAAAGAAGAAAGAAAACAAAAGTTAAATCCTAAATATTCTTATAATTCTTAAAAATTTACAGTTGAACTCAGATCCCACCCTAAATATTGAACAGCTTTACTGTCAAAATCAGAAGGCCAACGATTCTAGCCACTTATTAAGGCACCTTATACTTTAGCGTGTTTAAACGTTTTAGGGCTTTTCTTTAACACTGCACTACCTTTAGCGCAGACCCGCCACTTTAAACCACTTTAATCTCAAAGCTCATTGCACTTCCCGCACTTCTTCTAAGTGTGGCTCTTCAGTGTGTGGACATGTTTTAGAGTTTTTCCTGCCACGATTACTGCAAACGCCACATTCCACCACCTCACAGTCTAGAGCTAATTGCTAAATCGCATTACGGATTATTCCCAAAATTGACAAAGTTGGTCTTTTGCACAAAAGATCCACTTCTACCCAGCTTCATTCAATATTTTGGAGGTTCACTGATCAGAACAACTTAAATAAGTTGCATCAAATTAAATTACTATGTCTGATACACATTCATTGGCAACACAACTGGTATTCCAAAATAACAGTTCTTTTTAGCAGTTTCAGTCATTGTCTCAACAGTATATATATCATCAGGCAGACTTAGAATCTTTAAGAAAAAAAATGTCTTACCTGATGAATTAATTGAGACAAATGTCTGAAATGCAGATCCTGTTCGTGTGACGCCAAGTTGTTGATCTGAAAATTCAGCTTTGTCCCCGTTATGATTGAATCACAGGACCGGATACCAGTTGCCTTGTCAAAAACTCTTTATTGCCATATGTATCAGGCATAGGAGAGAAACTTGTTGTCTTCGTGCCAGCTGTATATGTTTCTCTGAGGCAGTGCATCAGCTGAACATTTTATGCACTGACTAAAGGATTTGTAATTCCTTACAAGGTAAAGAAACATGTTGGTTCGTTTAAAATAGAATGTATACTTCATGCTTACATCATTCCTGCATGGACACGCATTCTTTGTATGACCAAAATTATCTCCCTGTGTCCCTCTCCCTGCCATATGACAGTAATATGTCATGCAACTTCAGCTCATGCAGTATATTTAACTTTCTCATGCACTTAGACTTCACAAATACATTATAGATTCAATTATAAATATAAATAATATTAAAATAACACATTTCTGATCTACAGGACTGATCACAAGAACTTGGAATACATTAGAACTGCTAAAAGATTGAACTCCAGGCAGGCTCGGTGGGCACTTTTTTTCGGTCGTTTGATTTTACTCTATCGCATCGCCGGGTTCCAAGAACATCAAACCCGATTCTTTATCGCGCATTTTTGACCGTTCGCGACGCCCGTCTACTCCGAGTGCATTTTGCGGAGACCCTAGTGGTCTCCACACTCAAATGGGAGGTCGAATCGAAGGTCAAGAGGGCCTTAGAAGGGTAACGCCTCCGCCCGGTTGCCCACCGAATCGGTTATTTGTGCCGGAGGAATTGCGGTCCAACGTTATTCAGTGGGGGCATTGTTCTAATGTGGCTTGTCATCCAGGAGTCAGTCGCACTAGATTTTTAGTCAAGCAACGATTCTGGTGGCCACTTATGGCTCGAGGCGTTCACAGTTTTGTTTTGGCTTGTTCAGTTTGTGCCACTGGTAAGACTTCCAATCGACCCCCTGATGGGTTACTTCAACCGCTGTCTGTCCCTTCGAGACCCTGGTCCCATATAGCGCTAGATTTTATCACCGCCCTTCCGCTCTCTCAAGGTTACACGGTGGTTTTAACCGTGGTGGACCGGTTCTCGGCGGCTCATTTCATTCCCTTGCCCAAATTACCTTCAGCCAAGGAGACAGCGTTGATAGTCGTTAAGCACGTCTTTCGCTTACATGGCCTCCCGACGGACGTGGTTTCTGACAGAGGACCCCAATTTGTGTCCAAATTTTGGCAAGAATTTTGTAAGTTACTGGGAGCGACTGTCAGTCTGTCCTCAGGGTTTCACCCCCAGAGCAATGGCCAAACTGAAAGAGCCAACCAAGATTTGGAGAGAGCGTTGCGATGTCTGGTCTCCAAGAATCCTTCCTCGTGGAGCCAGCAACTGTCTATGGTGGAGTACGCCCACAATACGTTACCAGTGTCATCCACGGGCCTATCTCCATTTGAGTGTAGTGTAGGTTACCAGCCACCAATTTTTCCCAGTCTGGAACCCGAGGTCGCGGTCCCCTCCGCTCACGCCTTTGTCCAGAGGTGTCACCGCACTTGGACTAGAGCCCGTGAGACTCTACTCCAGGTGAGGGAGCGCACCAAGGCCAAGGCTGATCGCCACCGGTCAAGGCCTCCCGTATACGTCGTTGGTCAAAAAGTGTGGCTTTCTACCAAGAACATTCCTCTCCGCTCCGTTTCTAATAAACTTGCTCCCAAATTTATTGGTCCGTTTACTGTCACCAAGATCATTAGTCCGGTGGCAGTCTGCCTCAAACTCCCTCCTGCGTACGGGAGGATTCATCCCGTCTTCCACGTATCCAAAGTAAAACCCGTGTTTCATTCTCATATTAATCCGCCAGTCCCGGTTCCCCCCGCGCGACTCGTAGATGGGGAACCCACTTATTCGGATCAATCGCATTCTGGACTCTAGGCGGAGGGGCGGGTTCCAGTACTTGGTGGACTGGGAAGGTAGCGGTCCGGAGGAGAGAAGTTGGGTACCTGCTAGAGACATTCTGGATCACTCCCTTATCGATGATTACAATCGACAGGTAAGGGAGCCTGGGAACGCCAGGAGGCGTTCCTAGGAGGAGGTACTGTCACGGTTTAGAAATGCATTGTTTCCTGCTTGTCTTGTGTCTGTGTTATGTGTGTGTGTATGGGCGTGGCTGAGACTCATTGTTTGATCTGCTACTCAGCTGATCGTTATTACTGCACCAGCTGAAGCTTATCACTCTCCTCTACATATACTCATCCGGTTCTCATCTCCATTGTCAGATCGTTGTTGATGTCTTCTGTGCTGTGTGTCTCCTCGGTCCTGTTTCGACGTTCCAGTCTCGTGCTTCGTGTTCCTGCTCAGTGTTCCTGTGGATTACGTTCTTTCTGGATTCCTACTGCACCTGCACCTGATCACAACGACTCACCATCCTCATCTGTTCCGTGTTGACCATCTCTCTCCCTGCGCCACCCAACAACAGCTGTGGTTATACTTTCTATTTTCTGTGTCATAATAAATGAGTTGACTTATTGCTTCCTGTATTCTGTCGTGACACATTCACACAATCCTGTAGGATGCTTTCCTATTATATGCATTGGTGAAATAAGTCCTGTATGTCCCAGTCGTAGTCTAGACATAATACAGTCTTCCTTCCTTCTCCCACTTGAATTCCTTCCTCTACCTACCAATGGTTGTATTGTATGTAAATGTCTGCCTTTTTCCTCCTTATCCCAATAGGATTGCCATTTTTATGTATTTCCTTTATTATTGATTTAACTTCTAATTTGCTATACCTAAATTGCATATCTCATCATTTCCTTTACCATAGCTTGTTTTGCTAATTTGTCTGCTGCTTCATTTCCAGACACACCAGTATGTGCCGGTAACCACAAAAACTGAACTATCTTATTTGTCTGTTGCATCATGAACAATATCTGTAGGATCTCCAATACTATATCCTGTCTACTATCTGACTTTTGAGCTTCCAGGCACATCAAAGCTGAACTTGAATCTGAGCATATTAAAGTTTTTCTTAGTCCCATTTCATTTATTTTATTCAATGCTAACATAATTGCTAGTAACTCTCCTGTAAACACAGAGAGATTATCTGATATTCTTTCCCCTCTTGCCATTTTCAAGCTTGGAATAATATACGCTACCCCAACCTGTCCATTCTTTGGATCTTTAGATCGTCCGTGAAAACCTGTATATATTGTTCATACTTATTCCCAATATATTCTTTTGTATTCTCTGCTTCTAACATCCTCTGATCTTTATCTTGTCTTGATTCCAATAAGAATAGGTCAATATGAGGTGGAGGTAAAATCCATAACGGTGTTGTTGGTAATATTACTGCAGAAACCACACTGTACTCATTTAATTTCATATCCTGCACTAAGTCCTTAATGATCCAACCAAAACTATTAACTTTCCTTTTCCCATGTTCCCATGTTCCCAACTTTCCTTTTCCCATGGAACATGTTCCCATGTTCCAAGTATACCTTTTGTTGGAAGACTGTACTTCTGTCCTTTTAGGTTTGCCCAGTATGTCAGCATCAACTGCTTCCTTCTTAAGTGAATTGGCATCTCCCCCATCTCCACCTGTAATGCTGGAACTGAGAGGAAGGATAAGCTCCACAACAAATTCTCAAAGCTTGTGATTGAATTCGTTCTAATTTTTCTAATTGTGTTTTAGATGCTGATCCGTATACTATACAACCATAATCTAAAATTGCTCTTATCATTGTAGAATAAATAGTTTTTAATGCCAATCTATCAGCTCCCCATTCTCTTCCTGAAATACACCTCATTACATTTAAAATCTTCTTACATTTATCCTCCATCTTCTTTATATGTAAATTCCATGTAACTTTTGTATCAAACCACATACCTAAAAATCTTATCTCTTTAACTTGTTCTATCTCTTTATCATATAATTTCATCTTTAAATCAATAACATTCCACCACCTCACAGTCACAACGAGCTAATTGCTAAATCGCATTACGGATTATTCCCCCAAAAATTGACAAAGTTGGTCTTTTGCACAAAAGATCCACTTCTACCCAGCTTCATTCAATATTTTGGAGGTTCACTGATCAGAACAACTTAAATAAGTTGCATCAAATTAAATTACTATGTCTGATACACATTCATTGGCAACACAACTGGTATTCCAAAATAACAGTTCTTTTTAGCAGTTTCAGTCATTGTCTCAACAGTATATATATCATCAGGCAGACTTAGAATCTTTAAGAAAAGAAAATGTCTTACCTGATGAATTAATTGAGACAAATGTCTGAAATGCAGATCCTATTCGTGTGACGCCAAGTTGTTGATCTGAAAATTCAGCTTTGTCCCCGTTATGATTGAATCACAGGACCGGATACCAGTTGCCTTGTCAAAAACTCTTTATTGCCATATGTATCAGGCATAGGAGAGAAACTTGTTGTCTTCGTGCCAGCTGTATATGTTTCTCTGAGGCAGTGCATCAACGGTGAACATTTTATACACTGACTAAAGGATTTGTAATTCCTTACAAGGTAAAGAAACATGTTGGTTCGTTTAAAATAGAATGTATACTTCATGCTTACATCATTCCTGCATGGACACGCATTCTTTGTATGACCAAAATTATCTCCTGTGTCCCTCTCCCTGCCATATGACAGTAATATGTCATGCAACTTCAGCTCATGCAGTATATTTAACTTTCTCATGCACTTAGACTTCACAAATACATTATAGATTCAATTATAAATATAAATAATATTAAAATAACACATTTCTGATCTACAGGACTGATCACAAGAACTTGGAATACATTAGAACTGCTAAAAGATTGAACTCCAGGCAGGCTCGGTGGGCACTTTTTTTCGGTCGTTTTGATTTTACTCTATCGTACCGCCCGGGTTCCAAGAACATCAAACCCGATTCTTTATCGCGCATTTTTGACCGTTCCGAACGCCCGTCTACTCCCGAGTGCATTTTGCCGGAGACCCTAGTGGTCTCCACACTCAAATGGGAGGTCGAATCGAAGGTCAAGAGGGCCTTAGAAGGGGTAACGCCTCCGCCCGGTTGCCCACCGAATCGGTTATTTGTGCCGGAGGAATTGCGGTCCAACGTTATTCAGTGGGGGCATTGTTCTAATGTGGCTTGTCATCCAGGAGTCAGTCGCACTAGATTTTTAGTCAAGCAACGATTCTGGTGGCCACTTATGGCTCGAGACGTTCACAGTTTTGTTTTGGCTTGTTCAGTTTGTGCCACTGGTAAGACTTCCAATCGACCCCCTGATGGGTTACTTCAACCGCTGTCTGTCCCTTCGAGACCCTGGTCCCATATAGCGCTAGATTTTATCACCGCCCTTCCGCTCTCTCAAGGTTACACGGTGGTTTTAACCGTGGTGGACCGGTTCTCGAAGGCGGCTCATTTCATTCCCTTGCCCAAATTACCTTCAGCCAAGGAGACAGCGTTGATAGTCGTTAAGCACGTCTTTCGCTTACATGGCCTCCACGGACGTGGTTTCTGACAGAGGACCCCAATTTGTGTCCAAATTTTGGCAAGAATTTTGTAAGTTACTGGGAGCGACTGTCAGTCTGTCCTCAGGGTTTCACCCCCAGAGCAATGGCCAAACTGAAAGAGCCAACCAAGATTTGGAGAGCGTTGCGATGTCTGGTCTCCAAGAATCCTTCCTCGTGGAGCCAGCAACTGTCTATGGTGGAGTCGCCCACAATACGTTACCAGTGTCATCCACGGGCCTATCTCCATTTGAGTGTAGTGTAGGTTACCAGCCACCAATTTTTCCCAGTCTGGAACCCGAGGTCCCGGTCCCCTCCGCTCACGCCTTTGTCCAGAGGTGTCACCGCACTTGGACTAGAGCCCGTGAGACTCTACTCCAGGTGAGGGAGCGCACCAAGGCCAAGGCTGATCGCCACCGGTCAAGGCCTCCCGTATACGTCGTTGGTCAAAAAGTGTGGCTTTCTACCAAGAACATTCCTCTCCGCTCCGTTTCTAATAAACTTGCTCCCAAATTTATTGGTCCGTTTACTGTCACCAAGATCATTAGTCCGGTGGCAGTCTGCCTCAAACTCCCTCCTGCGTACGGGAGGATTCATCCCGTCTTCCACGTATCCAAAGTAAAACCCGTGTTTCATTCTCATATTAATCCGCCAGTCCCGGTTCCCCCCCCGCCGCGACTCGTAGATGGGGAACCCACTTATTCGGTCAATCGCATTCTGGACTCTAGGCGGAGGGGACGCGGGTTCCAGTACTTGGTGGACTGGGAAGGTAACGGTCCGGAGGAGAGAAGTTGGGTACCTGCTAGAGACATTCTGGATCACTCCCTTATCGATGATTACAATCGACAGGTAAGGGAGCCTGGGAACGCCAGGAGGCGTTCCTAGGAGGAGGGGTACTGTCACGGTTTAGAAATGCATTGTTTCCTGCTTGTCTTGTGTCTGTGTTATGTGTGTGTATGGGCGTGGCTGAGACTCATTGTTTGATCTGCTACTCAGCTGATCGTTATTACTGCACCAGCTGAAGCTTATCACTCTCCTCTACATATACTCATCCGGTTCTCATCTCCATTGTCAGATCGTTGTTGATGTCTTCTGTGCTGTGTGTCTCCTCGGTCCTGTTTCGACGTTCCAGTCTCGTGCTTCGTGTTCCTGCTCAGTGTTCCTGTGGATTACGTTCTTTCTGGATTCCTACTGCACCTGCACCTGATCACAACGACTCACCATCCTCATCTGTTCCGTGTTGACCATCTCTCTCCCTGCGCCACCCAACAACAGCTGTGGTTATACTTTCTATTTTCTGTGTCATAATAAATGAGTTGACTTGCTATTGCTTCCTGTATTCTGTCGTGACACATTCACACAATCCTGTAGGATGCTTTCCTATTATATGCATTGTTGAATTAAGTCCTGTATGTCCCAGTCGTAGTCTAGACATAATACAGTCTTCCTTCCTTCTCCCACTTGAATTCCTTCCTCTACCTACCAATGGTTGTATTGTATGTAAATGTCTGCCTTTTTCCTCCTTATCCCAATAGGATTGCCATTTTTGATGTATTTCCCTTTTTATTATTGATTTAACTTCTAATTTGCTATACCTAAATTGCATATCTCATCATTTCCTTTACCATAGCTTGTTTTGCTAATTTGTCTGCTGCTTCATTTCCAGACACACCAGTATGTGCCGGTAACCACAAAAACTGAACTATCTTATTTGTCTGTTGCATCATGAACAATATCTGTAGGATCTCCAATACTATATCCTGTCTACTATCTGACTTTTGAGCTTCCAGGCACATCAAAGCTGAACTTGAATCTGAGCATATTAAAGTTTTTCTTAGTCCCATTTCATTTATTTTATTCAATGCTAACATAATTGCTAGTAACTCTCCTGTAAACACAGAGAGATTATCTGATATTCTTTCCCCTCTTGCCATTTTCAAGCTTGGAATAATATACGCTACCCCAACCTGTCCATTCTTTGGATCTTTAGATGCGTCCGTGAAAACCTGTATATATTGTTCATACTTATTCCCAATATATTCTTTTGTATTCTCTGCTTCTAACATCCTCTGATCTTTATCTTGTCTTGATTCCAATAAGAATAGGTCAATATGAGGTGGAGGTAAAATCCATAACGGTGTTGTTGGTAATATTACTGCAGAAACCACACTGTACTCATTTAATTTCATATCCTGCACTAAGTCCTTAATGATCCAACCAAAACTATTAACTTTCCTTTTCCCATGTTCCCATGTTCCCAACTTTCCTTTTCCCATGGAACATGTTCCCATGTTCCAAGTATACCTTTTGTTGGAAGACTGTACTTCTGTCCTTTTAGGTTTGCCCAGTATGTCAGCATCAACTGCTTCCTTCTTAAGTGAATTGGCATCTCCCCCATCTCCACCTGTAATGCTGGAACTGGAGAGGAAGGATAAGCTCCACAACAAATTCTCAAAGCTTGTGATTGAATTCGTTCTAATTTTTCTAATTGTGTTTTAGATGCTGATCCGTATACTATACAACCATAATCTAAAATTGCTCTTATCATTGTAGAATAAATAGTTTTTAATGCCAATCTATCAGCTCCCCATTCTCTTCCTGAAATACACCTCATTACATTTAAAATCTTCTTACATTTATCCTCCATCTTCTTTATATGTAAATTCCATGTAACTTTTGTATCAAACCACATACCTAAAAATCTTATCTCTTTAACTTGTTCTATCTCTTTATCATATAATTTCATCTTTAAATCAATACTTGACCTTTTATTTGTAAACAAAATATATTTGTTTTTTTCCACTGAAAATTTAAAACCCCATTTGTATGACCACCTCTCAACATGTTTTAAAACTAATTGCATTTTATTAACAATATACTCTACATTCCTACCTCTAATCCACAAAGCTCCATCGTCTGCGAACAGCGATTTATTTATATTCTTATCTATTGTTGCAAACACATCATTAATAATAAAACAATAAACAACAACGGACTTATGACACTACCCTGAGGAGTACCATTCTCAATGATTCCTTTCCTTGATATATTTTTCCCAATCTTTACTTTAATATTTCTTTCAATTAAAAACTCTTTAATCCAATTATATAATTTCCCATCTATTCCTATTTGTTCTAATTTGATCAACAAACCCTCCTTCCATAACATATCATACGCTTTCTCTATGTCAAAGAAAACTGCTATTAAAGTTTCTTTATTTATCATAGCTTTCCTAATATCTGATTCCAACTTAATAATTGAATCAATTGTTCCCTTTCCATGTCTAAAACCATTTTGATATGGGGAAAAAAAATCTGTTTTCTCCATATGATACATTAAACGATCTGTAATCATTCAAGCTATCGGTCTGTAGTTTAAAGGAATACTTGGATCTTTACCAGTTTTTTTTATTGGAATTATTAGTGCTTCTTTCCAACTTTCAGGTAAAATGCCTTCTTCCCATACCCTGTTATAAAACTCTAGCATGATGTTAAGAGATTCATCACTTAACTTTTTCATCATTACATAACTAATTCCGTCCTGTCCTGGAGTTGACGCTTTAGTGCTTTTTAAAGCTCTCTTTAATTCTGAATATGAAAAAGGCATATCCATTAAACTATTTGTTACTCTCTTTTTTCCTAGAATATATGGATGCACTTTTAACAACTTCTCTCGCATTTCCTTACATTCCTTCATCAAATTTTCAGAACTATTTATTTTTAAAAATTCTTCATTCTTTTTCCTTTACTTTTCGGAATGCATTCACTAGCAGCACTCTGTATCACTGATATTAAATCTATATATATTTTTTCAATTTTTAAACTTTCATTGATTTTGATCATTTTCAACCCTTCTTCGCATATTTTTTCAAATTTTTCCCAATCTGCTTTCTCATATCTCCACCTTCCTGTATTTCCTTGTTTTATCTTCCTTATCTCATTTTTTACAATTGTACTTAATATAGGAAAATGATCACTACCAATTGTACAATTTTTTAATACCTCCCAATTTATTATTCCTCCTAATGCATTAGAAACAATTGTTAAATCTATTGCTGATTCTCTTCCTGATTTTACATCCAAACGTGTTTTTGATCCATCATTTATGCAAACCAAGTTTTCCTTTTCCATCAACTCTTCAATGACCATACCATTTTCATCTGTCAATAAACCTCCCCATAAAGTGTTGTGGGCATTAAAATCCCCGCACAATATTACTCTGTCTCCACTTAATCCTTTTATTTCTTCCATATTTTTTAGTTTTTTGCATGGATTGTAAAAGTTTATTACTACATAATTCTTATTACCAAACCATATTTCTACAACTATATACTCCATACTTTCCCCTTTCTCCAAAACTCTATATGGCATTCCCTCTTTTAAAAACATTACACATCCTCCTCCTTTTCCTTCATCCCGGTCTCTCCTTACACTTATGTATCCTTTTAACACAAATTCTAATCTAGGATTCAACCATGACTCTTGAATACATTTTACTTCTGGCTTATCTTTCATTTGGCTTATATATCCTTTAAATTCTTGACCATTGGCACATAAACGTCTAGCATTTCATTGTAATATAGTTAACCTACACATACTATCCAACCCCTAACTCCTGACTTGCCTGAGATTCTGTATTAAGATTTTTCATTATATCTTCACATTTCAATCCCTTCATATCTAGAAATCTCTCTGCCGCCTTTACTATTATTTGCAACTTTTCTGTTCTCCTTTCGGTTTGTGCTGTGCAATGAATGACCTCCACCATGAAGAGCACAAAATTTCTCTTACTTACAATCATTGTTTCTTCTGGTACTCTATCCTCAACAATTCTTCCTGTATCTTCATTTCTTTTTCCATACTCCTTCCTTTCAATCCCACTTTGCCTATTTCTATCATTTACTACTTTCACAGCTTCAGCATACGTTTGATTATTTTGAGACTTTTCCTTTTGTACCTCCACAGCTTTTTTCCTCACCTCACAACCTCCACATGCCACATTGTGACTACCTCCACAGTTACAACACTTCAATCCTACTCCCTCTCCGCACTTCCCAAATTCGTGTTCCCCACCACAACGCGAACACCTCATTTTAGATTTACACACTGATGCGGTATGCCCATATCGCTGGCAATTATAACACCTCAAAGGAGGGGCTATATACTTCCTAATCGGGTAACTGATATAACCCATCTTAACTCGATCTGGCACTTCTTTTCCTTCCAATTTCAGACGCACTGACAAGCTGTCAATTCTTCTCCCTTCCCTATTCATTTGTAAACGGACTGCATCCATGATCTTTGCCCCCTCTAGATTATTTTTTAATTCCTCCATAGTAACTCCTACCGGAATTCCATGTATAACTCCATACACCCACGAGTTCTGTCCTACGATCTTGCAACTCATTACCACTTGTTTTCCAACTGTCTTTATTTTCATGGCTTTATTTTTTTGTTCTTCATTCCTGCATTCTATAATTAAAGCTCCATCTTGTAACACGTTTGCAAATGCTATCTCTCCTACCATCTTTTTTAGTTCATACATCAACGTCAATGGATTAACCCCTGACACACCTACCTCTCCTTTAAATTTCAATATTATCTTAAATTCACTCTTGCTATTATTATGCTCATCTCCCTCTTCCTCACTTGCTGTCGAACTACTTTCCAATCTTTCCTCCTTTCCTTTTTTCCTCTTTTTATTAATTCCTACTTTTCTGTTCTGACCTGTGTCCATCCTACCTCCATCTCTTCCTCTTCTTCACCAGAAACTCCAATTTTTATAGCCTCTGATCCATTCCCAGTTCGATTTCCTCAAAATTTAGTAGTAGTATTTTTTGAATTAGCCGCCAGCTCCGTGTTGTCTCAGTACTCGCTTCTCTTCTAGGTGAGCTCCCACCGCTGAAGTCTCTCCTTCCGGTGTTACAAGATTTTCGGTTTCTGGGATTTTCGGTTTCACTGGGCGGAGCCTACATGAAAATTCATACGATTTGTCCGCATGCGCGCCGCGCTTGAAACTGAAAATTTTGGCCAACAGTCAACACTTCTCAAATCTCCGTTCTCCACACGTTTTAGGATTACTGCGAAAACAATTATTGAGAAAAGGTAATCAGGTTTCAACGAACTAACGTTAGTACAACTGTTATTGTTGAACACTTTATTGCTTGCAAAGTTTTTTTCATTCTATGCGTTTGTCTTGATTACAAACATGAATGATTAATGTTACACATTCATTTCAGGTACTCCCGTGTGGGCATTTGTATCTTGTGAGACTTAAACTTTTATTTTTTAGCTATCATTCTGTGAATCCAGAGCATTGAAACAACTATTAAACCTGAACAAATGTATGTTGCCTAATAAACTATTTGTACCTTACACTGTTGTGGTTGTTCTGTCTCCATTCATTGACCTAGGCTATATGTTACATGAACATGAAATAGACCATGTTGCACCCATTCTTTTGTATTTTAGGCTATGTAGCCTATGTTTGTATAAATATTAGTCACATAAAATGTTGCCATAATAAAGCATTTACCTAATGGATGTAGGTCATGGCATGATGTGGAATCAAACAAGAGAAGAGTGTCTCAGAAAATTGTTTATTAAAACAAATGAAAACATATTTGGATCACACATTGTTAATAGTACCAGGCACTGCAGCCCTTATATTAAAGAAATTACATCTCACACACACACACACATATATATATATATATATATATATATATATATATATATATATATATATATATATATATATATATATATATATATATATATATATATATATATATATATATATGTATGATCATGTAAGATTAGTACTAGTTCACATTTTAAAACTGTATTTCCAAGTCTACTTTTAAACAAAGTCATTCTTGTATGACGTAGGCGATGCTCATTACTAATATTTCATATTATCCCCAATTTTAGAAAAAGGTGTTGTTTGCAGTAATTTCTGCTGGTCTTCCTCCATGCATCTTTGTAAGATCCCAATAAAAAAGGTCCTAATATAAGATGTTAACGTTACCTAATGCAGCTTTGAGATAGACTTTAAAAGTCAAATTGGGGCATCCTAATATTTCACCCTGATATGGAATAGTTTAAAGTAAAATGTAATTGTATTAAAAAAAAATAAATAAAAAAAATAACTAAAGTAAAATAAATCTAATTAACAGAGAAACTGGTGTTGCAAGTCAAATTATGCAAATTCTTAATTAGCTATTTTATGATCAGGATGATAGGAAACAGATTTTTAACCATTATTTTGTGCCTTTTGCAACTAAATTACTTGGTGTAAAAGACAAGTGATGCTAATTAACTATAATATCATAAGTGAAAGCAAATAACATCCAATGAACAAAAGTGATGTCCTAATTGTCTGCACATCATCATTACAATACATTACAAAACTATAAATAGCTACCTATGTCATCTGGTGATATTGGAGATGGATGAGGCAACATTCCAAACTCTTTTTGAATTAAAAAAATCTGGAAAGGTACCTCAGGGTCTTTCCAGGAATGAAAAAATAGTTTTTCTCAGAAAAGCCAAAAACTTCATAATTGAAAGTGAGTATATATGTATTCATATTCTATATTTGGTTCAATGATTTCACTTGTAATGTACTAATAAACAAAAATTTGCTACTTTTAGATGAAGTTTTGCATTACATCAAAAAGAGGGGCGCTCTGGTTATTAAAAGTTATTAAAAATAAAGAAAAGGCCAAAGATATATTTAAGGAGTTCCACAGTAGCTCAATAGGTGCCCACTGTGGGGTTCATAAAACTCTTGATGCCATTAACAAGAGGTTATATTGGCCAGGCATGTCCGTGGACATTAATAAGTGGGTAAGTGCACTTGCACAAATTCTCATTCATGTGTTCATAGATTTCATTAACTATTAACTGACTACGTTTACATGGACAGCAGTAATCTAATTATTGACCTTATTCTGAATAAGACAATAATCTGATTAAGGTGTTTACATGAGTTGCTTTTAGAGTAATCCGTTCATGTTCCCATTTTACATGTTGTAGAACATAAATCGATTAAGAGCACACGTCATTACGTCTCCATGCCACGCCGTCCGACGTTCCCTCAAGAATTTCACGCAGTTCGTCTTTGTTATGGTACCACATACAGTTTTGGGTGTTTCATTTTTAATTTTACGAGGGTTTCAAAGGCAGTAAATTGTCCATGCTATACGTGCAAATAGACGACGGCGGATACAAATTCTCCAGCAACAGGCTGTGCAGCTGTGCTTTCAGTCGGCAGCATGTCATTCTTGCCACCACGACAAACTCGGAGATACTGGATGAGAGTACGAAGTAAGGACTGGTGGGAGAGAGTTGTTTTAATGGAATTTGATGACGCTGAATGGAAAGAGAATTTTCGCATGTCCCGGAGAACATTTGTAAAAATATGTTCCGTGATGGAGATTGTCATGAGTCCACAGGCGGTCACTGTGCGTGCGCCTGTTCCCTTGGAGATACGGGTCCAAAAAATCCAAACGACGTTAATAGTTAGATTAAGGTCAGTGTGTACATGTCTACAATGCACTTCGATAATGCGACTAAAATAGGCATACTCCACATGTCTTAATTCGATTTTTGTTTAATTCGAGTATGGCTTTAATCGGATTAAGGTAATTAGAAATCGCTGTTAACATGGTAGTTTCTTAATCAGAGTATGGTCTTAATCAGATTAATATCGGAGTATTGTTGTCCATGTAAACGTACTGACTGAAAGTCCAAACATATTTTAGGCAACGCACTGTGATGTTTGCCAGAAAAAAAGAACTACTCTTAAGAACCAAACCGAATACACCCCTATTGTGGTAAGTCGTGTTTTGTTGTTGTTGTTTTTAAAGAAGAAACTTTATTTGTAGCACCAATGCATATTAAACATTATTGTTTATCAGGTGGCAGAGCCATGGGAGGTAGTGGGGATGGATTTAGTGGGAAAACTTGCACCAACAAAAGATGGCTGCCAATACATATGTGTAATGGTAGATTATTTTACACAGTGGTGTGAGGCTTTCCCACTAAAATCCAAAAGAGCGGAGGAGGTGACAAACAGTATTGTCCAGCTCTTTTATAAATGTGGTGCTCCTAAAAGGATTTTAACGGACCAAAGCACTGAATATACCTTATACCTTTTTGATTATTATTTTGTAATAGGCTACTTGTGATGCTTGCATAGTTATTGGAGTATAATAATTTAACAACAACAAAAAAAAAAACATTTTCTTCTTGCTCTACTAAAACTGAGATGTATTATACAGATCAACCTGGGTGTGTGCCAAACACTTGGCATCAAGCGGAGTTTATGTGCTCCATATCATCCCCAAATGAATGGATTGGTGGAGAGGCTTAATGGAACAATTCAGAAGTAAGAAACGATGTAATATTTAAATTGTACAATAAAAAATATTGATGTAACACTGCTAGGTGAACCATGTTTCTTTTCTCTCTTTTCTTCTACAGAACATTGAGCAAGCTGGTGGAAAAAAGGCCAAACACGTGGTCTGATTATTTGGATGCTGCAAAGTTTGGTCTGCGAACCAAAAAACAGCTGACCACAAACTTTTCCCCTTATTTTTTACTTTTTGGTCGTGAGGCTAGGTATCCATGTGAGGTACCAGACACGTATGAGGTTAGTGTATTTATGAGGCAAGTAAATTGTATTAAACTTGGCATTTAAAATTTTTAATGCATAATTTTTCTCCTTAGATCAATGAAAGTGTAGAGGACATGATTGCCTTGGAGTCCATAACAGAATCCATCAACCGGCAGGACAGGATTTATAAAATTGTTCAGGACAACAGGCGGTCGATCCTTTTCCTATTTAGCACCTAAACTCTGGAAAAGTCTTCCTAGCATTGTTCGGGAAGCAGACACACTCTGTCAGTTTAAATCTAGACTAAAAACACATCTCTTTACTATGGCATACACATAGAACATTTTTAACTTTCTTTATTCAAATCAAATGACTGATTGTTAGGCTGCATTAACTAGGTCAGCCGGAACCGGGAACACTTCCCATAGCACCTGATGTACTCGTTACATCATAAAAAGAGTGGCATCCACACTAATGTTAGTCTCTCTGTTTATCCCGAGGTTTACTGCAGTCGGCCGGATCCAGGCCGTGTCCGGATCGGATGGTGGACCTGCATCTGGACATGACCAGCTCATCCTGGAGTGACTGCTGAGACCGTGTCCATTAGTGTCTCCTCTGAATTTGCCTCACCGGAACGTCATCCTCAATTAACCCGTCTCCGGCGCAATAACTCCGATCTTTCAAGTATTCATATTCTTGTGTAATCGACGTGCCATCCTAAATGAACCCGTCTTGTGCGTCATACCCAAAATTTTGAATATTCCTATCTAATATGATTTATGACCTGCAAGGTTGCCAGAGTAATAATTATACACTGTTAATAATAGGCCAGAGGAGAACTGGCACCCCGACTGAGTCTGGTTTCTCCCAAGGTTTATTTTTCTCCATCATGCCCTGATGGAGTTTTGGTTCCTTGCCACTGTCGCCTTTGGCTTGGCTTGCTCAGTTGGGGATACTCAAATTATGATCCAAGTTACTCAACTAAATATACAAATAGAATTTATTAATTTGGTCATATATAATTCTATAAACTATCCAAATTAAACTAGCCAAATCAAATTTTGTTGCAATGTTGTCCTGTTTAACACTGTGAAGCTGCTTTGAAACAATCGTCATTGTAAAAGCGCTATATAAATAAAGTTGATTGATTGATTGAGAGCCGCAGGAATGTAGCTCACTGCAGAAATGCAGTAAGGTGAGAATAAATGAAAAACGTGCATGAAACCTCATCAAGTGTTAGCTTATTAAAGTTTTTTCCTCTCTTGCCCAAAAAAGGTGTTTCATGAATCGCAAGGGTTTCCATGATACCAAATGGGACTGTGTCACTTTACCACATAGTTTACAGGCTGATGACCACTCATGTGGTGTGTTTGTCTGCAAAGTAAGTAGCTGCTATAAACTTATATAATATATTTATATGTGTGTTTTATATATTACTGTTTTTTTCTCATTGAATTCACTAAACTGTTCAGTTTGCAGAAGCCATTTTAACAGGGGGAGAACTTAATTTTGCATGCAAGGAAACCGACATCGCACTGATGCGAGAAGCCATTGGCCAACGCCTGCTAAAAGAATCAGGTCTATTTTTGCTTTAAATTTTGTATAGTACAGATTGTCATGGCCATATGAATAATATTATCTTGATTAATTTGCTACCACAGAAGAGTTGAATGACTTGTGCCTGGCTTGTGGCAATACAGACTCGCATGCAAAGGGCAAAATGGACACTTGGGTAAACTTAACAGCGAATGATTTACATAAAGATAATTTTCAGTAATCTGACTTTAAGATTTCTTCTTGTGATATCTCTTTCAGATTCAATGTGACTGTTGCAGTGGGTGGTACCACTGGGACTGCATTAGCAGACCAAAACTGGATGCAGTTTTCATTTGTCCAGGATGCAAAGGACCTGTCCCCCTCCCTCCCTCACCACCTTTTTGCAATCCTTAGATTTATTTTTCAAGATGTTTTTCATTTAGTCTTTTCAATATGCACACCTGTAAATAAAATCATTGTCAACCACATTACAGTAGTGAGTGCAGTTGTTAATCCAAACTTTTTAATTTAATATTTAATAATTTATTTAATTCCTTCATGCTATGGAGTAGGCTAAGCTAACAAATGTAATGGCACTGCTCTGATGGTTCACAGGGCAATACATGGTGAAAAAATATTTCATAGCCTTGAATTAGCTTTTGCCTTGCATTAAACCAAGGCTATTACTTCCCAAATAAGAGACTTAAGAATGGCACAACCACAACAGTGTAAGGTACAAACTGTTTATTAGGCAACATATACATTTGTTCAGGTTTAATAGTTGTTTCAATGCTCTGGATTCACAGAATGATAGCTAAAAAAGTTTAAGTCTCACAAGATAGAAACGCCCACACGGGAGTACCTGAAATGAATGTAGACTCATGTCCATTTAGGTCCGTGTATCATCTGATCATTTAATTTCTTACTTGAAATGGAATAACGAGAAAAGAGAAGACGGCTTGTTTATTCGTTTTTTTCTTTAGATTATTGCACGGAAAATGAGATTTCGGCTAGATTTCGCTTTTCGTTTTGTGATTTACAAATCGGTTTATGGCCTCGATATTTCATTTGCACATGTTTTGATAGTTTGTTTTCCAATTTGAAATGAAATGAGCAGAAACGAAAAACGGCCCTTTTATTCGTTTTTTCAAAAACGAAAAGCTTAGATTTCGGCTTGATTTTTCGTTTTTTTGGTTCAAAAAGACAGATTAATAACTTCAATATTTGTTTTTCACATGTGGGCGGTCATGAGATGCCCTTTCCGCCGATTGGTCAAGCTAATCTGAGCGTGTGACGTCATCTGTCGTTCCCCAGGCCAGCAGGTCTGTTCAACAGGCTACCGCTTCTTCAACTGTAGCCTACTTGGCAGGTCCAAGATCGGGCTTTCTTCTGTGCAATTTAACGTTTCACAAAACAAATTATATCAGAAATATGAAATATTAATCTGCACCGAGCCTGTTTTATTTAGATGTGTGGAGTTAAACCTGTGTGGTGAAGCTGCGCTAGACAGTGAAGAGCAGGTGCCACAGTCGGCCTAAAGCACATGCTGTAAATACAGTCATTACCTTTCTTTACAATACGCTCAGTTTTGGACAAGGGATGATCATTGCAAATACTGTCATGAAAATCGGCTGAGGGTGGGCACCGATGATGGTGAATTTAAATTGTAATTGCAATGGTAGTAATCATCATAGCCGCCAGCGAGAGTGAGACATGATGATTGACAGGAGGATAGATAGATAACTTGTATTAAAAATAATAATAATAAAAAAAAAAAAATAATAATAATAATAATAATAATAATAATAATATATATATATATTGTTGAGAATAAAATATTTGTTTGTGCATTATTACTAACAACGCTTGTAGAAATTAATTATTAACAATAGTAAATTTAAGATAATGTTAGCTTATAAAATGATTTTGCTTTAAGACTGTATGTACTTTCTGTTGGACATAAGAGTCACCAGAGCAACAGCCAGAGGTTGTGGTAGGTATAACAGACCCATATGAGAACGTGTTTTGCTATGCATTTTGCTATACTTTCAGAGTGCCTTTGTGTCTGTTAACAAAGAAGCAGTCTTAGGTCCAGGAAATTGGAGGTGATGTTGCAAATGAAGCACAGCTGACCAGAAAATCATCTGACTCCCAAAGAAAGACAACTTATGTATTTTTGTGTATAAATATTGGGTCAGGGAAAGGCAAGTTTGTCGCAGACTGCCTGGACAAACCTTGCATAGGATTGTGTAAATCAGGGACAGTTGTGACCCAGAGCTCTGAATGCTTCTTCTTCTGACTTACTTAATCATTAAAAGAGTTAAACTATATTTTGTTCCTGCTCTCCTCATTCAACGAACACGCGGACTCGAGGAATTGATGCGAGTCAACAATATATATATATATATATATATATATATATATATATATATATATATATATATATATATATATATAATTTACTACAATTAGCCTACAGTAAAATTTAAATTCACCATCATCGGTGCCCACCCTCGGTCGATTTTCATGACAGTATTTGCAATGATCATCCCTTGTCCAAAACTGAGCGTATTGTAAAGAAAGGTTATGACTGTATTTACAGTCGATTTTCATGACAGTATTTGCAATGATCATCCCTTGTCCAAAACTGAGCGTATTGTAAAGAAAGGATATGGGAGCGTGGCATCTGCTCTTCACTGTCTAGCGCAGCTTCACCACACAGGTTTAACTCCACACATCTAAATAAAACAGGCTGGGTGCAGATTAATATTTAATATTTCTGATATAATTTTGTTTTGTGAAACGCATTAAGTTGCACAAAAGAAATCCCGATCTAGGACCTGCCATGTAGGCTACAGTTGAAGAAGTGGTAGCCTGAACAGGCGCTGGCCACTGGCCAGGGAATGACAAATGACGTCACACGCTCAGATTAGCTTGACCAATCGGCGGAAAGGGGCGTCTCATGACCGCCCACATGTGAAAAACAAATATTGAAGTTATTAATCCGTTTTTTTCCCCCTGAACCAAAAATTAAAAATCAAGCGAAATCTCGTTTTTTCGTTTTTTGAAAAAACGAATAAAGGGGACGTTTTTCGTTTCTGCTCATTTCATTTCAAACTGGAAAACAAACTATCAAAACATGTGCAAATGAAATATCGAGGCCATAAACCGATTTGTAAACCACCATCGAAAAACGAAAATCTATCCGAAATCTCATTTTCCGTGCAATAATCTAAAGAAAAAAACGAATAAACAAGCCGTCTTCTCTTTTCTCGTTATTCCATTTCAAGTAAGAAATTAAATGATCAGATGATACCTAGGGATGGCTGTCGAAACTGACGCGTTCGACGCTGTGTCGATACGAAGCGCAGATGTTTGAAACACTGCTCGAACTGTGATTCAACACGCCCATGTCACGTGACTACCGCTAAATGAAGCGCGAAGTGTTTCATCAGGTGCGCCTGTCGAAACTGTTTTGATTGAAAGGGGAACAAACCACACAGTCACACATCTGTATGAACCTCATTCCTCGGTTTAAAAGTAAAGTTAATCTTCACCTCATGGGTTTTGTGAGAGGAGATACATTTTGTGATATAAGTGAGATTTATAGTGTGCTTTGGTAAGTTATATTTAGGCTAGATTTAAATTAGATATATTTACTGATAGGTATAGACAGTTGTCATGATAAGTATTTCATTATATGTGCATGTACCTAGTCTAACCACTAGATGTCAGTAGTGAAGTATTTACCTGTATGCGTGGGTTCTAGATGAAGGAGACGCATAGTCATGTTGTTGTGAAGTTGCACCATGTGCGGACCGTTCTGCAAATAAAAGATGTTTGTTAGACACCGCTTGATTTAATGAATAACAAACATTACATGGTACCAGGAGTGGTAAGAAGTTCAGATAGTCGTTATGGAAAGTGTAAAACCGCCTGACGCTGTCAACTGGACTGGGAATATTGACTGTGAGTGGCGAACGTTTAAGCAACGATTTACACTGTATTTGCAAGCAGTGGGGCTGGACGATCAGTCGGATGCAAGAAAGATTGCTTTATTGCTCACCGTAGCGGGACCACAATCGATCGAGGTATTTAACACGCTGGTGTTTGATCGAGCAGAAGATAAAGGAAGCTTCGAGAAAGTGATTGAGAAATTTGATTTACACTGCTCACCAAAAAAGAACGAGACATTTGAGAGGTATGTTTTTCGTTCACGTCTGCAACTTCAAGGAGAGACATTTGATAGTTTCTTAATCGACCTCAAATTGAAAGCAAAGACATGTAACTTTGGATTACTACATGATTCAATGGTCAGGGACCAGATTGTGTTTGGAATAAATGACAAGAAAATGAGGGAGAGATTATTGAGAGAAACTGAGCTGACATTAACTGATGCAGTACGGATATGTCATGCCAGTGAAGTGGCGCAGCAACATGCTAAAACATTCAGTGAACATACAAAGACTGCTGCACATGAAAGCTCGTCAGTAGCTGCAGTGACAGAGAGAGCTCAGAAACAAAGCTCATCAAAATGGAAACAGCAAAATGAAAAAGAAATGTTCAATTGTAAGAGATGTGGCAAAAGACACAGACCAAAGCAGTGTCCTGCCTATGGCAAAACCTGTGCTAAATGTGGAGGGCAGAACCACTTTGCAAAGCAGTGCTTGACAAAGAAACATAGTCGAAGTGAACGAGTCCATGCAGTGGAAGAAACTGCTCTTAGCGACACATTCTTTGTGGGAATGGTAGAACAGGCTGAAGAAGACTTGTGAAGGATAAGTGGACTGCAGCTGTAGAAATAAATGGAGCAACAATAATGCTGAAATTAGACACAGGAGCCAAAGCCAATCTGATCTCTGAAAGAGATATAAGAAAAATGAAAAGCAAGCCACATATTAAACCAAACACTGTGCAACTCAAAGCTTACAACGGACAGAGCATAGAAACAAGAGGAACATGCAAAATCAAAGTAAAAGTGAAAAGTAAAGAACAACACCTTGTGTTCGTAGTCGTTCCAGATGGACATGATTCAGTGTTGGGAGACAAGGCATGTGAAGACTTAGGCCTAGTTAAAAGAGTAGACAACATAAAATCTGGCAAAACACAGGACAGCGTTGATAATATAGTAAAACAGTTTCCTGACATTTTTGAGGGATTTGGAGTGCTTCCATTCACCTATAAGATACAGCTCAAAGAGGATGCAAAGCCAGTGGTCCATGCTCCAAGACGGGTGCCAGCTCCACTAAGAAATAAGTTAAAACAGGAACTGGAAAGGATGACAGCCATGGGAGTTATAAAGAAAGTGGAACAGCCGACAGAATGGGTGAACTCCATGGTTTGTGTAAGAAAAGCAAACGGAGAATTACGTGTGTGTATGGATCCAAAAGACCTAAACGCAAACATTCAGAGAGAACATTATCAGATTCCTACTAGGGAAGAAATCATCAGTGAGATGGGAGGTGCAAAGTTCTTCACAAAGCTGGATGCTTCTCAGGGCTTTTGGCAGGTAAAACTACATGAAGATAGCACACACTACTGCACATTTAACTCACCCTTTGGCAGATACTCCTTCTTAAGGATGCCCTTTGGGATTTCTTCGGCACCTGAAGTGTTTCATAAAGCCATGGAGCACATAATTGAAGGAATACAAGGAGTTCGTGTCTATGTGGATGATGTCATATTGTGGGGATCCACAATTGAACAGCACAATGAAAGGCTCATGGAAGTTTTGCGGCGGCGAGTGCAGAAATTTGGACTGAGGCTGAATAAACAGAAATGTCAATTTGGAGTAAAGGAAGTCACATTTTTAGGAGACAAGCTGTCAGAAGGTGGCGTACAACCAGACAAAGGTAAAATTCAAGCAATACTCAATATGCCCAGACCTACAGACAAAAAGGCAGTGTTAAGAGTGATGGGAATGATTAACTTTATCGGAAAGTTCATTCCAAATCTGTCTTCTAAGACAGTGTACATGAGTGAACTGTTACATGACAAGTGTGAGTTCAAGTGGACAGACAATCATGAACAAGAGTGGGGACGTCTGAAGACAATCTTGACAACAGAGCCTGTGCTGACTTTCTTTGAACCATCTAGGAGGACAAAGATATCAACAGACGCATCTAAGGATGGCCTGGGAGCCGTGCTGCTCCAGGAAGAAGGAAAACACTGGAGGCCAGTTGCATATGCCGAGAACGATGACTCAAGCTGAGTGTCGTTATGCTCAAATCGAGAAAGAGTGTCTTGGACTGGCTTATGGAGTGGAGAAGTTTCACAGTTATGTGTATGGACTTCCAAAGTTTGTGGAGACAGATCACAAGCCACTAATAGCCATCATCAAGAAAAATTTGAGTGAAATGTCACCGAGAATCCAACGGCTAATGATGAAGCTTCAGAGATATGACTTTGAACTGATATATACACCTGGAAAGTACATAGTGCTAGCAGATGCCCTGTCCAGAGCAACCTCAGACAGTGAGACACATCACAAGAGCTCTACAGAAGCTGACGTGACTCTTCATGTGAACATGATAGCAGGTGCTCTTCCAGTGACGGATGCAAAGTCCAAACAGATTGTAGCTGAAACTGCAAAAGACAGAGAGCTACAGACTGTCATCAAACTTCTGAATGAAGGCTGGAAAAAGGAAGCATGTTCACGGTACTACAATATAAGGACAGAGTTAAGTGTGGTAGGAGGACTTCTGCTGAGACAGAATAGAATAGTGATACCACAAGCACTGAGAAAGGAAATGCTGAGAAGACTGCATGAGGGACATCTGCAGAAAAATGCAAACGGAGAGCCAGGACAGCCATCTATTGGCCAGGAATTAATGCTGACATTGACAGAATGGTGTCAACCTGTGATACCTGCTTAAGTCATCGAGCAAAGCAGCAAAAAGAGCCAATGATCATCACTGACAGGCCTAGTGAGCCGTGGCAGAAAATTGGAACAGATTTGTTTGTCTTAAATGGTAAGAACTATCTACTTGTTGTGGACTACCTGTCTAACTATCCAGAGATGGCTCTGCTTCCAAATACATCTACTGCCAGTGTAATCACACACATGAAGTCAATCTTTGCAAGGCATGGTATCCCTCAGGTTGTCTGCAGTGACAATGGACCGTGTTATAATAGCAAAGAATTCCAGGAATTTGCAGTGGAGTATGATTTCAAACATGTGTCATCGAGCCCGCTATATCCACAATCTAACGGGAAAGCGGAAAAGGGAGTACATATAGTCAAAATGCTACTGAAGAAAGCAGTGAGCAGCAAGTCTGACCCGTATCTAGCATTGTTGAATTACCGTGCTTCACCACTGGAACATGGTTTTTCTCCAGCAGAGATGTTAATGGGAAGGAAATTGCGTACTACCCTGCCTTACCTGACACAACCAAAGGAAAACAAAGGTTTGAAAAAGAAACAAATGCAACTAAAAAAGAGACAGAAAATTAACTATGATAAGACCTCCAGGAGTCTTCAACCTCTTGCTACCAATGACACAGTAAGACTTGAGGATTGCAATACCTGGCATAGAAAAGTCACAGTCCTTGAGGAGGTTTATCCGAGATCGTACACTGTGAAAACAGAAGATGGTCAGATCCTGAGAAGAAATAGGAGAAGTTTGCTGAAAACACAAGAAACAGTGCCACAGAGTACATCACCTGAAGAATCGGAAACAGAACCAGTTATTGACAATAAAGAGGATGAAAAGGAGACACATTTACCTGAATTGCGAAGATCCAAACGCACAATCAAACCACCTGAGAGACTTGACCTGTAAAGGAAGAATTAGTAAAGTGAATAGACATTTAAGTATTTACTATGCAAAAAGAGAGTTTGACAGTTGGATGTTAATTAAGAGATTGTTTGTATAAAGAGCATAATGTTTAAGTTGTTATATAATACGTTGTCGTTAAGTGAGTGTGCAAGAATTAAATGCAGTAATGGTGAAACTTTAAATCTAAAAAAGAGGGGATGTCATGATAAGTATTTCATTATATGTGCATGTACCTAGTCTAACCACTAGATGTCAATAGTGAAGTATTTACCTGTATGCGTGGGTTCTAGATGAAGGAGACGCATAGTCATGTTGTTGTGAAGTTGCACCATGTGCGGACCGTTCTGCAAATAAAAGATGTTTGTTAGACACCGCTTGATTTAATGAATAACAAACATCACAACAGTGACATATAGTTAGGATAGATATAGGCTAGTGACACATTCATATAGGCAAAGTTAGATAGTGACAGACAGCACAGCATAAGATATTGTATGTACTTGCTAAAAAATATTTGTGCATGCCAGCAACATGTGTCTCCTGTGAGAGGATTTTTTCAAAGGCTGGAGAAATTATATGTAAAAAAAAGAAGTCGGTTAAGTCCTTCAACAGCAGAGAAATGTATATATATTTTTTAATAAACATGTAATGTAGCAACTGTGACACATTGTGGCTGTATTTATTTTATTAATCTTCATTTTTCATGACAAAAAACAACAAGGAGGCTACAGGTTACAAAAGTATTTGTCAGACAGATGTTAAAAACTATTTTATTAACATAGATCACTGTCAAGGTTATTTCAGATCAATACATGCAAGTGACCACTAGATGGCGTAATGGAAACGGGTGTCGGGTGTTGTTTCGAAGCTCCGGCACATTTGCTTCAACTGTTTCAGTGCTTCACGAAGCCTCGGTCTGCCCATCACTAATGATACCCATTTAGTACGTTTACTTCTGTATCCTACTTACTGTGAATGTCAATGTGTATAACGTTAATCATTCATGTTTGTAATCAAGACAAACGCACAGAATGAAGAAAACTTTGCAAGCAATAAAGTGTTGAACAATAACAAGTGTACTAACGTTAGTTCGTCGTTGAAACCTGATTACCTTTTCTCAATAATTGTTTTCACAGTAATCCTAAAACGTGTGGAGAACGGAGATTTGAGAAGTGTTGACTGTTGGCCAAAATTTTCAGTTTCAAGCGCGGCGCGCATGCGGACGAATCTTATGAATATTCATGTAGGCTCCGCCCAGTGAAACCGAAAATCCCAGAAACCGAAAATCTCGTAACACCGGTTCAAGGAGCCGTCATTCCAAATCTCACTAACCAATGAGAGCAAACCGCTGTTAAGCCCGCCCACACGGTAGGTCTGTGTCACAGTCACAGTGACAGGGTATCAGAGATGCAACTCATTCTGTTGTTTGGTAACTGGCGCAATTCCCGGGGGGGACAGGGGGGACATGTCCCCCCACTTTTTGAAAGTCACCCGCACTTTACTTAATGCTATGCTTTTGCTTTGAGAGTCGACAAAAACGTGATTTTTACATCATCTGTGTGTAAATTAGAGGTTACAGCACTCTTGTTTAAAAAAGAAAAAAATAGATATATTTAATTTACCTTTCAGAGCATGTGAAAGACGGTCGTGACAGTCGATGGAACGGTCAGTGCTGAATTTTTACGAAAGTTTATAATTTGCTCATATTTAAAACCTTGCAAAAAAGCTTCACGCAATCACCTCCAACAGAAATAGGTATTTTACTTATTTTGTGCTTCAGTAGATAAAGGTCTATGATTTTGCATATAAGGAGAATGGAGCGGTATGAAACATTATTCGCATTGAAATTTAAAACTGTTAAAAGACAATCCTGCATAAGAGAAACTAAGAAAGAACTGCTGCATAGGAGCGCTGCGCGCTTTGACTGTGTTGCTTCAAGCGCATCATTCTGCACACGGGATGTGCATAAGTGCTTTGTGACGCGCTGTACTGGAGCCTTTCATATTATAATACTTTTGCACTATGAAATAATATTAATGGCATATCTTGTTCTGTCCTACCTATAATATGTTGCTTTATATGTATTTATATATAATTAGTTTACCCTTGTTTATCAGTTTTCCTGACATTACACATTTTAGCACAAAGCCTAAAATACTTTGATTGCTGTTAGGGTTAGCTGTCATTAGATTCCAGTGTGATTTTTTTAATTATTATTATTTATTATTATTATTATTATTATTTGTGGATGTCCCAATCAGGATGTAGGAGGATGTGACATTTTGAAATAAATGTTTATTTTATATATTTTGGTTGTAGTTATGAGTTAATATAAATGTACCCTTTTGTGTAAAATAGGCACATAATATCGAAATATTGATTAATATAAGCCTGAATGCTGAATAAACCAGGAGATCGGCAATTAAACAGTTTTTTTTTTTATTATTATAATAATTATTAGTCCTTTTGTTTGTTAAAACAAAAAATCCTGATTTATGGAAGAAATCTAGTCTATGGGATTCTACTTCTGGAACCTGACAGACCTACATGAAAGATCACAATTTAGCGCCTAAGCATGAAAAGGCAGCTTATTTTGCTGGATTTTTTCAGATATCCGAAAATAAGGAAGCGTATAGCGATTATGTGAGTAATAATATATCTCACCTGTTTTACTCTAGTAAATTAATTGATTAACGTTGCCTTAATTATTATTATTATTGGAATAAATATGCTATCAAATTTTACCTCAGACGAAACTCTGGCAGTGTCAGAAGATTTGGCGCACAATCCTGTAGTGTGACTTCTCCTACGACGACCGTCAAATTATCTTTGTTTTTCAAGACAAACCATGACCAAAATGAGATTTCTTTGTAGCCACCATTTAAATCCCGCCTGTAATGCAGCTCACCGTCACCGAACGCGTCATTCATTGATGATATAAAACTGGACGATTTTCTTGCATGCGTCCGTTTTAGTGCGCCTCAACTATTGTACAGTCTGACTTACAGAAGGGATCTTGTTTGTACAGTCTGACAAGAAAGAATCTTAAAGGACTGTTATAAATCGCACAGTGTGTACCCGACGCTTAAAGGGTTACTTCAGCGATTAGCATTAAGCTTTGTATCAGTAGAAACCCGGGAGTATATTCAAATTATCGTACTTTCCCCCCTCATATCACCCTGAGATGAGAGAATTATGTATTTTATTTCTGGAAAAATTCCTCCAATGATGCAAATATCGTGCGTCATCGGAGGAGTTTTTGGCCAGAGGCTGAAGACTACAGCCAGCAGGAGGCGCTATTCCCTTGCTGTTTTCTCAGTCTAGAAGGCACCAAATTCAAAAATAATTTCATATTTCTACTACATTAATGACCAAGTTTAAATACAGATTCATCTTCCTAGCGCTGAAGAACCCCTTTAACTGACTAAATAAGTCGAATTGTGGCAAGTCTGCACGTTTTATTTACATCACTTATATAGGCTATATTTTACTTTATTGATTTAGCCATGTATCTATACAAATACAGTCTTGATAACTTAACGTTTAAAACAACTGTAGGTTAAAACTGACAATTGAGTCTAATAAAACAGGTGTTATTTAATTTCTTAGAAGTGACGAAGGTAAAGTTATGCTATTAACAACTCACAGCTAAATTAAATAAGTTAATTATTCTACCTTCGTAAGGAAAGTTTTGTCCGTTTTCTCACATTCTTGGCTGCGAGTTTTCTGTGTCATGTCAGTTATCAGAAATAAGCACACCCAATTTTGTATATTGTAATTAAAAGTAATAATGTAATTAAAAGTGATTATGTGAATTGCTTGCTGCATAATGTCAAAAGGGGTAGCAGAAGTTTTGTTTTTGTTTTTAACCACACTTTTACAACAATTATTTACCATCAATAAATTGTTCACCCCCTGAAAATTTATGGGCTACAATAAATTTGGGTCTTTGTTTAATTTTGATAATCCATTGCATATTAATATGGTATGTTGAAACTTTAATGATAATTGAAATGTATACCTTTCCTACACAACATTTGTTTACATTAATTTCCGCGCATTACCCAACATTCAGTTTTGGTCCCCCCCACCTGTCAGACCAGAGTTGCACCCCTGGTTTGGTTTGGTATATGTTGGTAACTTATATGATTTGTTTTTACTAAAACAGAAACATCTACTACAAATGTGAAATTAAATAAATGCAGCTTGATTTAGGCCAATATTTTAATAGTGGTTTCTTATACGAATATTATCTCATGCCTCGGACGGGGGCTGTTAGCTCTCAGCTTTCTTGCTATTAGAGAGCAACATCTCATTCTCAATAGCGTCTGCAGTACAAAATGCTATTTGATAGTAACGTTACATCAAGATACAAGCATTCGACAGATAGGATTTAATGCTTCATAACACTTTCGCAAAAACGATGAAAATTTTAACTGCCGTTTACAATAGCTACCAAGTTAACTTAGATCTAACGTTATATACGTTAACCCTGTAATGCTATGTTACACTTTAATGTGTGCTGTTTCTAACTTTGACAGCAAGTTAAAACACGTGATACATGAAACATATGGAGGCACTATCAGAATATAATCAATTTATATATTTAGTCGCGGTAAAATATGTGTAGTATTATAATATTATTATTATTATTAGTTATATCAGATTGCAGTCACTGTGAGCGGCGCTCCAGTGGCGCAATCGGTTAGCGCGCGGTACTTATACAGCAGTACGTTGCAGAGCAATGCCGAGGTTGTGAGTTCGAGCCTCACCTGGAGCAGTGTTTTTGTATATATATAAAATATCTTGAACTTCATCTGTCTAGCGGTCACTATAGTTGAAATAATAAGCCATTTTTGAAAACAAACAAACAAACAAATAATAGTTATGCTATTAAACTGCTTAATAACAAAACATTATATAATCTTTGAAAAGCTTATTATTTGCATGTGTATTTGCAGTTTACGTTTGTTTAATATATTCTAAATTACATTCTCATTATTCCAAGGTCAACTGTTTATCTGATTTAATCATTTTTAAACATGTTTATACATTTTATAGATTGTATTTCAGGATTTCAATTGAATTGGTAGTACCTCTGTCTAACAGCAGGCAGCATTCGAAGACCATCTAAAAGGCCTTGTATAGGCTACATCTCGTTAACATAAAGCACTTACACAAGCCTGTCAGCTGATGGCAGTGTTGTTCATGAATTTGACCAGTTCACTCGCTTCCACTGTCCGTACATTTTACTACACATGGATTGTTTAAAATTTTTAGTATGTTTATAAAAACCCCAAAGAAAATAAAAGTTTAGAAAATTATTTAATTCAACATTTAACTTTTATTAACATTTTATTCTGTTTTTTTTTATATTATTATTTTTTTATTTACTTTTGAAGCACAGAAAAGTTGCATTCTATAACATTTTGATAAGTTTTAAAACTTAAAACCCAAGGCATATTCTGTGACAATATCTGAAGATTTTGGATTGCTATACTTCAAAACTAATTTTATGCCCTGTAACACGTGATATTAACGTCTCAAATTATCTGGTCATAGTTGATCAGCAATGATGTCAAAAACCACATCATATAATCTGCTTTATTGATGTTGGAAGAACTAATAATAGTATATTATTGCCAAAATCTGACATCCAAGCCAAATCTTTCTGGCTGGTTGTGTACACTGAATTCTGATTAGTTAATTTTTTTTAATAACAGAAATAGATAGGCCTAATGTGATTCAAACACATTAGTGAATGAGTGTCAGTGAATGAGTGGAAAACCTGGCAGGTTAGAGAACACATGAGTTCACTATCTTTGTATATCTAAAGTATATTACTTAAATGGGAGAAGGTACAACAATATATCACAAAATAAGTCCTGCCTTCTAAATAAAACAGCTAATCGCTGATTGGTAAAGTCATCTGCTGCTAGAAGTACTATTTGCTATAGAAACGGTCAGTGTTCAGTGTTTAGGACTGCCTCTCTGCCACATATTGAGATGACCAGGAATTCACCTGAAATCTACATGATTTAATGTGAAAAATTATCGGTAACACTTTACAATAACAGGACATGAATAATCATGTATTAATAAATAAATTAATAGTTAATTCAACATGAACTCATGATTAGTGAAGATATGAACTAATCATGAACAAATTAGGAGCTATCCTGAACAAAGACATGAGTCATAAGTATTCTGTCCCTCTATGTTCTATAGTATTTTATTAGTCCGTTAGTGCATTTCTTTATTTTCCCACTAGGGGTCACTATCTCCTTTAGTGTTTTTTGGGGGTTCATCTTCCATTATATTTTGCACGTGCTATGACTGCTCTCTGTTAAGGGAGACATTTATATGCAATACAAGAGAAAGTGGGAAAAGGTAGAAGAAGAGGGAGAAATAGAAGGGAGGAAAGTATAATTACAAGATTAAGGGTGGGACATACCGGTTTGAATAAAACATTACATTTAATAGCTAAGCATCCAACGGGTTTATGTGAGAAATGTGGACAGAGTGAAACTGTAGAACATGTGTTTTTTAATTGTGATGGTTATGAGGAAGAAAGAGAAGTGCTAAGAGAAGAATTATGGAACAGTGAAGGGAAAGAGTTAACATTAAAGAATATATTAGATTCAGATATAGGAAATATGGTTAATGTGTTGTTTCAGTTTTTGAATAATACTGGTTTAATAAAGAGAATTTAAGATTAATAGATATATAGGATTATAGACAGTGGGAGAAGATGTGGATGAAGTATTGGTGAGAGGGAAGTAAATCTGGAGGTAAGTAAGGGTAAGGATAGGAAGCGGGAGTTAAAGGGAAGTGGGGTGGAAACTGGAGGAGCTGAACACGCAGCGCCAGTGTTTTTTTTTTTTTTTAATGTTATGAGAGAGAAATGTTTCTGATTCAAGCTACCAGATGATGGCAGTAATGCACTGTTAAGTGCGGTTGCCAATAAAATGAAAGAAGAAGAAGAAGAAGAAGACTGCTCTCTGTTGGTGATATATTGAGGCAGCAGGAAAAAAGTTTGTTACACTCAGTGTGAGAAAATGTCTAGAGGTGTTGACATGCTACACTCCTCTCCGACCCCGTATATCTTTGAGAAGCTTTGACATGCCATAATCAGTAAGTAAGAAATAGCCAATTTTGTCTTTCTAAATGTTCTGTTATTTAAGAGGTTATTTTGACTCTTACAAGCAAAAAGACGATTGTGAGCTAAGTCAAGCTAATGTTGCTAGCTTGTTTGGTATGTGGCTGCACAGTTTCTTATAAGGCAATGTCAGCATTGCTTTTCACACTACCTAGCTCGTCAGGTTGTTCATACAGGTTGTCAAAGTATAACAAGTAACGTTAGTCTTTGTTTTCTTGTGTAGCTGAGTTAATGTTCTACTAAATTTATCTAATACTTTTACAGAACAGTGAAGAGGTAAACAAATGTATAACTTTCTTCTACAGTAGCAGTAAATTCATTTTGGGATTATAAATATGTCGAACAGCATTTTGAGCTGCCTGTTAATTTGTGTACTGAAACTCCAATTGACTGCAGTATATTCTGCATCCTCATGGTGGCAAACTGACACAAACTGAATTATTTAAAATGTAATCGTGTGATTCTTATATCTGAGTTCTGATCACTTCCAGCATTTAAATCCACAGCAATGTGTCTTAGTTTGTTATATAATTTATTTTTAATAAACTTTGCTTGTATGTTTACAGTTTTACAAAATCAGAAAAGAGAGGTCTTCAGTAAAGGCTCTAAGAAGAAAACTGTGTCCTGTCATTCCTAGAGCCACACCTTCTCTTACTGCATGTTTAGCTCGCTGCATAGGCTGAGTAGCCACACACTCAACCGAGGGCAGAAGAATAAGGATTCATTCATGAATAACAGCAGCATTAATACATGGGTAACACTTTATAATAACATTCAGTTAAAAGTCATTTATAAGTGGTTAGTTAATGATGAACTAATCATTGACAAAACATTCATAAATGATTATCAAGTGCTATGCTAACATTTTATGTATTTTTTGTAAGTTCCATAACAAGCAGGGGCGGAGCCAGACGATGTAAACATTCGGGGCTTAGCCCAAACCTATAGGGGTCCGGGGGCATACTCCCCCGGGGAGATTTTTTTCCCATTTACATCTGCTAAATGCACTATTGTTCAGGCTGTTTGAGATAATAGAATGCCTAAAAATCTATATACTATCTGGGAAAATGATAAGTTACTCAGTAAAAAAAAAAAAAAAAAAAAAAAAATCACCCAGTAGAGCCTACAAACTGTTTTGTATTTAACTGTTCTCCTGCTGTAGTGAATCCAAAACACCAACAATGTTAAGGATGACTCATTTTCACCCCTGGCAAATAAAAAAAGGCAACCATTATCTGACTATTTTAGGTAAAATTGGAATTTGGTGTAAACATTATTACTTATCTTTAGAGTTCAGTTTGGTTTACTTTGTGCTTAGCTGACAAATTTGCTACATCAGAATCCATGCCATAATCATCTAGGCTGCTCTTTTAGCAAATGCTGCAGTGCCAAGTAAATGTGCTCTTCAATACTCTGAATCGAATATCAGGCCAACAGAAGAACATTTACTAAAATGATTATGATAAACAACAATCATACCCAGAATGATAAACAACATGACCATATATTATTATGTAACGGTACTTTATTTGTTTGACTACTGGTCACTTTTCTCCTGCCTCTTCTTCTCTTACTCATGTTCCATTCATCTCTGGAAATTTCGTCCACTAAAAGAAGAAAGTATAAACCAAAAAAGTATAAGTGTTTCTGATCACAAACTTAAGATGCAAAAAAGATTTAATGCAAATCTTATTCTCTTACATTTACTTCTGGCATCTGTGCTCCCCTTTACTCATCTGCTCTTCACTCCTTACTACTAAACACATTTTCATCTCTTGTCCCTCTTCCAATTCACCTGCTTCTCTATTTTCTTTTCTGTTTCCCCTCACTCATCCCTTTCTTCTCCACTCCTCAAATCCAGACTTCCACTTGTCCTCCTCTTCTCTCCTATTTCTCCACTCCTCATCACACATTTTTCTCCTCTCTCCTTCTCTTAACTTATGCTTTTCATTTATTTCACACTCTCCTCATCATCTCTCCTCCTCTTGTCCACCAGCTTCTCCTGCTCCACAGGTGTATTCGTGTCTGTGGCGAGGGGGTTGTGGTTTCGCGAGGTCTGCATGGACGGAGGAGGCCGGGAGACGAGCGGTAAGAAAGTAGGTCAAGTGCATGATGATAAACACCTGTGTCTGATTGCAGTGATTGGCGCGGAGAGACCGCTTAAAAGCCCGGCCGGAAGCAGTGTGCGGGAGAGGGAGACGCTGAGGACTCGTGGGAGAGACATTGGGACTGTGACTTGAGAGAAAGCTGTTGTTAAGCGGAGGAGGATACAAGTTTTGAGTGATTGATATGAGTGCGCAAGGCGCCAGTTTATGTTTATAACTGAGTTGAAAATAAAGTCCCATGAGTTCCAGCATTTCGCGGACCCTGCCTTCTTCCTTTCCACCCCCACATCTGAACCTCATCACACTGGTGCCGAAACCCGGGAGAGGAAGAAGAAGCCGTTGCCATCATGTAAACCCTGTCAGCCACGCCGTTTGCGGACCTCATCCGATCGCTAGCGGGACTACACGAGGAACACCATCGGGCACTGATCGGGATGAGGGAGGATCAGGAGCAACGTTTCCGTGCCCTCGTCAGTGCCCAAAAAGAGGACCGCGAGCTGTTCCGGAGCTGTCTGGACCGGGAGGTTCGGACCGAGGGACCATCTGCTGCGACAGCGCCGCCCACCGCCCCACGCCGCTGGACTCGGCCATCCGACTGGCGGAGGACCAGATGGTGGTGTGCCCCGGGGTCGGCGAACCCCTCCCAGCAGTCTCTCTCTCTCTCTCCCCCCATTCCCATTCCTTCTTCCCCTCCCTCAGCCTCTTTAACGAGGCCGGTCCCTTTTCCCAGGTCCAGCCGGGGGATGCCGCCGAGGCCAATGCCCCGTTGGAGGGGTTGCGAGGGACCCACGGGGTCGGGGACGCCGTCCCGGACGGACGGATCGTCGGGGGTGGGCCAGATCTCCAGATCCCTTGTCCCGCTTCCTGCCACTAGGGCGGCAGGAAAGCCTGGGCCGGCTTGTTGGCGCTGCGGGGACCCGGGGCATTTCATTGACAGGTGTCAAGTGATGGAGGTGGGGGCGCTGGTCCGGGTCCCCGATGAACCACAAGCCGCCCTCGATCGAGCCGGCCTGTACCAAATACCCGTGAGTATTACGGGGGGTACATATCAGGCTTTGGTGGATTCAGGGTGTAACCAGACCTCTATTCATCAAAGCCTGGTTCAACCCGAGGCATTGGATAATGGCCGCTTGGTTACGGTGAGGTGTGTGCACGGGGATATGGTGAAGTACCCACTGGTACCAGATGTGATTCAATTTCGGGGAATAAAACATAGTGTGGAGGTAGAGCGGTTAGTACCCACCTCAGACACCCGCTGATTTTAGGGATAGATTGGCCAGCGTTCACGGAGTTATTGGGGTGTATTTGTGCGGGTGTCTCCTGCGAAAAAAGGAAGCGGGGAGCGAGCGCGGTCGCGCAGCTGGGGGAAGCCGATCCGGGACTGTCTGGGGCTGGGTCAGAGGAAGGGAGCGTGGTAGAGAGGCTAATCCTTTCCGGCCGCGATGATTTTCCTCTGGATCAGTCCCAAGACGAATCGCTCAAAAATGCCTTTGAGCAGGTCCGCACCATCGACGGACGGCTGATCCAACCGGTAGCGACCGCCATCGTATCCTTATTTTGCAGTAATCAAAGATAGGTTGTATCGAGTAACCCAGGATGCTCAGACAAAGCAGGATACAACCCAGTTATTGGTACCAAAGAGCCGTCGGGAAATGCTTTTCCAGGCGGCTCATTGTAATCCCATGGCCGGTCACCTGGGGCAAACCGGCACGTTGAAAAATGCCTTTGAGCAGGTCCGCACCATCAACGGACGGCTGATCCAACCGGCGCGACCGCTATCGTATCCTTATTTTGCAGTAATCAAAGATAGGTTGTATCGAGTAACCCAGGATGCTCAGACAAAGCAGGATACAACCCAGTTATTGGTACCAAAGAGCCGTCGGGAAATGCTTTTCCAGGCGGCTCATTGTAATCCCATGGCCGGTCATCTGGGGCAAACCGGCACGTTGAATCGTTTAATGGCTCGATTTTTTTGGCCGGGCATTCACGAGACTGTGCGCAGATGGTGTGCCGCTTGTCGTGAATGTCAGCTGGTGAACCCACCGGCCGCTCTAAAAGCGCCTTTGCGCCCTCTACCTCTAGTGCAGGTCCCCTTCGAAAGAATTGGGATGGACCTCATCGGGCCATTAGAACGATCCACACGGGGGCATCGTTTTTCAGTAGTCATAGTGGATTATGCAACACGATACCCCGAAGCAGTAGCGCTCCGTAACATCTCAGCAAAAAGTGTTGCGGACGCGCTGTTTCATTTAATCTCGGGTGGGAATCGAAAGAGATTCTCACCGACCAGGGCACGGCGTTTATGTCTCGCACCATAAGAGAACTTTACGGATTGTTGGGCATTAAGTCAGTTCGTACCAGCGTTTACCACCCACAAACAGACGGTCTAATAGAACGATTTAATCGCACGTTAAAGACAATGATTCGTAAATTCGTACACGAAGACGCCAAGAATTGGGACAAATGGCTGGAACCTCTGTTGTTCGCTGTCAGAGAGGTCCCCCAAGCCTCCACGGGGTTTTCCCCCTTCGAGCTCTTGTATGGCGGCAACCCGAGGGTCCTTGACGTCATGCGAGAAGCTTGGGAGGACGGACCTCGGAGAGCAAAATGAAATTCAGTATGTCCTGGACCTGAGAGCAAAACTCCACACTTTGGGGCGGCTATCAATGGATAATTTGCTACAGGCTCAGGACACACAAAGCCGGTTGTACAACAGACGAACCAAGCTGCGAGAATTTACACCGGGAGAGAAGGTACTGGTATTGCTACCCACGTCTAGCTCAAAATTACTCGCCAAGTGGCAAGGACCCTTTGAGGTTACGCGGCGAGTGGGGGATCTCAATTATGAGGTAATTAGAACGGATAGGAACGGGGCACGTCAGATATACCACCTCAATCTCCTTAAAAAATGGAACGAGGCGGAGTCAGTGATGCTGGCCACGGTGGTATCATCAGAGGATGATCTCGGGCCGGAAGCGAGCATCAAATGCCAACCTATCACCCTGGCCCCAGGGGGAGATCACCTCGCACCGGACCAGCTCACTGACATTGCCCAGTTGCAAGCCAATTTTGCAGACGTGTTCTCGCCCCTACCCGGTCGAACGAATCTAATACGTCACCATATTGAGACAGAGCCGGGCGTGGTAGTTCGCAGCCGGCCGTATAGATTACCTGAGCATAAGAAAAAGGTGGTTCAGACGGAATTGGAAGCGATGCTAGACCTGGGTGTAATAGAAGAATCCCATAGTGACTGGGCGAGCCCGATAGTTCGATTCAGTGTGGATTACCGCAAGGTGAATGCTGTGTCAAAATTCGATGCTTATCCAATGCCATGGATTGATGAGTTGCTTGATCGGCTAGGTGCGGCACGCTTTTATTCGACACTGGATTTAACTAAAGGATATTGGCAGATTCCCTTAACTCCGTTATCCAAAGAAAAGGTGGGGGGGGGCTGCAGGCCGGATGGCTCCCGGCCTGAGGCGGGCGGTGGGGGTATGTGGCGAGGGGGCGTGGTTTCACGAGGTCTGCACGGACGGAGGAGGCCGGGAGACGAGTGGTAAGAAAGTAGGTCAAGTGCATGATGATAAACACCTGTGTCTGATTGCAGTGATTGGCGCGGAGAGACCGCTTAAAAGCCCGGCCAGAAGCAGTGTGCGGGAGAGAGAGACGCTGAGGACTCGTGGGAGAGACACTGGGTGAGAGAAAGCTGTTGTTAAGCGGAGGAGGATACAAGTTTTGAGTGATTGATATGAGTGCGCAAGCGCCAGTTTATGTTTATAACTGAGTTTATAACCAGCATTTAGCCGACCCTGCCTTCTTCCTTTCCACCCCCACATCTGAACCTCATCACAGTGTCCTTGCCTCTTCACTCACTTATTTTCCTCCTTGCTCATTTTCAGACTTATCTCCTTTCTCTGAATTTAATAACTATATACATGTAAAAGCTATTAACCATACAGAAATTATGTATATATAACCGATTTAGTAACTAGCATATTTAGCATCTCCATTCTTTTGCTCCTTTTTCACTCTCCATTCTTTTCCTCCTACACTATTTCTCCTATTTCTTCTTTGCATTCCTTTCTTTCTCTCGCAAACCCTCTAAATCCCCATTTAATTGAGCAAATCTGTCAATAACGTTGTCAGGGTTGATGTCATTCAAATTGTCCTTTTCAATGTACAGATATGGCCAAGTTGTTGAGCCTGTCTTGACCCATGGTGTTCCTTAACCATGTATGAAGACGGTGCAAGGCACTGAAAGAGCGTTCAGCGACTGGTGTGGAGGTGTCAGTGACTGTCTCTTTCTCCATCCTTCTATTGATGAAACTTTTAGCCACTAGGAGTTCTTCTGGCTTCAACTGAATCTTATAATGGGAAGCAAGTCTTTTGAGGGCAGCGTGAGTGACGGTGTTAATTACCTCCTGGGGTAAGTCACCTAGATCCTCCACGTCCCTTCCAGGGACCAGACATGAAGTTTCCAGAGGTCTGGACGCGGGTGCCAGAGGGTGCCCCGTCTCTGAGTTAGAAGATCCTTCCTTAGAGGAATCGGCCAAGGAGGGGCTGTCGCGAGAAGCATGAGTTCTGGGAACCAGGTCTGGTGGGACCAATACAGGGCCACCAACAGGACCTGCTCCTCGTCCTCCCTGACCTTGCACTAGGGATGCGCGGTATACCGGTACTGGGAAAATACTGGTATATATTTTATTTCAAACGGTACGATATCATGATTTTGCTCGTTTCGATATTTGCTGCTGTTCCAAAGTTACCCAAAATGAAGTGAAACCGGCAAATGTGGCAACAGAATAAAATGAAAACAGCGGTTGAATCTCACTCAACACGCACAAAACGAATTAATAAAGACAGGAGTAGATGTGAAATTTGGAATTACTTTCCTTATACAACTTCTAAAGAACCATTAAACCTTACCAAGCATCAGGTGAGTGCATCATTCAAACGATCTA
Organism: Gobiocypris rarus; assembly: GCA_023029165.1. Lineage (NCBI taxonomy): Eukaryota > Metazoa > Chordata > Actinopteri > Cypriniformes > Gobionidae > Gobiocypris > Gobiocypris rarus. Next base: position 11,249,185 of record CM040927.1, read on the forward strand.
ATTTAGACATTTATTTTCTTTCAGCACTGATCAACACACATACATAAGATCGTATCGTTAAAATATAAAGACATCTCCGGTGTTCTTTTCAACCAGTGACGTTTAGACCTAATATTTGCATGCATACTATTGCACTATTTACATCCGCGAAAGACATAACCAACTGTGTTTATGTGACTACTCATGTGACATTTTTGACATAATTTCGTGTGTATTTGACTAAGGAAAAACATCTTAATTTGGAATGCTTGAGCTCTTTTGGCTTGTATGTTTGTTGTTGGTATGAACTCAAAGTGTTCCCATCCCATATGTATTACGAAATGCTATAAAATCGCTTGCATGTTCAAATTGGCAAGGTTTAAAAAGACGTAGTCAGTGATTT